>PJEM01003184.1:0-126852 GCA_004023845.1 Helogale parvula
CCATGGCTGCGAGCACCTGGTAGAATTCCTGGCCCATGGAGGACATCCATAAATACCTGCCAAATAATTCAATGAACAGTAGGTGCTCGATGTGGTTTTTTTTAAATCGGCGACTGGGCAGTGAGTGGACCACATGCGGGGAAGTTATTGGTGTGATTGCATTTAATCCTCACACACAGATTTGAGGGAAGAATGACCTATTTTTAAAATGTTTTAATATTTATTTATTTATTTTGAGGGGGGAGGGGCAGAGAGAGATGGAGAGGGAGATGGAGAATCCCAAGCTGGCTATGTACTGTCAGCGCAGAGCCCGATGAGGGGGGCTCAAATCCACAAACTGTGAGATCATGACTTGAGCCAGAATCAAGAGTCAGACGCTTAACTGACTAAGCTACCCAGGCTCCCCGAGAATTCCCTATTTTTACAGATGAGACGAGAGAAGTGACTCTCCCGTGGTCACATGGCTAGTTGATGGGAGAGGTGGGGCTTAAGCCCTGTTCTGTCTGACTTCAGAGCCTGTGCCCATTCCACTTGACTTTGCTGTCTCTAACCTAATGGGGAAATCAGGAGACAAGGAACCTGCTTCCCCAGGAGAACATGTGGCCTCATTTTCTGGTCAGCTCACAAGATTCGGGAGCTAGTCAACAGAGAATAAGGACCAAGCAGGCTGATGTAAAGAAAACACCAGCTGCACCTGTTTCGTGAGCACCAACAGTGGGTGAGGTCACCGGGCTCATCTGGAAGCCTTGTAACAGCTCTGTCGCTTTCATTTCCTGATTTTTCAGAGAGGCGAGGTAACTCACCTCAGACCATAGAACAAGCTCTTGAGAGAGTTGAGCAGCGATTTGACCTCAGTTCTCATTGACTCCAAAGCCTGTTTTTCCCAAGTGGTTTCTCTTTATGTTTTAAGCACCATTGGTAAGACCTGGAGCCAAATTGCAAAGCCATCCCATAGGCATCTGGTCTTACTCTATTCCCACAGGATTTTAGATCTGTGGTAGCAAATTTCAACTTCAGTATGAGCTTAATAGGTTTTGTTTTTGTTTTTAATTTTTTAAAAATGTTTATTTATTTCTGAGAGAGACAGAGTTCAAGCTGGGCAAGGGTGAGAGAGAGAGAGAGAGAGAGAGAGAGAGAGAATCCAAAGCAGGCTCCAGGCTCCGAGCTGTCAGCACAGAGCCCATAGCCGGCTCGAACCCATGAACTAGGAGATCATGACCTGAGCTAAAGTCGGACACTTAACTGACTGAGCCACCCAAGTGTCCCTGAGCTTAATAGTTTTAAGAGGAGCCTCTGGAGATTGAAACACCTTGTGGTGGTCCAATCAAATAAACCTCTGAAGGAGATTCAAGTATTTGGGCTGAAGATTGGGTATAACCTATAACCCTCATCCTGCCTACCCAGTGGCACGCCCATTTCCTAAAAACTACTGTGTACCCTTCTCCAGCCTTGACCTCTCTAGCTAGAGAGGCCACGTCTCATAAGGCTCCCCAATCTCCGCTGATTTGTCCAGACTGAGCCAATCATGGCCCATGACTACCTCAGGCCCAGGTTTTGATTGGTCCAATCCAGAGCAATCAGAGACCTTCTCTAAGTGTTTTTGAAGGGGAACTGAGGGAAGAATTTAATCGCTCTCTGGTTGATAAGATGTGCAAGATGCTCAACTCAAGAAGCAAAAGGTAACAAATTCTCGGAGAGATATTTGAAGGTTGAGGTCACCTGCCTCTATCTGTGAGAACACATGGGGTTGAGATGGGGGTGTCCTGTGTGGATGCACCGTTCAGTGCCACAGCCTGCCTCTCCCAGGGATTTCTCCATGGAAGTGCTGCCAACACACAGGCCACCCTCACTTCAGTCCCACAACCTCTCAGAGGTCTTACTCTCCCAGACCTCACCCAGGTGGTCCTGGAATGGCAAAATCCAGACTTTGTGGCTGAGCCCAGAGCCCTTCTGTTTTCATCTGAAATCCACCCACAATAAAAGGCCCTCCCACTGAGGTCTGCTCCCTTGTCTTGAGGAGGCCAGGTAGGGTGTGCACCGGGACACAGCCACGCTATGCACTCATGCAGACGTGTGCCTGCTCCCCCTCTCATAGGTACAGCCCCATTTATAGGCACACGTTCAGACACCGCGGAGTACATTTGTGTCCTTGAATTCAGACCTCACACTTCCACTCATCCCCGCGCTCCCACATTGGTCACACGGGTGCAGAAGCATCTGCAAATGGCCGCGACGTGACGCACACACTCCCGTTCACATGTGCCTCTCCCATAGGACAGCTGGCTTTCCCTGGGAAGGGCTTGTACCCCAGAATGTGCAAAGTCAAGAGAGCAAGAGGAAGTGAGCGATGGATGGTGGGCTGGGGTGGGGGAGGAACATGTGACAGAGGCAGAAATGCGCTTCACATGCATAATGACGCAAGAAAGAGGCGGATCTGCTGCTCCTATGACACTAACGGGTCGCTGTGCTGAACACTCTCTGTGCCAGCCCTGTGCTGAGCGAGCTTTACGCCAAAGACCTTCTCTAGAAGGTCTTCTGCAGCTGGACTTTGCAAACCCCACCCTCTCAAACGCACACACACACCTGCAAACATGCATGCACACTGATACTTGTACATACGTGCTCCCTGTAGCTTGTATGGGCATCTCCACGCACCTTCGTATGTGAAAGCCAGTTTACATTCCAAAACAGTGTGTGTTTCTTATTTTTATATTTTTAACTCTTCACCCTTAGACGTAGAAAGGGAACTTTTCGGCTTCTGTAAGTATGCTCTGTACACCTCTCATGTTCTGTCATGTATTTGTATCTAGTACACGGTATTGCCCAATTCTATAAATGGATGTATTGTACAGAGAAAGAACACCACTGAATTTTTTTACTTAAAAAAAAACATCTTATCCAGGGACAGCGGGGTGGCTTAGTTGGTTAAGCGTCCAACTTCGGCTCAGGTCAGGATCTCCTGGTTTATGGGTTTGAGTCTCGTTTTTGGGCTCTGTGCTGACAGCTCAGAGCCTGAAGCCTGCTTTGGATTCTGTGTCTCCCTCATTCTCTGCCCCTCCGCTGCTTGTGCTCTATCTCTCTCAAAAGTAAATAAACATTAGAAAATTTAAAAAATCTTATCCACTGTTTATTCCTGTACTCTAGCATATATGCCTCCTGCAGGCGGAATGGTTTTCAGTGTTGTTGACTGCTTAATTTCCAATTCTATAGTGCCTGCCTGGCACATCGTAGGCCATCAATAAAAATATGGTCTTATGAATATCTCGTTTCGTACTCCGGACCACACCACGAGATAGGTACCATGTGCTCTCATCTTGCCAACGAGCCAGCAGGGGCTTAGGTGGTGAGTGACTCACTCGGGCACACAGCCACAAGTCACACGCCAGGTTCTGGCCCGGCCTCTTTGGTTCCAGAACTTGGGCTATCAGTGCCGTCCTCTACTTGAGACTGTCAGAGGGAGGGCAAGGTCATTGCCCTTATCTGGACAGAGCTTGCTCACCTTCAAAATGAAGGTAAAGGAAATAGTCTCTCAAGTTTCCTCCAGCTCAGGGACTGTGTGATTTCACAGCTGACACCCAGCAGGTGTGAAGAACTCGATACTTGTCAAAGCATTTCCAAATAGCTTACCTGATTCGATTCACGTAACCCAGACAGGAACCTGGGGGCTCAGGGAGGTGAATCCGTCGCCTAAGTCCCATTCTGGGTTAGCGGTGGGGCCGGCTGGATGGCGTGAGTGTCCCCAAGGTCACAGACGACCAGGGCGGCACAGACTTCCAGCCTCCTCCATCCGTCAGCAGGCTGGGTTCGCTGCCCTAGAGATGTAACAACGCTACAACTTATGTCGATGAACACCTACCACAGGCCAGGCGCTGCACCAGCCCCAAGGGGTGTAGGCCATCGCTACCCCTACAAGCTTGCTTTCCAGAAGAGGAACAGACATCCCGTGCCTGTGTGCGGTCAGTGGGCTGAAGGTGACCCTGAGGAACACATGGGTGGAGTTCCTCAGGGTCCTGGAAGACTTCCCTGTAGAGAAATAGAGTGAGTGCAGGATGGAATAGTGCGGGGCCAGGGCCCAGAGGTCAGTAAGCCAGGCCCCTGCAAGAATTCACTCTGTTCTCCAGTCACCTCCGGGGACACAAGGCTGCACATCCCGTGACTCTGGTCAGGAGGGAGTTCCTTCCAACCCTTTCACCCAAAGGCTGGCTGCTGCCAGGCTCACAGGTCCCTCCCATATTTCCTCTGCCTGGCCTGCCTCCCTCCATCCTCAGGGAAGCAGGATGCATCCTAGGCCTGATTTATTAGCCTCATCCTGGAATCATCCCAGATGCTGTCGCTGGTCTCATTTACTGACCTGCCCGAGGGCCGGAGAAAGAAATTCATTAGGCCAGGCAGAGCTGGCGGCCAGGCCCATCTGTCTGGGCATCTGTCCCCTTTCTCTGCCCCCCCCCCACCTCCTCCCTTTCTAATCTCTCCACCTGCAAAGGGAATTTTGTGCCTGCAACCCTGTTCAGGATCACCAAGGCAATGACACCACTGAGCGGATCGGTCCCCCAGGGAGGATGCAGACCGAGGAGGAGGAGGAGGAGGAAGGGAGTTCACCCAGAGCTTTGCAGCCAGCCTCCCGCATTGCATCCCCAGGCTGCCCTGACCCAGGAAACAATGCCTTTTCCACTGGGGACGTGGTACCCTCTCACCCAGGAAGGGATGGTGGTACAGCAGACCTGCCCGTTAGTATGCGGACGGTGTCTTCCCAAGCAAGTTGTATGGAAATCAGATCTCCTGACCCAGCCTGCTGTCTTTAAAGCAGAAGGCCAGAGGGTACTTCAGTAGTGATCTCTTCCCAATACAGGGCAAGCAATAGGATGCTAAGGAGTATGGGAATCAAGGCATTTTATTTTAGTAAGCATTAAATAAATTTTTAATTCAAATTTATAATCAGCATAGCCAACGCTTGATTACATTAGTTGCCATTGTTTTTGAAGAAAGTTTAAATAGGTATTTACGTTTTTAAAAGTCAATCAATTTTTTAACTGTAAGTAAATAATAGTTACAGGAGATGCACGGATTTGGCAAAAATATGAGAGTTTAGGACCTGGTGTTTTGAAAGAACGGGGCAGGGAATACCTTGCCGAGGTTACCGTTTTCTTGAGGTGGAGCAAACCTTGATTAAGCCAGTCTCTTTGGTGGGGGGGGATTGCAACCCCAGGTAACTTCTAAGCCAGCACCTGCTCTCCTCAGCCTGCAGAGGGGAAAGCCCTTGAACCAGAAATTGCATGTGTGCAGTGACCCTGGAGTTTAAGCAAACATGGCCTCAGGCCTTGGTAAATGTTTAGCCTCCGTGACTGGCTGGCAGGGGGCAAGGCCTGAGGACCTCTGTCCCTGACAGCTGGCACCATGGGAGCCAGCTGGGGCAAAGGAGGTGGGGAGGGAGAGCCCGAGTGCCTTCTCCTCCCCTTGGTGACTCTTTCTGACCTAAAGAGAGGTAAGATGCTGACACTCTTACAAGCTATAGGAACAAATGAGGGGTAGCATTTACAGCTTTTTCTCTGTTGGTAATATTGTGGAGTCTCACACACACACACACACACACACACACACACACACACACACACACCTCCCCCCCGGCAATCACTGAGCACAGTCCCGTACATCTGTATGCACAGACACGTGGCTTACATAGTCACAAGTACACATTTACATGCAGACACACTGACTCAAACACAGAGATGTAGGTACAGACACACGGGCACCCCCAAAAATGTGTACGTAAATACAGCCACATACCTTCATGTCTGTTTCATACGCATGAAGTCACATCTCCTCTGATTCATTTCATACACACCTGGATACAATAACCACACCCACAGTCACCTTCATGCAGCATTAACACAGAGATAAACATACATGCAGACATGTCTGCCTGGATATTCAAACACAGGCAAATAGAGGAAGAAGCCACATACACAGAGAAAGATATATCCCAGCTTACAGAAGATGTCCAGAAGCCGGGCCTGAGCCAGGCGTCTGGGTGCAGAGAGGAAGATAGCCCTGCCCCCTTGTCACTCTCCTTCCTCCCCACCCCCCACCATGGAGCTCAGGGGCTGAGGGGATCAGAGGGAGACTCTCCCACTACTGTCCCAGGCATTCCTGGGAGGGACCAGCATCACACCAGGCCTTCCCCTCACCCCACACAAGCCTTTGGCACATGGTTTGTATTACACATCCCATATGATGCTATAGCATGAAGCCAGTTGACACATAGGCATTCAGTCACAGGGACAGGGGAGAGAAGGGGGCACTAGTGACCATTTGGGGTCATCTATAGACCATAGAGTCAAATAGACCAGAGTTCAAATGCGTCCTCTAGCACTCCAGAGCTGTGGATCTTGAGCAGCACTTCATCCCTGTAAGCCTCAGTCTTCTCATCTGTAAAGTGAGTGTGGTGATAATACCTAGCTCAAAGAATAGCATGAGGACTGAATTAGACAATGCAGAGAACCCCTAGCCCAGCTCTCATCACACAGTAAACACATTATAAGCCAGAATTTCTCAACCTTGGTGCTATGGGCACCGGGGGCCAGATAATTCTTTGTTGTGTGTATATGGTTGGAAACTGTCCTGTCCTGTACAATGTAGGATATTTAGCAGTCTCCCTGGCCTCCACCCACTAGATGCCAGTAACACCCCCATTCAAGCGGTGATGACAAAAAATGTCTCCAGGCATTACCAAATGTCCCCTGGGGGGCAAAATCTCCTCATGTAGAGAATCATTGCTTTAACCGTTGACTCTTATTTTTGCTGTTGTTGCTATGACTGTTGTCATCATCGTCAGAACCACGTTAGCTCTAAGGCTATCAGAACAGAAAGACCCAGAGGGAGAAAAGAAGATGCTTTTGTTCTAATAGTCACTTCCCTCCTCTCTCCTCATTGCCCCCTGCCCTTTCTCTACCCTTGATTCTAAAGCCGCCTCTCCAGGCCCTATCTGGCCTCACTGAGCAGCAGGGGAGACCACAGTGAGGAACATGCAAGCAGGAGGGGGTTGGGGTTGGAACTGCTCCCCGAGGATGAGCAGACTGTCCAGAAAAAACAACATGTCCTAGAACTGGGCCTCCTGGAAAGAAGTACAGGGTGCATCCAACTTCTGGGTGAACTTGGGTGGGGTGGGGGTGAGCAGCCAGGACCAGGGGAGTCAGGACCAAAGAAAGCCACATCAGAAAGGGGTAAGACAGATGACTTCCTGAAAAATAACCTCATTGTATCTATTAAAATACAAAATATTCATATCTATTGGCCAGGTAATTAACACAATTCAAAGTAAGATGATCTAGACTTTGTAATTAAAAACAAAGGTGGGACACCTGGGTGGCTCAGGCCGTTCTGTGACTGACTTTGGCTCAGGTCATGATCTCATGGTTCATGAGTTCGAGCCTTGCATCGGGCTCTGTGCTGCCAGCTCAGAGCCTGGAGCCTGCTTCCGATTCTGTGTCTCCTCTCTCTCTCTGCCCTTCCCCCATTCACGTCCTATCTTTCTTTCGCTCTCTCAAAAATAAATAAACATTAAAAAATTTTTTTTAAAAACAAAGGCAAAAGAAGCTGGTACTTTATTCTATAACCCACTTAAAAAGAAGCCAAAATGTATGAATGTCTAGGAGTTATTTTGTCGCTAGAGCAGAGAACGCAAGTAAAACTGCCAGCAGACTAAATGAATTCCTCCCCCTTCCTTTTCCACAGGAAACCCACAGTTTCAAGCAAAAGAGTGCTCCCTGTATGTCCTATTGCTTACACTTGACTTATGCTGCACAATTATACCCATTTCAGAGATAAGCAGACTGGCTCTCCAAGAGGTGCAGCCACTTGCCCAAGGTGACCTGAGACTCAAATCCAGGTCTGTGTGACTCCAAAGCCAGCAAGAACTCAAAGCATCCGAAGAACTGAAAATAGGCCAGGGTGGCTGGAACCTAGCGAGTGAGGGCCAGATAATGGAGGGATTTGTAGGTCGTGGAGAGAAGCCTGGGTTTTATTGCTGATGCCCCGGGGAGCCACCAACAGGTTTTTAAGCAGAGGAGTGACAAGGCGAGATCTGCATTTTATAAGAATTCCTTTGGCCACTGTATCAAGAACAGATCGGAAAGGAACCAGGGTGAATGGGAGGAGCTGTGGGGAGCTGTGTGCAGACACGGGAACATAACATAATCACGAGACGTTTCGGGGAGAGTCACGGAATTGGGCAGTGGATTGAATGTGGGGCTTGAGGGGAAGGGAGAGAAGGAGAATCACACGTTTCTGACTTCACCAGGAGAAAGTGGTGGCGTTTGAAACGACTGAAGAAAAAGCAATTTGGGAGAAGCATTTTATTTAAAAAAATTTTTTTTAACTTTTACTTTATTTATTTATTTTTTTGAGAGACAGAGAATGAATGGGAGAGGAGCAGAAAGAGAGGGAGACACAAAATCCGAAGCAGGCTCCAGGCTCTGAGCTGTCAGCACAGAGCCTGATGTGGGTCTCAAACCCACTAACTGTGGGATCATGACCTGAGCCCAAGTTGGATGCTTAACCGACTGCGCCACCCAGGCGCCCCCGGGAGAAGCATTTTAATCAAACAGGCCTTCTGGTCTCTGTCCCTGGCCCACATTCGAATAAGGGAACAAGGACAAACCGCATTAAGCATCACCCCTTCCTGCAAACTGATGTCCTATGAGGCTGCCCAGGCCTGGCTGAGCCCAAGTTAGGCCACGGAGCTGAGACCCCCAAGCACATTTGGTATTGTTCACGCATCTCACCTTTTTGTTAAAGCCCTCCACTCCCCTGCCTTTGGAAGATTGGAGAGAATCCTCAAGAATGTATACTGGCCCATGAGCTACCAAACATAGCTGTCTAGGTGTGCTAGAAATCGGGCAGCAGACTCAAAACCAACAGAATATCTTCCCTTGTCCCCAGAGCATGGCCTGAATTATTTAATGATTTGCTTTCACTGGAAACAGGAGAATAGAGTGCTTGAGCCAACGGCCTTTGGAATCAGACAGATCGGGTTTGATAACAAGCCTCAGCCACATTAATAGCTGGGTGATCTTCGGAGAGGTAGCACATAGCAGGGTTTTACCTGACGGAAGGTGGTAGTGATTTGGGGAAGTTGAGAAAAGAGAATTTTAGCCAAAGGGGCTCTTAGGGATTTTTCTGCCATTATGTAGATGGGGTAAACTGAGGCCTGGAGAGGTTGAAGGATGCACACTAGAGGTAAATGCCACACCCACACCCCCAGCCCTGTCTCCTCTCCAGATCTCCTCTGGGAAGAGGCGTGGACACCGCGGGCGGCAGCAGGACCCACACAATGTGCGTTTTCAGTTAATTGCAAGGTTGGCCTAGAGCGGAGGGGCACACGGGAATCCCACAGACCGGAGGGGTTTTTCCTCATTCGTACCGAGAAGGCAGCACGAGGTTTGGAAAAATATCTAAACTAGTTGCTGCAATTTGCAAATCAGGGGGTTTCATATAAAAGTCCAAATTTCTGAATTTTGGGGAGGGGGAGAGGGAAATCAGAGAACGTGTCCACCCCTGTATTCCTACACACAACAAGCAGCTGGAGCCGACCTGGTGCTGCTCCTTCAGGCTCTGCAGTCTCTCGTTCGCCATAGTCCCTGCCTCTCTCTGTCGTCTCCTGGACACCACAGCCGGGGTCACCTGGTGTCATCTGCCGCTTAGCACCATTCTGGGGCCACACGTCCTGAACATGTGGCCCGTGTCCTTCATTTACAGGGCCTGCCCTGTCCTGGAGGCATATGTGTATTGTTCTGGCCTTGGACTATTTCCTTTGAAAAACAAATGTTTCAGGGGCGCCTGGGTGGCTCAGTCGGTTGAGCCTCCGGCTTCGGCTCAGGTCAGATCTCACGTTTGTGGGTTCGAGCCCCGCGTCGGGCTCTGTGCTGACAGCTAGCTCAGAGCGTGGAGCCTGCTTTCGGTTCTGCGTCTCCCTCTCTCTCTGCCCCTCCCCCTTTCATGCTCTGTCTCTCTCTGTATCAAAAATAAATAAAACATTTAAAAAAATTAAAAAAAAAAGGAAAAACAAATGTTTCAGGAGATAAAGCTGTATACACGCTCCAACCCCTCAATACCATGGTACCTGCTGTTTCGTAACCCGGAACCATCTCCCTCCAACTCTCCTGGAAACTGGGTTCCCTCTGAAGTCTTCCTTCCCGCATCCATTTGGAAATGGAAGACCTTGCCTGTAATCATAGCTGGGCTTTTTCCCCAACATTCCCCATTTTCCCCCTTCTCTTTCTTTTGGATCTTGCCAAGCATTACAGTCCTCATTTTTCCATGTTCTTTCCCTTCCCCACCCCAACCCTCTCACCTGCCCACCTTGGGACCCTCCCCACCTCCTCCCTGCAGAAGCCTAGAGGCTCAGTGCTCTGCCCAGGTCCTCTCTGCACCTCTGAGTGGCTTGCCCTTCCTTTTCTGTATGGGGGGGGGGGGGCTGGAGGGTCCAAGGGCAGACAGCATTGCTAAGTTTGGTATTTATTGGAAGGCAAATGTGGGGTTGGATTTTCTGAGTTCCTTGGAACAGGAAAGATGATCACCAATGACTCATCCCCATAGGTTGCTCTGGATGGCAGGATCAAAGATCTTTACCTGACTTCCTTCCGCTTTTAGAGATAAATAAATGAGGATGTCCCGTGCGACATATTTGGGGCATCCCCCTCTGGTCCTCTCTCCTACGGGCTCTCTTTAGACCGTCACCACTTGCCAACTTGCCACGTCTTCCCAACCAGTCTCCCCACCTCCACTTCATACACTTCTGCCCCTTTTCCACCCTGCCTCACACTTGACCAGGTGTCCCGGCTGCCTAAACCGTCATCAAGAGTTCCCTGTCACCTTCTGAATAAAGCCAACCAGCTGGGACCCAGCTACCTAACCTCCCAGCCTCATCTCCCACCTTCCCCACGAGCCATGGGCACTCAGGCCAAGAAGCTGCAAGCTCTCACCTGGTCCTCCCGCTTTGTCTGTGCTGCCTTCTCCACCAGGACAATCCCTCCTGAGCCTTTGGGAGTCAGCCTTGGCCCTGATCCTCTCCCCACCAAAGTGGCTTGATTGTTTGTGCCCCTTCTGTGCTCACATCTCTCTGCGGTGGCCCTGCCTGGCTGACCCGTGATCTCTCTCCCAGACTCTGGGGCTCTCAGACAAGGGCCCACTGGTGTGTCAGTGTCCTGATAACCTGGCTCAGGGCCTGGCATGACAAGCAGCTAATAAAAACGGGGGAGAACAGAAAACAACGCAGCACTGGATTTCAACAAAGACACAGGCCGTTACAACTGGAAGTGGCTGTCCTTGGATCTCTGAGAATGTATCTCCCGTTGGCCATCCTTCAACGAGGTGAGCACCGGCCTTGCCCCACCCCTGCCAGCCTCAGGCCCCTCCCCTGTCCAGTCCTCTCACAGGACCCATCCTTCCACCACTAGGTGCAGGATCCTTGACCACAATGACTTACTACTCGCCATTTTCAAATGGATGGTCTAAGTCTGTGGTACTTCTCCATCCATTCAGTGACATAGCTACATGGCACCACCCACTCCTACTGGGTGCTGGGGACAAAACGGAAAGCAAAATCAGATGGCACTTCTGGCCTCGCTGCAACTAATGGTGCAGACTGTGGAAGAGACATGTAAACAGACACTTATAAATAGCTATAAAATATGAGCCACAACACGTGCCTCAAAGGAGAAATCAGCAGTGCTATGAAGGCCTGTCACAGGGAGACTGGTCCTGGTGTGAGGGGCAGGAAAAGCCCAGCATCTCGGTGGCAGTTACAGTTCGGGTGAGTGTGGCCGGTGCAGATGAGTGGACACCTCGGAGCCGGGGGGGCTGTGACCAGGAGCCCTTTCTTTGTGTATTAGCAACAGGATGACACTGGCCTGTGTTTAGAATGCCACTGAGCTGGCATTCTAGATGTTTCTTTGTTCATTCATTTATACAAACGTGCTCAGTAAAATATGTGTATTTTTCCTATGTCATTTTTTTCTTTAAAACTTTTTTCATGTTTTATATTTATTATTGAGAGACAGAGTCTGAGCATGGGAGGGGCAGAGAGAGGGGGAGACCCAGAATCCAAAGCAGGCTCCAGGCTCTGAGCTGTCAGCACAGAGCCCGACGTGGGGTTCAAACCCATGAACTGTGAGATCATAACCTGAGCCGAAGTCGGATGCTTCACTGAAAGAGCCACCTAGGTGCCCCTAATTTTTTCTTACATAGTACAAAGTGTGTATCTAGATATCATCTCTGTCTGTCGCTATATAAATACACAGACATACTCACACACACACAGGCACGCCTGCACAGAGCTCCTTCCTTCTCCTTGACACTCGGTTCTGCATACGGTAGTTGATCCGCTGAAATGCAGCCATCATCATCATCACCTTCACGATTATGTAACTATCACATCATATATTTTTCTATTATGTCATGTATTTGATATTTATATAACTCTTCAGTGAGTGCCGCTTCACCAGGAAACGTATATGCATTGTGTCCACATCTCACAGCCAGCCCCACTGGTATTTCTGTTTCCCCATTTTGCAGCTGTGGAGACAGGGCTCAGAGACATGAAGTTGCCTGCCTGGGGTCACACAGCCAGAAGTGGGGGAAAGCAGCACCGGATCCCAGCTCTGCATGATCCCACCTCCATGCTGCCTCCTTCCCAGCATTTCGGGACCCAAAGGAAACTGAAAGAATGGCCAGTCAGCTGGCCGAGGTAGGTTGCTCGCCTATGACTGTGCAAGTTTGCCTCTATTTCAACAAAGAGGCGTTCAGGGAATGGGGACCATGACCGTGGCTGCACAGACCAGCTGGGCTCTGGGGACTCGATGGGGCCGCCCAGCCGTCGACAGCCCCAGCACAATAGATCTGCTGACCCAGCAGTCAGAGGTGAACCCCAGAGGTCACTGGCCCTTGGCCGAAGAGAAGGAACACAGATCAGTGATCCTTTTCCATGGACCACACAGGGAGGGTGAGAGAAGACTGTGAACTCAGATGGCCAACCTCAAAGCCCACTGGGCATGTGTCCCAGGCCTTTGGGATCAGCCTTAGATTCACAGGCAACCTGTGTGTCTGACAAGTGCTAGGCACTTTCACATGCATCTTTCCACCAGTCCCCATAGTGACACTTCAAGAATAGTACTTTTAAATCCCCATTTATTTTTATTTATTTTAATTTTTCAGTGTTTATTTATTTTTGAGACAGAGAGAGATAGAGAGACAGAGTGTGAACAGGTAACGGGCAGAGAGAGAAGGAGACACAGAATCAGAAGCAGGCTCCAGGCTCTGAGCTGTCAGCACAGAGCCCGACGCGGGGCTCGAACTCCTGGATGGTGAGATCATGACCTGAGCTGAAGTCGGATGCCCAACCGACTGAGCCACCCAGATGCCCCTTAATATCCACATTTAGAGACGAAGAAAGGGAAGCTCAGAGAAGTTCAGAGTCTGCCCCAAGCTCAAACAGCTACTACTAGGTGGTAGAATTCCATTGCGTAGACTTTAACGTCCATTCATTCAGTAAACGTTTATGGCGTGTCTACATGTTCCAGGCACTGTTCTAGCCCTTTGGAATACATAGCTAAACAGAACAGACAAAATCCCCACTTTTCGCAGAGCCGATATTTGAGTGCCACAGGGCCAGGGCCTGTACACTCACTACTGAAACAAAAAGTAAAACTAAGACCCAGTTCTTCGGGTTGCGGAGCTTGAAGTGGTGCAGTTTATATTAGGGTATAAAACATGATAACAAAAAAATACCTGTGACCCCACCATCCAATAGGGTAAGAATTGTAACTTGCTGGGGTGATCGGAGCAGAGGTGGGGTCCCCTCTGATACCCCTCCACCCCTAACATCCCCACCCACCAAGAGCTAACCAGGCTGTGAATTTCATGTGGGTCTCTTTCTCTTCCTTTGTCTTTTCTGTTTACAAATATAAATGTATCCTTGAACGATATGATGCTTGATTTGCTTGTTTTCAAGCTTTATTAAAAATGTATCTGAGACTCTCCGGCCACTTTGCAGTTTTACATTCAGTGTTAGGTGTCTCTGATTCACCATGCTGATGCATGGAGCTGTAACTTATTTGCTCCCACAGGTACATGGCGCGTTCACTGTATGCATATACCCCACCTCCTCTGTATCCACTGCCCTGCTGGCGGGCCTCCGGGTGGTACCCAGCTGATGGAGGGACCATCTCCAACAGTGCTGGTATAGACATTGGGGTGTGTGCCTCCCAGAGCACATGGGCACGAGCTTTAATAGGAAACCTCAGGGGTGGACTTGCTGGGTTGTAGGGCCCAGTGCTCTGTCCATGTCTCTGTCCCAAGCAGGTCCCAACAGCCCCCGAACCGGCCTCAGTACCAGTGTTCTGGAGCTCAGAGTCGGAGAGTCCCTTGCAGGCAGGCCCAGGCTGGCCCCTCAGTCATTTCCCGAGACTCAGCAGGCACCCCAGACATCCCTCTTCTGCCAGTGAGACCAGCAACCCTCCAGCTGGCTCGTAATTAGGTCACAAGAGAGTCACTCTCTCACTCTGGGTTTGTTCCACTTCCTTCAGCATTTGGTCTAGGCAGGCTCTGTTCACAAGCCACTGGGTCCAAGGAGACAGACTATCAACTATTGATCTGACTGCCTGCCGGGCACCATTCAAAGCATCTTCCTTGTGTATGAACCCTCTTAACTTTCACAACCGATTGCACGAGGTGGGCACTACAATATCCCCATTCTATAGATGAGACGCCGAAGGACCGGAAGCCCGGGGGCTTGCCTGGAGTGGCGCATGTGGGAACTGGACGGCAACCCCAGGCAGCCAGGCTCCTGCACTCCCCCCACTCTGCTAGTTCGTCTCTTACAAGAGGGAGAGCCGACTCCTTGCCCATTCCCCAATCCATTAGCATTCCTTTCCATGCAAGGACAAGAAACAGAACCTGGATAAATGTAAGCAGAGAGGGGACTTCCTGGCTCATAAAAAGACATCCAGAAGCACAGGTAGAAAGTGGATCTCGGATCCACTATGTTCCTGGGAGCAAACACTCTCAAAAACTTCTCCATTCCCACCTGGGTATCCCTCCTGTACGTGTGGCCTTTGTTTTCTTATCTCAAGATGGGCAGGAATGTGGCTGTGAGCAGCTCTCACTTCGTCTTTAAACAGATTCACCAATTCTCATTAAAGAACAAAACATAGGGTGCCAGGTTGGTGCAGACCCTTAAGCTTCTGACTGTTGATCTCAGCTCAGGTCGTGATCTCACGGATCATGAGTCTGAGCCCCACATTGGGCTCTGCACTGACAGCATGGAGCCTGCTTGGGATTCTCTCTCTCCCCCTCTCTCTGTACCACCCTGCCTGTGCACATGCTCTCTCTCTCTCTCTCAAATAAAGTTTTAAAATGTATTTTAAAAAACACACAAACAAAGCAAAGAGCAGGGAAGGTTGCTGATGAGCTCATTCTAGGACACCTGTCCTTTCCTGAGCAATACCAGTGGCCAGGGGAGGTTGGCGTTGGCACAGGGAGGGTCAGGGGGCCCATCCTATAGCCTCAAAGGCTGCATGTGTTCCCAGGAGGGAGGAGGGGGACAGCACGAACATCCCTTCCCCAGCACAACCAGAGTGGGAGATGGTGAGCAGGGCAACTGACCTGCAATGATAGTTTCATGTGCTGCCAGGGGCCCGTCTGGGCCCAGGAATGGAATAAGCCTCAGGGGTCCCTGCCTCCTCTCTGGAAGTTTAGCACGACATGGGCAGCCCTTCCTTTTTGAGCAAGGCCAAGGTCATTACCCAGGATCCAACTAGGTTGAGAAGAAGTCTTCTCTTAATAGCTTTCTATTTGGCCTTCAGGGAAAGAAGGTTTCCACTTGGTATTTTTAACCAACAAAGCCTTCCATGCACCTAACCCGTGGAGAGTCCCAGGACGGGCTGAAGGAGTGTGGACTGCTCAGGGGAGCCACAGAGCCTTGGGAGCGGGGAACAACGAGGCCACTCAAGAAAGCCCAAGGAGGGGCATGTCCTTACTCTTCAAGGGGAATGGGGCTCAGGGCACAGGGAAGGGAAGCAGAAAGCAAGACAGGGGAAACATGATTTGACATGAGAAAATGCTGCATGGGCTGGCCTGGCTCCTCACTGTCCACCTTCCCCATAAAACCCACCCAGCCACCCCTGAGGATGCTGGCAAAGGCCCGATATGTCCTCAGTGAAACCAGGTCAGAGAGCATTCGAGAGGCAGCCCAGGGAGTCAAGCGGACGCAAATCTGGACAGCAAAACAAAGCCAACCTGTCGACCAAGGAAACTCAATCCGATTATGCCCTGGAGCCCCCGTGGCCGCAGCAGCCTTGTGACAGAGAAGAAAGGGCCCTTTCATGGGCCTGGCCCTGCCTGCTGGCAAACCGGCCCCTGCCAGTGCCCTGCCCTCTCTCTGAGCGGCTCCACAGGACCTGCTGGCCCGTCACCCGGCCTGGGGATGGGCGTGGGGAAGGGACCCCTTCATCAGGACTCAGAGGGCACGGGTGGTGGAAAGGGACCTCAGGAAAATCCACGGGCAATGAATGGCTTCAAGGTGAAGTCTCGGGAGATAAAAAAGACAGTGTGTGTTTGTCCTGGAAATTGGCTCATGGATAGATTAAATTCAGGAGTAACTGGGGCAGATACGCAGGGAAGCATCTTTCCTTAATGAGCCCGTCTTTATTTAACTGTTTAATCATTTACTGGGCCAAAAAATATGGAGGTGACTCCATAAGTCACGATGATTAAGACAGTGACAGACTGAGCCCTGTCCAGCCACTTCAAGGGCTGGGCTCCTATGACATGAGGTCCCCATGCCCATCATCCTTGTCACCCTGACAGGACAGGATGGGCTGCACTGACAGCCCTGGTAACCCCCATGTGGCACAGCTGCTTTGCTCAGGAGCCGTATTGCTTTGCCACTTCATTTTCCTAACTGGGAGGTGACTGGGGCGGGCAGTTGATTTGGGAGCTGCTTCCTCCTCCTGCCCGGACACCACCTCCCTCCAGCTAGCAGCCCTCCAGCCTCCAGTGTTCCTCCACCACACTTCTCCATCTACCCATTCACTCCTTTAACAAAGAGTTTTCAAGCAACCAACACATAGTGTTCATGGAGTGAAAATGTGGTGTTGAGAAAGTCCCGTGAAACAGTTGCTTTCATGAAGCTTCTGACAGCCCTGGGGGTGGGGGTTTGGGGAGGCAGACTGAAATCCAGCAAATCCTACAATTTTATGATTATGAACTGTAACAAGGGCCCTGGAGAAAATGAGAAAAAAGCTAGGTTCGGGGGAGGGGAGAGGAATGAATGGGTGGAGCCCAGGGCGTTTATCAGGTGAGGAGGCTATTTGTATTGGTGGACACAGACCCTACGCATTTGTCAAAACCCGCAGAATGTTCAACACAGAGTGAGCCCTCTCGTAACCAGGGATCTTAGTTAATAGCAACGTATTGGCATCGGCTCAGTAATGATGACAAGTATTCCAGCCTAATGCAAGATGTTTATAATAGGGAAATCCGGGAGTGGGGGAGAGGGGGTAAAAGGGAGCTCTCTGTACTTAATGTGTGATTTGTCTGCAAACCTCAAACTGCTCAGAAAAATAAAGTCTATTAAAAAGAAGTGAAGGTAACTATGAAAGAGTCTGCTGGGGACCCTGACCTACACTTGGGCGTCTGCATGGGTGCTACTGGAAACCACATGGATTGCCCGTTGTTCATCCTGGATGATGTCTCCTTGCAGGAAGGGCAGGGGACCCCTGTCTAGTGAGTGCCTGTTATGTGGAGCTCGTCACCAGGCACTGCTCGTCTGCTGTGCTTGCTACAGAAGTGGGGGAAGGGTCCCATTCTAGGAGACGTACCGGGACCAACATGGGGAGAAAAGAGGAAGGGGAATGGGTGTAGTTCAAAACAACAGAGCTAGCATAATAATTTATGTCTGGGGAGGAAACCTTTCATTTCATAATACAGAATGTGGGAAAGCTGAACAAAGTATTCATGGCTGGGGGATGCACATGAAATATTTATCAATGGGCCGTGGAAAGGTGGAGCCTTTGAGGGGGAAGCCAGAGACCTTTGTGTTTTGCAAAAGAGGACACAGACTAGAAAAGGCTGAGAAATGCTATACTATTGCATGTAAACTCACCACCCCATGTGAGCAAGATGATATGATTCCCACTTTCCAGAAGAGGCAACTGAGGTACAATAAGGCTAAGTCATATGCCCATGTTGCATGGCTAAGAAGTCCACTAATAAGTAGAATTCTCTGTGGGTAGAACGGGACCCACAAAGACAGCAGTCGTCACTGCTAATAGGGTGGTGCTAGGGGTCTCCTGGACGCCAGTGGTGTTCCTGGAGAGACTGGAAGTCATGGTCCGTGAGTCAGAAGGTCGGCAGGTCACCCTCTGTCTACAAGGTGTGTGTGTGATGGCGGCACTGGGACCTACATGCGGCTGTGCCCCGGGGGGAGAGAGGGACCTGCAATCTTGATATTATATCCAGAAGCCAGGGGTGCAGAGCCCAGGAAATAGAGCAAAAGCTTCATTCACCTGATGTCACTAATACAGGACACTATTTAACAGGGTTGGGCTGAGCCTGATCCAAAAGGTCTGCAGAGCTAAGATGTGGGGGGAAGAATATTTAACCTAGCCCATCTAGTTCATCAGGCGTTTCACATTTCTAGAGAACTTTTTATTTTTATTAAAAAAACTTTTAATGTTCATTCATTTGTTAGAGACAGAGAGAGACAGAGCATGAGTGGAGGAGGGGCAGAGAGTGAGGGAGACACAGAATCGGAAGCAGGCTCCAGGCGCTGAGCTATCAGCACAGAGCCCGACATTGGGCTTGAACCCACAGACTGTGAGATCATGCCCTAAGCTGAAGATGGAAGCCTAACCGACTGAGCCACCTCTGGTGAACTTTTTAAAAAAGTGGCAGCCAATTAAGTCATGTAGTGGGAGCTTTCAAAAGCATGTTTCCCTCTTCCTCCTAAAAGCAAGTCCTAGAGGACTTCCAAAAGGCTAAGTGTCATTAGAATGAGAAAACAAGAAATATCTGGGAACTCTGAGATGCAGCACATCCCCCACAGTGCCACCCCTCCACCACCGCAGACACGGGGTTCAACATGGCAGCCACTGGCCACACGTAGCTATCAAGCATGTGAAATATGGCTGGTGTGCTGGGGGAAATGTTTCATTCTATTTCATTTAAATGAGTTTAGACACTGCCTGTCTTTGGGATTTCACGTCTGTGTGGGTTCCCCCATATATTCAAAATTAAATTTTATTTTCTATCAAAAAGATCAATAAAAATAATCAGCTCACATTAAAGAGGCTGCCACTCTGGACAGTGCTGATTTTTGCCTCCTTTAGTCCAAATTCCTTCCCTCACCAAAGCCCCACAGCTGCAATTCACCTCCTTGGTACACAGAAGGCTTTCGCGCCTGCTGAAATGGCAGGTATCCGGGGAGAGGGATTCTTGCAGCTCAGTGGGCAGAGGTGACTTTCCCAAGGTCTCTCAGCACCGAGAGGTCTGAGACCTGTGTGGTTTCCAAGGAGGTCTTACTTCCCACTTCTGCCCTGATGCCCCAAGTTCTATTTGTACCAACAAACAAGCATATATGTGAGGCACCAGCCATGTGCCAGATGCTTGCTGGCCTTGAGGGTACAGCATTAGACCTCGCAGACAGGACCCCTCCCAGCCCCCTCCACAGCTCCAGGCCACATGAACACGTGACAGGCATCCATCTGTCTGGGTGGGCAGGATGGTTCTTTGGAGTCAAGGCGATGAGTCAGGAAACTTTGATTCCCTAGTATCAGATATTAATGAGGTGCTCTGCACAATTTTTTTTAAAGAACAAAAGAAAACAATTTCATCCAACAAATATGCTTGGGAATCACTGAAAACACTACTTCTCCTGCAGGAGATGGGCAAGTGTTCATCAGCATTTGAAGAAAAGTGACAGGGAGGAAGATGGCAGTCAGGGAAGTGGACAGAGGCCGGGGTAGATGGGGTTGGCATGCCTCTAAATCCTTGCTCTGTCCCCCTTACTGGCTGGGTGACTTTTGGTGAGAGCCTCTCCAAGACTCAGAGTGTGCTTCTATACAATGGGAATGTGGGAACACTGCATCTTCTATGTGACAGTGTGGGTCTGTGCCTGGCCTGGGGTGATGCTCCGGGATCAGTTTCCCTGTCCTTCACTCACGGGGAATATGGAGGGCAGGAAGTGGAGGAGAAGGGAGGTTGATCAGGGACCATCTGGCTGGCCAGCCTGGGCGGACCTTGATCACCAGGTAAGAAAGTGGGAGTCTCTAATCAACCCTCACCAGGTTCTACGGTATAACGCTGTGGACAGTGAAACTGAGCAAAGCACACGGACTCTGCCCTGAGCCTCCCAGCTCCTTACCAGCCCGAGTTCTGTCCCCTCAGGCTGCCCATCCCAGCCTGGGGTCCCCATCCCCGTGCAAGCACAGGTCAGCTTCAAGGGGAGACCTAAGCAGCCGCAGCAAGGAAGGGCCGGCCTGTGCACACATCCTCTCATAAGGGCCCACTGGGGCCCAGCCCATGACGGCAGGAGAACATGACCAAGCTCTGGGAGCCCTGCCGGAGGCAGTGTGTTAGGAGCAATCATCGATACCACTTTCTGTGCTCTTTCTGGTAGAGGTAAAAGCTAAATGTGACATCTGCCTTTCTAAGACAACATTGTCAGACAGCAAGGGCTGTCCCAGCTCTGTGACCTTCCTGCTGTGGACAAGCGGCTTCCTTCAAATCCCACATACTAGCTGAGAGGCTTTTGGAAAGTAAATTCAGCTACCCAAGCGTTAGTTTCCTTTATGAGGGAAACCTCAGTAGGTGTTCTCTAAGTCAGTAGTTCTCCGAGTTGGGGTCCCTGGACCAGTAGCAGTGGTATCAACTGGGAATGCTAGAAACTGGGAATGCTACTGCATGATGACTCTGGGGTGGGGCCCGGCAATTCGTCGGTTTTAATGAGAACTCCAGGGGTTTTGGACACTTGCTGAATTGGCAAAGGACTGCATTAAGTAGCTGTATGGGAGTTACTGGTATTCTCAAGACACCTTCCGGCTCCCAGTTTGACTGCAGCTGGCTGAGGGCAGAGCGTGGGGTTAGACAGACCCGGGACAGTCTCTGTGCCTCCACTTCCAGCCAGTGGACTTGGGCACCACTCTCTAGGCCTCAGCTTCCCCATCTGTGAAAGGGGAGTGATATTTGACCTTGTGTAAGGCACCAGGTCTCTCCGTGCCTAGAACACAGGAAGAGCTCCATAAAGCAGTAGCTATTATCGTTGTTGGTTTTCTTCTTCAACAATCAGGGACCAGGGATTTATGTTCTTTAGAAGGGTCAAGTTTCTCTGGCACGAACCCCTACCATCAGCCCCCAAAGAATGTTCCCATAAGGACTGGTGAGTAAATTGCTAAAGGGCCCTCTGCTACCCATCAGATGGGAAGCTTTCTGCGTTTGAATGAGGCCGAGGATTTCAATTACTCAGGATTACAAAGGAGGGCCTCGGATGCACCATATGGCCTGGGCCCGGTCGCCCCATCGTTCTGTGTGATCAGAGGCTCTCGTGTGAGATATTAACATAATATCCCTTCCAAAAGCGATTACAGAGTTGCAGGCAGCAGAATGTCATTTGGTGGCCGCAGCCCGCTCTCATCAGCAGCGATGACTAAACAAGCTAATCAAATCAGCACAAATTTGCACACGGGTCTGGCAGCTGGGCCTCCAAATCGCCATGGCAGAGGCATAATCCTGCCGTAGGATGACTTGCCTAATGCACTCCCAGTGGGCAGCCGGGCCCTGGTGGGCAGCCTGGCAAGTCTTCATGGTGAGGGTGGGTGCACCCACAGATCACCACGGCATCGGTTCCGGAAAGGACAGAGTCCGCATCAGCAAACAGCAAACCAAGAGGAGGAGGAAGGGCAGGCACCTGTGCCCCAGTCTCTCCAGTGCTGCTGTATCACTGTGTGTGGGTGTGTGCACGCACACGCACAAATACAGAGAGAAAGAGAAGACACAGAGAGATTGGCTGTCACGTGCACTTCCCATCAGCTTCTGAGAACATGGACTCTGGAAGCTGCCTTGGTTCAAGGTTCAGTTCTGTCATTTGCTGTGTGTCCTTGAGCAAGATACTTAATGTCTCTTGAGTTCAGCATCCTCGTTCAGAAAATGGGCATGATGAGAGGCACCTGGGTGGCTCAGTCTGTTAAGCGTCCGGCTCTTGATTTTGGCTCAGGTTATGCGATCAAGCCCTGCATCAGGCTCCATGCTGGGCGTGGAGCGGGCTTGAGATTCTCTCTCTCTCCCTCTGCCCCTCCCCGACTCATGCAAGCATGTGCATGCAGTCTTTCTCTCTCTCTCAAAGATGGGCATGGTGAATGTTCTAACCTCTTGAGGTTGTTATGAAGAATAAACGAAATATTGTAAAGTTCATCACAATGTCTGATGTAGTATTCAATAAATAGTTGCTGTCTTTATTATTATTATTATATTGTACAACAAACTTCACTGTGGGCCTTCAACGTGCCAGGCCCCAGGCTCTGGGAATGCCAAATGAAGGATACTGCTGTTCTTGCCTTCAAGGAGGGTACAACACAATGGGGATGCAAATGGGTAAGAACAAAAATATCCCGTGATAAGTGCTGTGGAAGAAGAGAGGAGAGACAGGGAGTGCACAGAGCAGAGCGCCCTGGCTTCGGAGACCTGGGAAATCATCCAAGAGGAAGTGACAGTGCCGCCAACTTTGGGAGAGGGCGGTGGGGTTACAGAGGAGAGCAAAAGCGGAAGCAGAGCCCAGAAGTCAGAAACAGGTGCCCGGCGGGGCTTCCAGAGTCCCCCGAGAGGAAGCAGGCTCCTGCTGGTGCGACCAGTAGGCAATCTGCCCAAAATCTGGGCTTCTCCAATCTGAGACAAGATCAGAAGGTCCGGCCACATCCAAGGAGGTGATACAGATATCCCAGCGCCAAGGCGAGACTCTGCCCACGTAATCACAAGGAGGGGAGGAAAGTGGAAAGGGAGTAAATCCTGGCTGGTTAATTCAATGTTATCTAGCACCGGGTACAGACGCCTTCCCTGTTCTCGCTGACCTCAGGTACTCATCAGAGCCACTAGCCCGGCCCCACGGGAAACGCTGGCCCCAGTAATCTCGAAAGCTGTTTCCACCTATAAAATCCACTGCCCTGAGTTTATCAAGTCTTCAGAGCAGGCAAACATGACCAGGCGTGAACCATAGGTCACCCCACCTTTCCTATCTGAGTTACTCCCGCCCAATGACGCAGACCGGGATGGCACTCCTGAGGGGGACACTGCCCAGCCGTGTGGCCCCTGGTGTAGCTCAGTGGGCAGGACCCACACTCCCTCAGAAGACGGCAGGGCCCAGACTGCTTTCCTCAGACTCTTGGCCAGAAACCTCTCAGGAAGGACCATGCTGTGATCCGTCCCATGGCCCCATTTTAGCGACATCTGTTTCCATGGCCGCCCTTAGCCCACCAGCCAAACCTCACCCCTACCTCCAACTCTATCCCAGTGACTTCATCCCTGACCCCCAGAACAGAGGCAAAGCCCACAGCGGGCCAACGCAGCCCCTGATCTACCCGGCTACATCCTTGGGCTGCCTCCCTCCTGACTCCCCAGCTACTTCAATTTCTCATAAGACCTGGCTTCAAATTCTAGCTCTGCCACTTGCATGCTAGAGTCCCAGGCAGATCACGTCCTCTCTCTCAACCTCAGTTTCCTCATCTGTAGTAAGAGTCATAAGTTAACTGCCCTCCCAAGATTGTTTTGAGAATCATATGAAATAATATCGCCAAGTGAATTTGCAAATGCAGCAAAATGCTACTCAGGCAAGTAAACAAATGAATGAGTGAATCACTGAATGGAAGAATGAATGAATGAATGAACCTAGTAGACTTGTAGTGGATAGAGAGCCACATGTACAATTTAGAGACTGGGGTTCTAGTCCTGGCCTAGGGCCAACTGACAAGTCACTTTGGGCAAGGCACTTTGCCTCACGGGCCTCAGTTTTCCCACCCATCAAGCAAGTCATCTCCGGATTCCTACAGAGGTTGTTTCCAACTTTCCAAGGGAACCAATGAGTCAGGGTATGAGCCCAGCAAGCATGTCTCTGAAGGCCCAAGGTTTACCTGAAGCACAGTCTACATCCATAATTTCTCCAGGCCTGGGCAGTGTACCCAGGAAGATGGTTAGCTGGATGGGCAGGAAAAAGCAATCTCTCTTCTACACCAGGGTCAGCATAGCATTTAATAGTGCAGGTGAAAATACTGACCGGGCCATTTCCCAGATGGGTGACAATCTTAAGAAAGTAATGTGAGTAATGTGAGCCTGTGCCGTCCTCATCAGTAAAATGGGGTTAACTTTACCATCCTCCCTGGTATGTTCGGAGAACTGAAGGAAAGTGCTGATTTTTACTACTCGCTGGTTCTTGCTGCATAAATGTATTAAACTCTCAACAAAGGTAGTATCCTTATTTTTTGCAGTTTTAAATGTTTGAGAGAGAGAGTGAGAGAGAGTGAAAGAGCAAAAGCGAAAGTGAGAGCAAGAGAGAGAGAGAATCCCAAGCAGGCTCTGTGCTGTCCGTGCAGAGCCTAATGTGGGGCTTGAACTCACGAACCGTGATATCATGGACCTAAGTTGAAATCAAGAGTCAGATGCTTAACCAACAGAGCCACCCAGGCTCCCCCATTTTTTGCATCTTTAGTTATTACTATCCTGTTACAAATAGCCTTCACATTGAATGAAAGTCCAAAGACAGAAAGAACATCAAGTGAAGCCCTAGGATTTGGGGGTGCTCAGTTCTTCAGGCCCTTCTTGACCACACCCGGAGCGCCCACCAAACCTGATGGGCCCAGAGGAAGAGCAGAGGTGAGAGAGGAGGCCAGGCCTCAGGGTGTTGGTGGCCCTGGGCACCTCCTGCCCCTTCTCAGCTCTGTCCTGGAGGCCAGTATGGAGACCCCCAACCCACCCCCCCACACCCCGACCCCTTCTAAGGTCCACTCACTATCTTAATGAACAGACACAGAGACTGCATAGGCAGATATGCATGTCTGTGAGCGCACAGCACAGTGGTCACCAGGGCTGGACAGGTAACGGGAACCCGAGTCTGAACCCTGGTGCGGCCTCCTACCAATCTGCGACCTGGGCAAATGACCCACCCCCCTGTGCTTCAGCTTCCTCCTCTGCAAACTGAGGGCGATGTCATGAAGATGACATTCCACCACGCGGGGATCCTGATTAGCAATGCCTGGTTCTGCTTCACAGTCCATGCTGCCTGGATCCCAACAGCTGTGTTGCATCTTTAAAAGACGGCCATCTATTTCCCTGTAGGCTGCCCGGGTTGGGTGGCAGTGCGGGACTCCTAGCGGCACAATCAGGAAGAGAATGCTGGCCCTTGAAGTTGGGCCCCTTGGCCTTACAACAGCGTGCAAAAGGAGCTCCAGCTGGGGTTCTACCCACTGGCTGCCCATTCAGATGTCCTGGGGAGGTCTGAAAAACCCAGTGCAGAGACATTTCCCAGACCAGCTGCTTCAGACTCACTGGGGCATGGCAACGCGGGGGGAGGAGTATTTAAAGCTCCGAAGATTTTGCAGTGGCGGTGGCGGGGGGGGGGGACTTCCATCAAAAGCACAATCTCCTGGGTCAGCCCCGCCTGGGCTGAAGTGCGAGGCACACAACTCACTCAGTCTTGATCTTTTCATTTGCAAACAGCGATCAGTAATACTATATCCTCACAAGGATGATAAGGATGCAGAGACTCGCTGAGAAGGCAGGTCAAAGCACAGGGGCCCAGCACTTATGAAGTCCTTCATAAATGAGAGCTGGTTACCATAGACGTCCTCCCTTCTCATAAATTTATAGTCACAGTATAACATTAGGTAAAGGCAAACTCAATTACAGACGTGCAGGACCAGAATATTTACTTGGGCGTCGCTTTCTTTTTATTTGCTTGTTGGTGTTTGTTAAACACCACCTTGTTTTAGGAAAAATGAAGACTGCCAGGTGTATCTGCATTACAAATATTGGTAAGGTATTCAAAGCAGCACCTTTCACCAGCAGACATGAGTGCTTTGCATGCCTTGGTTCTTCAGGGCTGTGCTTCTAGGAGGGCATCTCTGTGGGTCCCGCTGGGGAGCTCCGTGCGAATGAAGTCACGCAGGACAGACAGATACCCTCTGATGGCTAGCTGCTGCTTTCCACATTCTCAGAAAGGCCCTCGCCCCCGCAGCCTGTTTGCCTGGTTTTGGAAGCAGATGCTTTTGGATCTGCCAATCTGCCCTGGCCACCTAGAGTAAGCTACAGCTCAAAATCCACGGATGAAGGAAGGAAGGGAGGGAGGGAGGGAAGGAGGAAAGAAGAGAGGGAGGGAGGGAGGCAGGAAGGAAGGAGGGAGAAGGAAAAAAGAGAGGGAGGGAGGAAAGAAGGCAGGAGAAGGAAAGGAGGGAGGGAGGAAGGGAGGGAGGGAGAAGGAAGGAAGGAGGAGGGGGTAAGGAAGAAGGGGGAATGTTCCAGAAAGGCCAGCGGGTGGAGGAAGACTCAGGAGAACTGGGTTCCAGGCTCACCACTCATGGAGCTCACTGGCTGTGAGTCTCAGTGTCCCACTCTATCAGACAAGGGTGGCCAGCGCTGCCTGCTGACTTCACCTAGTTCTCATGTGGCTTGAGAGGCTGTGCAAGGGCACTGTTTGTGTTTCCTGTGGTAACAAATAACCACAGACCAAGGGTGGGGGGTGCTGGAAATAACAACTATTATTCTCTCCATTTGAAATCAGGGTGTTAGCAGGGCCATGCTCTCTTGGAAGGTTCTAGAAGAGAACACTCCAAGCTTCTGGCAATTGTGGCATCCCTTGGCTTGTGTCTGTCTGCACCACTCCACTCTCTACATATAGTTATTGTCTCCTCTCCTGTCTTCTCTGCGGGTCTCTTATAGGGACACCTGTCATTGAATTGAGGGCCCACAAAAATAAGCCAGGATGATCCCTGCATCTCAAAATCCTTCGCTTAATTACATCTGCAAAGACCCTATTTCCAAATAAGGGCACATTCACAGGTTCCTGAGTTTAGGATGCGGGCATATCATTCGGGATGGGACGCCATTTAGCTCCTTGTGAACCATTTGAACTACAATCTATTGCTGCAGGGATAACAGATTTCACAGTGCCTGCCAACCTGGCAGGCTGGTGACAGCAGCCTGGAGAATAAGAGAATGCCATCACTGAGCACCTACTGTGCGTCAGGCAATGCACTGAGTGCCTGTCACAGCCCCTCTCATTTCATCCCCACAGCAACGAAGCCAAGTACTCTGGTCCCACTCCTCAGATGGAGAACCTGAGGTTCAGAGGGCTGAGGTACTTGGCCCAGGCAGGTCACTCACAGCATAAGGGGTAGAACTGAACTGGGATTTTGACCAAGGCAGATTCTGAGTCTACCAACGATGACAGTCTGCATCTGCCAAGCACACAGGCCAGAAACGGCGGGTCCTCCTTCCCCCTGGCCCTCATCAAGTTGGCATCGTCCTGCTAAGATCAACTCCTGCAGGGTCCTCAAGTCCACATCCGCTTCTCCACGCCCGCACAATGCCCGGTTCAGGCCTTTATCACCTCGCCCCTGGACCACAGCCTAAGTACCCACGGCTGCTTGTTTGGCGTTCTGCACTTCCCCCAGCTTCCTGCTCACTAAACCCATCCACCTCTCAACAGCTACCATGAATTTAGGAAAACTGAATTCCAGCCACACCCTTTCTTTCCCTACTTGTGATCCGTCAGGACCCATTGGTCCAAGTGCAAGCTCCTTAATTGTATGTTCAGTACAGACCTCTGTCATCTGGCCCCTTCTTCTCTGGCCTCACCTCACCCCTTCCTCAGTCACATACCAAGCTGTCCTAGCTCTGATCTAGCTGTAGCTCCCCACCTACAACGTGTTGTTTGCACCTCAGAGCCATTGCACATGCAACTCTACCTGCCTGGAACACCCTCCCCCTCTTCCAGCCCCTCTGTTCTACTTTCCAGCCTGCATCCTCTTGGAGGGCAAGGTTCGCTGTTTCATCCCTAGTCTCGGCATAAAGCCTGGCTCATAACAGGGGATCAGCAAACACTTCTGAATAATAAATGGACGGTTTGAAGAAGCCTTAAGGTTGACCTTAGGATCCCTTTGCTGGGCTCCAGTAGCAGTATTATATTGAAATTCCCCATCTCCCCCATTAGCTTGTGAGCTCATCCAGGATAGAAGCACCCCAATCTACGGGTACAGACCCAGGACCCCATGATGCTCCATGACATTCTTGGTCAGGCTTACCCCATGTTCTCTTTCTTTAAAAAATATTTTAATTAATTGCTAATATTTCAATATCCAGTGATGTCAAAAAAAATTCAAATTCAGGCTTCTCTGAACAAGTACCATGATCAGGCCACACTGGACTGGGTCCCCACGTGACAAAGACGTGCCAGGGTTGAGTAGCAGATGCCCCTTCAGACAGGACCCAGGCTATCAAGTCCCCACAGGCCCACCCAGCCCACTTCATGCCTCTTTGTCACCTGCCTGGTCGCTCTGGCATTTGAATTTTCTGGTCCCAGGACGTGTCATATTCATCTGAGAAACTCTTCTTTCACCTGTGTGCGTGTTAGGTCTCTGATACGTGGCATGCCTTACACGCAAGGCCAAATAAGCCAACACTTCAGTTGAATCAAACCTGCTTTTCTTAGTAAAGAGAGAAACAAGATCAGTTGCAAGAGTCTGAGTGCCCATGAGATTTTTAAAAGCACCGGTTGTCCAAAGTCAGCACAGGCTTCCTCATAACCAGGCCACAGGGCTGGGTCTTCTAGGACAGAGCTCCTCCAGTTTGAGTGTGTGCAGAAATCCCCTGGGACAGTGGGGGCACATGGGCAGTTAAAATGCAGAATCGGATGAGAGGGTCTGGGCAGGACCCTGAGACTCTGCATTCAGACAAGAGGGTCCAGGCAGGGCCCCAAGATTCTGCATTCGAATGAGAGGGTCCGGGCAGGGCCCTGAGACTCTGTATTCGGATGAGAGAGTGCCCTGAGCAGTGCCCTGAGGCTCCCAGTGGAAGACGATGCTGCTGGTCCCTGCATACTGTTTCCACAGCAGCCTCTGCGGCACCCCCACAATATGCAAGGAAGACCCTGCTGCCCAGCTACCTGGAAATACATCTCCCAGGTCACTGAGGTGCTCTTGGGAGGCCTGCTTGCTGAGTGTCATCACCTTCCAGAATGCCTAGTTCCTTTTAGGCCAGGAAAGAAAAGTATTGCAGGCAAGGGATACACAGGAGGTGAGGTGGGGTTTAGACATCGATGCCTTTGCATCTGCCTTCCCCACTCCCCAAGGCTGTTACCTCATGGGGCCTCAGACTGGGAGCCCATTTGGGCTGAGGGATGCTCCCAGGGGGACCAAAGGATTGAGGCCAAGTCACCCTCATAGGCCCAAACCCCAACTTGCAAGTTTTTTGTTTTTTTTTTTTTGAACAGCCTTCACATTCAAGCTCCCGTTCCCAGCGTATTATTTTTCCTGTCGGCAGAAGGGAAGGCCTTTGCCCTAGCACGTCAGGGACCTCAGAGGAAGCAGAAAGAAAACTGACGCTTGCAGAACTGGTCCCAGGGGCTTCTCGCACTGAGCTTGTAAACAGGAAGTTGCAGGACACTCTGCAGGACACCCTGGAGTTTGCGGGTGTGTTTTTGCTGCTGCCATTCAGCCATTTGGCACATTCAGATAAACTGGAGAGCCGATGGTCAGAAAGTCACTGAGCCCACCTTCCACGCGGGCAATGCTTGCTGACAGCAAGGGTGCGGGGCAAAGATCTGCACCCAGGGAGGGGGCAGGCTGGGTGGTGCCCTCTAGTTACTTTACCCCCCTTTTTCAAAAATACCCTTGTATCAACACCACCCCCGCCCCCTGCCCCCCTTCCCCTGCCGAAAAGCAGAATTTCTAGAAACCAACCCCTGGATGGCAGCTGCAGCTGACATAGCTTTCAGCAGCAGGAGAGAGAAGGAAGGGGAAATTCTGGGGTGTCTGCTCTTGGCTTTCATTATTGTCCTGTGTTTTCAAAGGGCCAGCTCTGGAGGCGGCTGGGGAGAGAAGGGTTTGGGGATTTGTTCGGCGTAGGTATACATAAATAGCAGCAGACAGACTGTCCTTTATCAGCTATTTCCCAGGAAACAGGGAGAAAATTCTTCTCATGGCCAGATTATAAAAAGAAGAGCCTCACCGTTCTGGGAGACAGCCCTCTCTTCTTCCCTGTCCCCTATGTGGAACACTAAGCCACTGTTCCTGACACCCACCAGGAGGGACCCTGTCGGAGAGAAGGCGGGGTGGGCTGGGTGAGCCGGGCAGCTGTTAAGAATCCAGGTTCGCTGCCAGCCAGAGCACAGAAATTCTTTCCCAGGAAAGGGGAGGTTACGTAGCCTGCTGGGTAAACTGGAAATTCTTAACCACACAGGGTAAGTAGAATCAAAGAGAGCAGAAAACCGGTTGTGGGCTTTACCAGGAGTTGTAAGTATGCTAGGGGGAAAGGAATGAAAAATATATTTGAAATATTTTCTCCCCTGAACCAGGAAGGGACATTTCCAATAATTCCATGAAGTAAAGCACTCAGGGTTCTCTCCTGGTAGTATTTCAAGGCTGGTTTTGTTATTTCTTCACACAGATGGCCTAGAAAACACTCAATATATTTTTCTTTTCTTTCATTCCCCCCCTTTTTCTGGCTTCAAAGAATTTGGGGCTCTCTCATTTGCTCATTTCTTGTTTTCTTTCTATTTTTGATTTAGATAAGATAGTGACTTTAAAGGGCCTTTAAGACTATTTACAGCAGAGGAGAATTTGAGAGTCTTTCTTCTTAAAAATAATAGGTTCAAACTCCTGCAATCATTAACTAACATTTCATCGAGGGCTTGCAATGTGCCTGGATCTGTGCCAGTGACTTAGCAGCGGCTTCTTGAAGACTCATGTGCGTTGTTCTGTTTGTAATCCTGTTTTTCATCACTGTTTTTTTGTTGCAGAACTGTGTGAGTTCTTATGTATTTTGGATGTTAACCCCTTCTTCAATAGATGGTTTGCAGACATTTTCTCCCATTCTGCCTTTTCATTTTGTTGCTTGCTTCTTGTGCTGTGCAGAAGATTTTTAGTTTCTTTTTTTTTACTGTTTATTTGTTTTTGAGAGACAGAGAGAGACAGAGCATGAGTTGGGGAGCCGAGAGAGAGAGAGAGGGAGACACAGAATCTGAAGCAGGCTCTAGGCTCTGAGCTGTCAGTACCCGACACAGGGCTCGAACTCACAAACAGATCAGACCTGAGCCAAAGTTGAACGCTTAGCCAACTGAGCCACCCAGGTGCCCCAGAAGCTTTTTAGTTTCATGTGGTCCCACCTGGTGATTTTTGGCAATCTGATTTCTGGGTATTTATCCAAAGGAAGTAAAAATAGGATCTTGAAAAGATAATCTGGACTCCCAAGTTCTTTGCCATATTATGCATGATGGCCAAGACAGGGAAGGAAACTGAATGTCCGTCAACAGACGAATGGATAAAGATGTGAGATCTCTCTCTCTCTCTCTCTCTCTCTCTCTCTCTCACACACACACACACACAAACACACACACACATACACACACTGGAATACTCTTCAGTCATGGGAAGGAAGGAAATTCTGCCATTTGCAACTTGGATGGACCTTGAGGGTATTAATAATATTGAGATAAGTTAGAGAGACAAAGACAAATACATGTGGAATTTAGAAAAACTGAACTCATAGAAACAGAATAGAATGGTGGCTACCAGAGGCTAGAGACGGAGAGACTGGAGAGAAGCTGCTCACAGCGTACACACTTGCAGTTAGAAGATGAGTAAGTTCTGGAGATCTAGTGTACAATACTGTGATTAGAGAAAGTACTATATTACATAAAGTCACTAAGACACTAGATCTTAAGTGTCCTTTCTACAAAAACGAAATGAGAATTATGTGATGTGACGGAGGTGGCTAGCTGACTACGGTGGTGGGGATCACACTGTAATAAATACAATAACTGTATCAAATCAACATGGTGTACCTTTAAACTTACACAACGTTATATATGTTAATTATAACTAAGTTAAAAACAGGGACTGATGTGTGAACAATCCACTCAGAGAGCTTGTCAAAACAAGTGGCTCAGTGATTCAGGAGCTCTGGGGCCCTGGGTGTCTGCATTCCAAGAGCTCTGGCCCACACATTGAGTAGCAAAGCTTTTACCCCCAATCCTATCTAATCCTCACATCAGGTTGGCAGAACTGACTGTACTAAAAGAAGCTAAAGGTTTTTCCCTGTGAAAGGGAGGAAGACGGGCTTTAAGCAATCTTTAGTTTTAGATCAAGAAGTGCTGCGATGGAAGGGTAAGACACTCATGGGCAGGGACATGGCCCGGTCTGAGACATCTTCCTTGAGCTGGGAAACATGGGGCTAGATGCTTCGGGCCTTTGAAACAGAAAATGCTTTGAAAACCACTGATACACTGTGGCTTTAAATACAGTGTATCTTGTCACGAAGAGGACTGCAGGGACGTCTGGTGGCCTCGAGCTTAGTCTTGGGCCAGGTTGGACACAGTATGGCTCCACTAAAGGTAGGCTGAGTCTTGCCTGATTCTAACACCTGCTAGCATTTTGAGGATGAACTTAGTGATAATAATACTGCAACTTTTGGATTATTATTATTATTATTTTTTTTTTTACCAAATGTGGCATTACCGAATCCATCCTGGTTGGTGTTGAGAAGCTGTGCTCTGGCCTGCTGGGCCCAGTCTGCTGAGGACAGGGTGCTCTCTCGTTAATGTTGCCAAATCCATGGTGAAATCTAACTCTTCGTGAGAATATAGATCTACTCTGTCACTAAGTGCTTTTCGTGGTTCATCTCCTTAGCAAGTATCTAGCTATCAACCATTCACCTCTTGCTAGAAGGGTATCAGATTCCATTCAATATAAAAACCCATCACACACACACACACACACACACACACACACACACAAAAGAGACGCATGTCCATGGCTGGAACAAAATGATGAAATCCACCAGAATTGCATTCAGGGGAAGCTATAAGAACAAATATTTGAGGAATAGCGGGTGAGAAGTGTAGATGGCCAGGGCTGCTATTTCAGAATGCCAGAGGTCATTTCCCGGAGCACAGCTCCAGAATACGCCGTGAGTATTATCCCCTCGAGTTGTGCTCTATAGGGGTACTGAGAAGACACCCCCCACAATGTGGAATATTCTGGTAACAATTGCAGGTTTCCTAGAGGTACTGTGTTTATAAAGCCTCAAGAATTTACTGATTCTGATAGTGAAGGGAGCAATATTCCTTTGCATGACCATAGGGAGACAGAGCAGACAGGGGAAAACTACCCAGTGGTCAGAATCTTCAAGGTTCTGCTGTGAACTATCATGGGATGGGACTCTGCCCCCTGACACACAAATTCTCAGTAAAATCTATAAAAATGGATTGTGGTGTGTGTGTGTGTGTGTGTGTGTGTGTGTGTGTGTGTGTGTAGCAGCAAAAGGGCTGGATTCTGAGTCCAGGCTGAGTCTGAGTCAGCACATATGAAGAAGGAATCGTCAGACATGTAGCTTACATCTGTGACTCATTCATTCATTGAGCACCTACTGCATACACACAGTGAGGCAGGAACAGGGAACACATGTATTCTATATAGACACGCTTGAATTTTTTGCATGTAGTGAAATATACATAACGATGTTCACCATCTCCATCATTCTTCGGTGTACAGTTCAGGGCATTAAGCACCTTTATACTGTTGTGTAGCCATCACTGCCATCCATCTCTAGAACTCTTTTCATCTTGTAAAACTGAAACTCTGGACCCATTAAATAATACCTCCCTGTTTCCCTCCCCCCAACGCAGGAAACCACAGTCTACTTTCTGTCTCTATGAATTTGACTACTCTACCTACCTCAGTGTACTGAGTGGCTGAGTGAATTGGTATGCAATAGGTATGCTCTCTAGACATATGAGCATGTGAATGTGTATATGCTAAAATGTAGATGTATTTGCACACACACACACACACACACACTATTCATACCTCTATATCTGTATCCATACCTTTATTTATATTTATCTATAGAACACAAAGCAGGATATATTCATTTGTAAAGGGTTACAGACCAAATTTTCCTCTGGCTCTGTATCCGTGTAAGAATCCTGGTGGCAAAGTAATTTTGCAAAAGAACACAGGCTTAAGCAGACACAGCTACTAGGTCCATTAGAGGCCAATTTTCTAATTGCACTAGATTTTACTTCTTAACAGTCTCAGTGTAAGGCCACCTGGGCGGTTCAATCGGTTAAGAGTCTCTCTCTCGATTTTGGCTCAGGCCATGATCTCACGGCTCATGAGATCAAGCTCTGTGTCGGGCTCTGCGCTGACAGTGTGGAGCCTGCTTAGGATTTGCTTAGGATCCTGTCTCTCCCCATCTCTCTGTCCCTTCCCTGCCTCTCCCCTGCTCATGCGCACACAGGTGCCCTCTCTCTCTCTCTCCCTGTCAAAAATAAATAAACAAACATTTTTAATTTAAAAAAAAATCTCGGCATAAACTAGGAGAAAAGAGAAAATAAAAGTCAGAGAATATAGAGCTAAAAGACTCAAAATTTTCTAGCCCAGAGTCAACAAAATGTATCTTACCACTCTCTTCTCTTTTACCCTTGGCAGACATCACTAAATCCCAATTGTCCAAGCCAAGCATGCAATCCCACTCGCTCTGACAATGACGAACACAAAATTGCATGTAACACAGTTCTGACCACAGTCCCCCTACAGGACTCTGGGGGAAAGTTTGTTCACTCTTAAAATGAGAAACATAGAAAAACCCAGTCTCTTTTTGTCTCTGGCAAAACGCTGTTGCATCTGGTGTGATGACTGGGCTGTGGCAGCCACCTTGACACCATGAGGAAAGAGGCCTGGGGAAAAACAGATAGGCTAGGGTACCACAGTGGTGGAACAGAAGGAAACCAGATGTGTGATACCATGGAGTTGAACAGCCCTGGAGATATCCTATCTGGATCATAGATCTTCTTTCATGTTTTAGCCATTTTGAGTTGGGGTTTCTGTTACCTGCTACCCAAAGCATCCTAACTGGTATATGAGATCAGTTCCCATTTCCTCCTAGAGATTAAAACGGGTGTAGTCAAAGCTGTGGGCCTTTCCCAACTCCTAAGCATCACATTCCCACTCTCCCAGCTGTATAAAGACGGAGCAGACCCTTCTGTACCAGGGCAGCCATGAGGGCTCCACCAATACTGAAATGCATCCCCGATGCCTAAAATACCACTTAGTGAGGCATTGTTCTCTTTGGATATGCATGGTCCAGGATGGACTAAATTCCAAGTGTGGAAGAACTAATCATATCTCTTTCTTCTTCCAAGACACTTAGGGTGTTATTACCAGAAAAGCAGATCTCAAGACTGGAATGATTGTATGGGGGTTTTATTAAGGGAAATGCCATGGCTCAGAGAGCAGCCAGACCATAATGCCATTGCGTTCTGCGTGAAAATGAGGGCGAGGGAAGGTTGGGTGGAGACGTCCTGGGTTTCTGTGCCGTCCCCAAGGTCTGGGAGTTCTGTGTCCCCAGGGCTGCCTCAGTGTCCCTGCCTCACTCAGTCATGGCGTGAGGGCAAGGCCTCCACGCAGATGCAGCCAGGGCCATTTGTACCTTAGGCACCCCAAAAGCAGAGGACAGTAGTAGGGGCATTGAGCGGCCTTCACAGGCAACTGGAAAAACTGGGCTCCTGAGGTAGGGGAGAGGGAGACATGGGGGTGCAGCAGGAAGGACGAGCCCCAGCCAATCTCTGAGTTACTTATGCATGGGAAGGTTATCAGCCGGCTGCGGCGTCAGAGGGGCCGAACGCAGTGGCATCCGCGAGAGAGCAGCCGACTCGTCTGTGTGTATCGGTGCAGAGGCAAGGCCTCAGCTGGGGCCTGGACTCCCAACTCTCTTATTGCTCTGGCCTCCCTGCAGTGCCGCACGGTCGCATTGTCAGCGGAACCGTACTGATGGAACATGTACATGCCAGGCACCGTTCTAAGTACTCTGTAGACCGTAATCCTTCAACCTGTCTCCCTATGGGGTAGATAATATCACCTCAGTTTTACAGGGACCAAAGCCAAAGAGGTCTAATCGCCAGCTCCACAGTCTGTGTTTTTGATGGCCATGACTGTCAGCAAGATGGAAGTGAGGAGGGCGAGAGGAGGGCAGATCATCACCCAACCCCCACGCTTTAAGGTCATGAGACAGACACCGTTTGTCGGGTGGCCGCCTTTGGCCACAATGAAGCCTGAGAAACACAGCCTTTAGCTGGGAGGTGCAACACAGCCAGCAAAATGTCTACCCCTCTGTCTGGAACGGCTCCCCCAGGCTCTTTGCCGTGACTTATTCCATCATTACCATTGTTCAGACAGTTCTCCTTCATGGGGGATGGCCTACCCACCCCCACCCTGGATGGGTTAAATGCCCACCTCCAAGCTCTCATAAGCTTCTGGGATTCCTTCTAGATCAACTCTTATTATATGTTATTATAGGATCTTGCCTGGGCCCAATGGCCTGCAGATATGGTTTGTCTGGCCCATGATATTAAAAAAATTTTTTTAATGTTTTTTATTTATTTTTGAGGGACAGAGAGAGACAGCGTAAGCAGGGGAGGGTCAGAGAGAGAGGAAGATACAGAATTTGAAGCAGGCTCCAGGCTCTGAGCTAGCTGTCAGCATAGAGCCTGACGTGGGGCTCGAACCCACCATCCGTGAGATCATGACCTGAGCCGAAGCCGGACACTTAACCGACTGAGCCACCCAGGTGCACCATGATATTTTTTAAAACCAGGGGAAAAAAAATCACGTAAAATTCCAGATATGTGTCTTCCCTTTAAAAATCATAAGGCATCAGGGCACCTGGGTGGCTCAGTCAGATGAGCGTCCAGCTGCAGCTCAAGTCATGATCTCCTGGTTTGTAAGTTCAAGCCCCATGTCAGGCTTGCTGCTAAAAGCAAAGAGCCCAAAGGGCCCACTTTGGGTCCTCTGTCTGCCCCTCCTCTGCTTGCAACTCCCCCAAATAAATCATCCTATAAAATAAATAAAAATCACAAGGTATAGCAAAAGAGGACAGTTAGCCCTGCACAGTAACAATACCTGGGGCTGAGTAGCCCCCAGTGCCGGTTCAGAGGACACAGCTATGCTTTCCGTTTCACACCCTATCTGCATCATTTATGTACGTTGTTTGCCTGGCCCCTATAGGAAGTAGCAATTGGAACCTCCCGGCCCCTGGGTTCCCTGGGGACAAGGGGGGGGCCTCATCCGGTCGTACCCCGCACTTGTCACACTGCACGTGCCCAAGTATGTCTGTCGAGCGTGCGCGCAGACCCACTGAAATATTCAGGATTCAGTTGCGTTGCGACAGAGGCTTCCATTCCACCCACACCCTTCCCAGCCTTCACCCCGAAGGATCTATATTTAATTGTCTTTGCAAAATCGGAGGCTGCAAGCAACTTCACACTGGAGATTTAAACATCAGAAATGCAGCAGCGTGGCCGCTTGCGTGCTCCGGCCTATTAATAGCTGGGCTCTCTCTGGTAGTGTTTCCTGGGCGGCTGCATTGTTCTCAGTGGCAGAGAAGCCAAGGCGACCTTCTAGAAGTCAGGCCTCCCCCTCTGCCTGGCCCAGCCCTCCCTGGCGCCTTTCCTCACCTCTCTGTCTCTGCCCCGCACGCCCGCTCTCTAGGCTCCAGGACGGTTATTTATTTTTTTTTGCCAGCACTAATCGGAGTGGCGGTGGTGGGAAATGAGAGCCCCGGCCCCTCTGAAAGTGCTCCACCAGAGCCCCCAGGGAGAACCCCATGCTGCGTGCAGCACCAGAGGTCACTGTCACCTTGGCCTTGAGGTGGCCTGTTTACCAAAGTGAAATGAAGATATCAGTCAGATGTCAGGGAAATGTTAATAGTGGGCGCCCGGGCAGAGAGCCGGCCGTGGGATTGGCTGGGCCTGGCCGTCCCTTCCTTCCCAATTCCGCCGCACAAAGGCCCCAGTGACTTGGCAACTCTGATAAGAGGGCAATAGGCAAATGTCAGGTCTCTGATTGAATGCTCCTCTTGGCCTGGTTGCGGGACCTTCGAGGCTGCCCCTCTCCCTTTTCCACACCCCTCCCCATGTCTATTCAACTGGAAGAAGGGTAAGTGTTTGTTCAAAACACCGGCCCGTCCTTTCCCTATCTCTGGCAGGAAAAACAGAGCCTGGTCCCTCGGGTGCCGAGGTCTAGAAGCACAATGAGGACTGGCATCATTACCCTCCAGCCGTAGATGGGAAAAACGGGGTGTTGACCGAGGCTCGTCACTTAGGAGGATGGATGGGCCTGGATTCTGTAGCAGAGAAAGACAGGAAACAGAGGAGCCCTGTTTATCGCTGGGTGATAGATAGCTCAGCTGTGCAACCTCTCCACGCTGGGCCTCATTAAGGAGTCACTACCTGAAACAGGACCCCAGCCTCATAAGGCCCAAGATGAAACGGGCCTATTAGGTCTGACTCCCAGGAGGGCAGCTTCTTTTCGAATTCCTTCTATTGCTTTTCCGACGTTGGGGGCTCACACTGGAGGGGAGGTTCCCGCCTCTCCCAGAGGCAAGCTCTACCTCTGAGCTAGCTGGCTGCCTCTACCCCATTGTCTTTTGGCAGCCTCCTTTCTGCCCTCCCTTTGGCCGGTCCTGTTTGGGGCTGGTCATCTTTGGGGATCTTCTGGGAGACTCTAAAGCGTTACTTTGGCATTGTCTTCCAGAATTTTCTGCACACTCTCCTGCTCCTCAATCACTCAACCTGCTCAGAGCCTTCAGGCTTCTCCCTCCAGCACTGGCTTGCCAGGAGCCTTGCCCAGCCACTCTCAGAAGCGAGGCAACTCTCTCATTTGATGTCATTTCGGGGTAAAAGAGCAAGAAAATGGCAGTCTCTTACACATTTCCAGAATGAAGTTTAAACAATCACCAACTTGCGAAGGCTCTCCTTGCCAACTATGAAAGGGCAGTGTTGAAAATGGGGTTTCATTTTTCCTGCCACAAGGGTGCACATTGAAAGAAAAATCCCCCTGGTTCTCTCCAAGCCTCAGAGCAGATCTTTGGTGTCTCCCGGCCACACCAAGATCCTTTTGTCCTTGCAGGTCACCGACCTTGTGATCATTTGGCGACCCTGCCAGTAGGATTCCGCACGGCAGGAGTGCAGAGTCCCCAAGAAAGGGTGCGCACTGATGACAGGGACCACCAGTCTCTGGCCACACCCACTTTCTTGCTGCTTCACACATATGCCAAGATCACTCCCTGCTCAGGCACTTTGTACTTGCTGTTCCCACTACCTAGGATGCTGTTCCCCAAGACGTCTGCATGGCTGGCTCCTTCTCATCAGGGCTCACCTTGAATGTCACCTCCACAGAGAGGCCCTCCAGTCTTGCTTTCTCACACCGCTTAGTATACTTTGATCCCAGCACTTATCACTAGCCAGTATCTTTCTGGTTATTTAGTAGTGCATTTTCCTTCTTCTGAAAAAAGATAAGCTCCAGAAGAGCAGCAGCACTGTCCGGGGGGTTGGGGGGGTCACAGACATGACCCACCGACTCGGGTCTGTCTCCAGACAGCTCCCTGTCCAGAGTTCCAGCCACAGCACCAGCCTGCTTCCTGAACAAGTGCTGGCATCTTCTCAGCCACTTTGGAAATCGGATCTCAGTCCCAAGCCCCGTGACTCAGCCAGCAGCATGAGAGAAGGCTGGGCTGGGCACACCAGGGTACCCGCAGTCCTCAGAGAGATAGTAGCCCTCCAAGGAACAGAGCCACAGGGGGAAGACTGAGGACCAAGCCCAGGGGCTGATCTGTTCACTGGAAGCTGACCCTCTCCCAGACGGTGCCAACCCTCAGCATTTCTCAAACTAGGCAGTCTCCCAGCTTTTTGAACGCTGCTGGTGTCGCCTAGCTACGGAATTACCACGCAGATAGGGCTCAGGGGATGAAATTAGATTTCCCTTTGCAAAACAAAGACAAACACACTCCGCTAGCCCGTCCTGGGAGAGCTGCATCAGGAGGGCCTGCTTCCGGGGCCAGGCATTCAAAACCCATGGGCTGTCTTGCTTGCTTCAGCAGCTCCTGGCAAAGGGCAACAGAGTTCCCCAGCTTTGAAATCTAATTGCCTGCCATGGCTGCGAATCCCATCTCCAAAGGAAAAAAAAATTTTTTTTTAGATGGTAGAGGAGGGCGGAAGGGGGCGGGGGGAGCTGTTCTCACGGAACCAGCCGAGATGAGCCCATTTAAGCTTTGGCATTATACCTTTCGGGAAAGCCAATTTTTAAAACATTCGTCTGAGGAGCTCCTGTTTAAAAGAGAAAGATCCATAAATGCAGCTTCTGTCGGTAATGAGAATATGGAAATCACAAGCAAGACCAGAGAACTCATTCCACTCATTCCACCAGAATCTTAATGATCGCCGGAATAATTGTGCTGGTCTCTCAAATAGGGAAGTGGACAGTCACAGCACCGGATTTTCATACGAGGGTCAGATGGGTTCATGTTTTTTTAATTGGGCTCATTTCTAAACCATGTGCTTGTCATGATGCCTTAATCTCTTCCCTGTCCCCCAGCAAAACTGCGTTCTCTCTCCTTGTCTCCCTCAAACAAATGCCACTTCTCAAAGAGGGAAATGAGCTTCCCTCTCTCGCCAACAGATTTCTTATCATATGACTGCTCTGCCGTGGTGAACCTCTGTTTCACTTGCATAAGAGAGCAATTTCCTGAAGGAAAAAAAGGGGGAAAATATCAAACTGCTTGCTGCTTCTTGTTTTCTACACACACGTCTTTAGCCTCAGCGCCCAAAGATAACAGGGAAGCAGCAGCTTTATTTCAGGAGGATGGATATCAGTCTTTCAGATGGCAGTGGGATATTTTCCTACACTTGCTTTATTTGGTGGGACTCGGGAGAAGAAACAAACTCGTAGGTGATTTCAAGGGTTCACCATGCAACGTGATACCTTCTGGCAAAATCTCATAGAGGGGTTAAAGTTTAACAATGATTAACAAATTAGAAGACTCACCATATGGCTGAATATAAATTACAGCCTTCATTTAGGATGCCTAAACCAAGGGATGAGATCCTGAAAGTAATAAAAAATAATAACGAGCCTTGGGATTAAAAAAAAAGGAAAGTATAATTTCTCAAGTGTTCTCAGAGGCGTGAAAGGTGACAGCAGCCATAGTTAAATAAAGGCGCGCCAGCTCTTTGGCAGACACTGACCACGCCAGGCAGTGTCAGGGAGCACCTCAGATCTGTCTTGGCCAGTTCACTTCCCTTCTGGGCTCTGGTCACCAGCTTTGTGCCACCCAGAGAGGGCAGTGAGCCCAGCCCCAGATCCGGTGCTAGCTTTGCTAGCAGGGGTGGGGGCGGGGCTCGAAGAAACAGGAAAGAAGTGGGGGAAGGAGAAAGAGAAGCAGGAGACTATCATCTGCATTCACTCATTCGTTTGATAAATGCTGCTGGCATCCCACTATGTGCCAGCTCATTCTAGGTGCCAGGGAGACAATGCCAAGCAAGGTAAGACTGCACTCCAACCCTGCGGGAGCACACAGAAAATGCACAAGTACACCTAATGGTTGTCGCTTGGTTGAGTGCCACCAGGAGCACAGGGGCACATGCTCCTATGCTCAGCAACAACCAGGAGACAAGACCTGGGTGGTGGATGGAGACCTCGTCCCTTGGGCATGGGGGAGGCCGCCATGAACGTTCATTATGTCTGAGTGCCTTTCCTATGCAAGGTCCCAGCTAAGTGTCCTATTCACTCCTCACACCAGCCCAGTGGGGCATACACTGTCAGAATCTTTTTTTAGAATGTTTATTTTTGAGAGAGAGCGCACACGAGAGAGCTCGAGAGTGCCCTAGTACGGGAGGGGCGGAGAGCGAGGGAGACACAGAATCTGAAGCAGGCTCCAGGCTCCGAGCTGTCAGCACAGAGCCTCATGAACCACGAGATCATGACCTAAGCAGAAGTTGGGGGCTCAACTGACCGGAGTCATCCAGGCGCCCTGCCTTCCTGTTCCCAGAGGCCAAGGTGACCACCTCCCTCCTCCCCTGACGCTAGGAGTGAAGGGATGTGCTCCCGGGAGAATTGCAGCTGAGCAGCACAGAGACGGGGGCAGCTGACCCCGCCTTGGAGCACAAGGACACATTTGGCCCAGAAAGCAGAAAGAAACAGTGCTGCAGGCAGAGAAAACTGCACGCAGAAAAGCATGGCGGCGTGAGGCGCAGCACATTTGGGGAAAGCAGGTGACCGTCCCTGGGCTGCTCTCCACAGTGCCCCTCCCCACAGCCTGCTTCTCCTCTAGGATTCCTCGTCCCAGCTGCGGCACTGCCAGCCACCCAGGTGCACAAGCCACAAATACAGGCAGCACCCTGTCACCTGCCCACTCACGCATCCCAACTGTCACCAAATCCTCCTAAATATAGCCGGAATCTGCCCACTTCTCCGCCCCATCTTTGCTGCCACCACCCTCCTCCCAGCACCCACCATCTCCCTAGACTATATTGTCACAGCCTCCTGAAGGTTCCCCCGCGCCCGCCGGAGTGCACCCACCACCCATTACCCGGTTCTCACAGAGCAGCCCCGGTGGCCTCCATTTTTGCACATTGGACTCTCTGCTTAAAGCTGCTCTCCAGGGCTCAGCTCAAACACTCCCCCTGCCAAGGATGCCCAGCCCCAGACTAAGTCAGATGCCCTTTTGAACGCTTCATGACACACTGTTCTTTCCCTCCCTGACACTCGGCAAAGTTTGCAAGTCCCCACACGTGTCTGTGATAACTTCGTCTGACACCGGGAGCTACCAGAGGGTAGGCACTGTCACCACCCCTTCCAGGTCCCCGCATGTAGCAGGCCTGCAGCAGATCTTTGCAGAATGGATGCATAGATGCTAAAGTGCTCAGAGGTGTGGCAGAGGCAGGGTATGGAAGGGAGCAGGAGGGACAGATTCCTGGAGGGTCTCAGTCACCATGGTGAGGGACGCAAGGGATGGCCCTGGCAGTCTCCCCGGGATGGACGGGGTGCCCTGGCTTTTTCCCTGGTATGGGCAGGCTTTGGAAAATGGCCAGCTGGCCTTGAGCTCGAGACAGGGTCCCCCTCTCCACCAGCAGGTTTGAGCTGCTGTTGAAATAAGCAGGCTGAGGGAAGGTCGCTTGTTTGGGCAGGTGCCAATGTCTGCCACCAAAAGCCTGCCTGCCACCCATAGGTGGCACCTCTGTCTCTCCCACATGCTTTCTTGCCCAAAGATGCCCAGGGCTCAGAGGGCATGGTGTGCCCGCACCTTCCTCAAGCTCCAGAAATTCCAGCAAGGCAGCTGGGGAAGACATGGGGTCAGGGGCCCCTTCTTGATGAAGGAAGTCAGGGGATACAGTAAACAGAACTGTGCAATGCTCAGAGCATTTCTGCAGCTGTCTGAGGGGCAAAGAGATCTATGCTCTTTTTTTCTTTTTAGTTTATTTTTTTCAAGAGAGCACAGGTGAGCGGGAGGGGTAGAAAGAGAGAGAATCCCAAGCAGGCTGTGTACCATTACACAGAGCCTAACGCAGGGCCAGAATCCACGAACCATAAGACCATGACCTAAGCAAAAATCAAGGGCGCTCAACTGAATGAGCCACGCAGGGGCCCCAAAGAGATAGATGTTCTTACTCATGATGACTCCAGGACATCAGGCCAACCAGACACCCCTGGCAGTTTGGTCGGTACAGCCAAGATAGTTGGATCCCTTGGCTCCTCACTCCATGGCCCAGCCAGAAACATACCATGAGAAACATCTGTCCATGCCTTCATTGATGAGGGCATTCCTTCTATATCCGGGTCTGATGTGGGTTCTGTCCTTAAGGCATTTAGAGCTGGTGCAGGATACACAGGCAGAGTGCTAGCAGAACCCGTCCCCTGGGAATGTTTTATTTTATCTTAAAAGAAAGTGGCTTCCAGCATTTAAAGCCAGACAATTTCACATCTAGGTCTAGGTTTTTGGCTTCCTGAAGAAACAAGAAGATTCCATTATTACTTGGCATCAGTTGCCTAGAGTGGGCACTGCTGCCCTCTTTGGATGGGCATGAGCTCTGCAGCCTACCGCTCTCTCTGTCTACCTACTCTCTACGAACTGACCTTCATTCCATTTAGCTCCTGCTCCCCACAGTCCCCTGCAGCATCTGAGAGGGACAGTCATCAGATAACCCTCCAACTGGGTAAACATGTCTGTGAAAGGGGTACAGAAGAAATGTACAGACAGCTCTGGAACCAGAAGAGGGCTCCTGACCTCCTGGCCTGATGGGGTTGGGCCCCCTCCCTCTACAGAGCACAGGGGAGCCTCTTGTTGACCCTGGCTTATCTGGGTCACCCAACCCTATCCTCTGAGACAGAGAAACTTCAGACTCCATGATGTTCCAGAGCCCAACCAGCCAGGTAAGGAATGAGTTACAAGGGACCCTTTCCCAGGGTTCCAGCAAAAGTCCTTCAATGGGCTCTCGGTAGGCTGACCTGGGCCATGTGTCTGACCCAGAGCTGCTCACGGTGGCCAAGGAGAAGGGTCAGTCCAGACCACATAGGATGAGACTAGAGAAGACATCCTTCCCCAAAGGAACAAGTTTCTAGAAGAACAGGACTTAGATGCTGGCCAAGCACACACTGCAGATGTCAGCTGGTATGTACATCTTAGGTGCAATCTCTATAATTACTTACCCCACCGGGCCAGCACCCATGCCCCTCATCTTCGCAAGCCCCTCGGGACAAGACTTTCTGTCTTGCACAAAAGCTTATGTAATTAACCTACAGTGGTAGACATGATCTCTGCTAGGAAAGACGTGGTGGACAGGTGGGTGTTCTCAATGCATTGTGTCTGTTCATTTTCTATCTCTAAAAGCTCCCTGAGAGCAAGCCCCGCTTCTCTCTCATTCTTTGGTGTCATCCACAGTCTACCATAGCACTAGGCACCCGGCCGCCTGATAACTATCTCTCGACATCCTGGAGGACATCATGGAGAGAATTACAGACTTCCCCTAGGGAGCTGGGTTTACATGGAGGTTCCTTCCATCTTTCAGTAGCTGTACTTTGTCAGTGTATTAGGGTTCAAGAGGGGAGAAGTCAGGGTTCAAGAGGGGGCATGGAATAAGGGCTTTAATATCGGATTTAGGCCTCACAGTGTGGGCGAAGGAAGGTCTGGAGGGGGCAAGAAGGGTTGGAGGGCTCACTGGCAAGTCGATGGAGAAGCTGAATGCGACTGGGAAGGGGGCTGCTGGGAGGGAGGGAGGGAGAAGAGCTGGACATGAAGCCAAAAGAGTAAAGGCCCATGGGCTCCACTGTCACCTCTGCATCTCACTGCCACCACATCCAATGCAGTCACACATCTCAGAGTGTGTGGCCACCGCTCACCTCCACCTCCGGATTTTTGTGCACATGCCTCTTTTGGTCAGCTCACACCTGGAACCATGCAGGGAAGGGAATTCTGGACCACAGGGCTCCAGCCTAACCACGTCAACACCATACCACACAGTCAGGTACTGGACCCCCCTCTGAGCCACTGTTTCCTCATCAGTGAAATGGGGACCCAACAGGCACAGAGATATAATCTATTATAACCCTTATTTATACAACCATCATTATTGCTTGTTATTTACCAGCCTTTGCCAGAACCTTTGTTACTTAGGGGACCTTTGGCCCTTCCCTCTTACCATGGTAGTGCCTTTAAGAATTTCCAACCCTACTAAGTCAGAGAGAGAAAGACAAACGTGTGAGATCTGTGTGATCTCACTTATGCATGGAATCCAAGAATGCTGAACTCATAGAAATAGAGGGTAGACTGATGTTCATCAGGCTCTGGGAGGCGGGGGAACTGGGGGTATGCTGGTGAAAGGGCGCACACTGACAGTTATCAGACGGGTAAGTTCGGGGCATCTAATGTACAGCGCGGTCATCGTAGTGAATATTCTTGTTCTGTAGACCTGAAAGCCATTAGGAAAAGAAATCTTACATGTTCTTACCGTAACAGCAGCACGGTAACTACGTGAGGTGAGGCTGTGTTACCTGATAGGATTGTCAACACTTAGCAGTATATGCATGAATCAAAGCATCGCCTCCTACATCTTAAAACTTATGCAATGCTAAGTGTCCACTATAGCTCAGGAAAGCTGGGGGGAAAGAAAGGATTTCTGTTTCAAAGCTGCGGCAGCCTCTGTGGGCAACTGTGACTCAGGTTAAGTCTCACATTTGAAGCATTAATCACTGTCCCGCGAGGGCTTCGTGTCTGTGGTGCTCTGGCCTCTTGCAGAGCCGGGTTCTTCCGTTCCACAGGCCTGTCTGGAGACCATTTCCGTTTCTGCCTTGGCTTGTTTCTGGGACCGTCAAGGTAGGAGAAGCTGATGGGTAGCACAAGGTCCTCACCTTTCAGGCCTATTTGCCACTCGTGGCCTGGGGAGAGCCTCCCCTTCCTTGGGGAGCCCTGACTCCACAGCTCCTAGCTACAAGGTGCCTCCCCAAAGGACAGGGTCAAGTGAACGCCTTGCCAGGAAGCAACAGCCATCCTGGGACTTCAGAAAGAAAGCATTCTTCTCTGGAAATTGCAAAGCTGGCCCTTTAAGGCCCCTGGACTGTCTGCTGGGGTGGGATGAGAGATGCAGCAACGAGGAAGGGAGAGAGGGTCAGGGAGAGAGAAAGAAAGACAGAGAGAGATCCGTTGTGATACCATGGCAACGCTATGAATACTCCAAAATGGATGTAATTTGAAGATTAATATTCAGGGAGACAGAAGGACAACTTCCCCTGGGCTGCTCACAGGCCCCTAAAGTTGCTTCAGATGCGAACTTGGCAGGGTGGGTTGAGACCTGGAGGAAGGGACCCACTTCCTCAGAGATGGGGAAACTGAGGCTAGGAGAGGGGGAAGGGGCCAGTCTAAAGGCACCTAGCTCCAGCACACGGACCAATGGTTCCTTTGTTGGTTTAGGCACCAAACATTCATTCAATGCCTATGATGGAGCGGGTGCTCTCCCAGGTGCTGGAGGTAAGCGTGGAATGAGTGAAGGGTCAGCAGGTAGTGGGTAAGTTGGGAAAACTCATCCCTGTACCAAACTTCGTGTCTAATTCTTGGCCTTCGTAGACAAAACCCAAGCAGCTACATTCCCGCAGCATTGGTGGGGAAACTGGGGCTCAAGGAGGCTCGGCCACTTGCCAGGGTCATACACCCCGTGTGCCTGAGCTTGGGGACCACGAGGTGCCTTTACCTCTTTGCTGCATCACCACCCACACACTTAGCTGGAGAGGATGCTGAGCTCGAGGCAAAGAAAGCCCGGTCACCTGACAGTTGACAGAGCTGGGTCCCTGGGGGCTCTGATGCTTGTGGCAAGGGCTGAGTCCTCTGTGACACCCTGAAGATGAGCCTCGCTGCCACTGCAGGCTGCGTGCATGCCTGGCTCTCTCCAAGAGGGAATGATCAGTATTCAACTGGCCACGGAGCTCAGCAGATCCTGACCCATACAATTTCATTACTTTCAGTACATACAAAAAGGTGGTAAGAATGGTTGCCTATGCGGAGAAGATTGGGCATACGAGAATCAGGGTTCAGAAAGGGGACTTTTCAATTGTTAACACAGGAATTCTTTAAAATATTTGCTGTGTGAAAAATATAAATAACCATAAAAGTATAAGTACTCGTAAAATATCCGGGTCTACTAAGTTCACCAGCTGTACGATCTTGAATGAGTCGCCTGCTTCTCTGAGACCCGGTCAGGGACCATTACAAAACCGGTGGGTTGCAGTAAACGGTACAGGAGTTCACGGAGTGAGACACCTGTCCCCACACGGCAGCACGAGGCATCATGAGACAGAGAGAAGGACAGAAAGTTTTCACTTCTGTTGAAGGGCAGGAGAACACAGAGAAACTAAGGCCATGAGCTTGAGGCTGGACAGAAGGCGGCATGGCTTGCTGGCCTCTCTGAGTGAGGGCCTCTGTGGCCACCGGAGGCCTGGCTCATCCTTCCCGGGGAAGTCTCACCTTCAGGTCCTGGACCCAGTGAGTGAGGTCATTCCGTGAGATGCTTTCTGCCCTGGGAGGGTGCCATGGGGCCGCCAGTATGCAGAGAGTGTGATGTCCCTCCAGACTGCAAGGGATGGACACCGTACCTGCGAGGGGCCAAGCTCCAGGTAGGATAGGGTCCCATGGCTGGCCAGGCCTAAGAAAGCACGAGCTGCCTTCCTTTCCACCTGGCATGTCCCCAGCTGGCCTCCCCTGGGAAGGAGGAGCATTTCACAGGATGACGACAGCTCAGAGAAGCAAAAGCCAGTTAGGAGGTGGAAGTTGGGCCCGCAGTCCCCAGTGAATTATCTTAACTATGAAAAAACAAACCAGCAACATTTTGAAGCCTTTTATGGAGCTTAGAGTAAAAAAAAATTTGCTTTTTTTCTGCTGGAACAAAGACAGTAGGTATGTTTCCCTTTCTAGAGCTTAAACTGCACAAGTTTTTTTGAAAAAAAATCAAAATCTGGGGTTCCGTGGGTCAGGTCTGGCATTCAGATGTCTTCTCCATTCCCCTTCCTCCCAACTCAGCAAAATGGAGGTACTTGAATACATGGGGCTTTTGAAATACTGAACGATCTGGTGGTCTTGGGCCAACCCACACGCCGGGCAGCAACAAGCAGAGCCCTCGCAATGTTCGTCTCCTGCAGATGGGCGTGCGCCCCCTGACCTCCACACTCCACACCACGCCCTCCCTGTAAATCACAGCAGCTTACATCCCTCACACTGTGATACTAGGGTAGTCCCTGCCATCTGTCCCCACCCCTCACTACCATGCTAAAGGCTTCAAAGAGAGTCTAACCAAATCCAGTGCCTGGCTCCGAAATGCATTTCTGTGACTTTGCCAGATGGTTTGCCTTCCTACTACTGATTTCCCTCCTTAATGGCTGGTCAAATCAGTTTCTTCCCTGAGCACATCCTAGCTGCAAGTCTGATGCTCTACTGTCTAAGGACTGTGTGATTTAAGGGAAGCTATTTAATGCCTCTGAACCTCTACTTCCAAGGAACTGATATGAGACTAAGCTATTTAATGCCTCTGAACCTCTACTTCCAAGGAACTGATATTTATTATGATTATTATTATTAATAATGTTTCCCGAGTTTGTAGGTAGACTGGGTGGCTCTTTTGCTTTAATGTGGTGCCAGCTGAGGCCCAGGGAGGCCTCGAAGGCCTCTCTCATGTGACCGGCAGTTAGCTCTGACCACAGGCTGGGAAGTCTGAGGAGCTGCGGGAAGAAATTCTCCCCGATGCGCCTCTCCACACAGCTGCTTGTGCTTCCTCACAGTGTGGCAGCCAGGGCTGTTCCCAGAGGCGAAGACAGAAGCTACAGCTCTCCTAAGGCCCAGATGTTAGCTAGCGTCACCTCCCTCACATTCTGGCGAACATAACAGGTGCCAGCGCCAAGGACTCACGGGGAGAGCAGATGGGACTCTGCCTCTTGATGTGGACATAGAAGGTCTCCTGACAAAAAAAGCATGGGAGGTAGGGAACATTTTTGCAGCCACTTTGGAAATACAACAGATGGATTTCACAGAGCCTAATGCACCGAAGTCCTTCAACAATGTTAGTTCCATTCACTTGCTCATTCATTCATTCATTGATTCATCCATCCTACACGCAATCAGGAAGCACTTATTGTGTGCCACATTTAAACCAGGCACTGGCAAGATGGAGTTGGTCCCATCCGTCAAGGGAGTTATAGTTCTGGGAGGGAAGCACGCAGGTAGAGCGGTAATTACAGCATGACACGGTAACTGCGTTGCTAGAAGAATGCCCTTGGATTGCAAGTGGACCCACCCTGGGCCAGTGGGAATCAGCCCGGGACACTGGCTGGCTCTCCTGGGAGAGAAAGGTTCTTTTTCCCACGGCTGTTCGTTTGCCATCACGTGGAATCTGCCAGTGCCTGTTCTGCCACGTGTGGAAGGACTTGTGACAGGTGTGCCAACCAAATCTTCTCTTCTGCTGAAGTAATTTCAGTTCAAGTTTTACCTCACTTCCCATTAGAGAGAATCCCTACAAACACTGTTCCTAAGGCACTCACAATCTAATAGGAGGGACCCATGTGCAACAAAGAATTATGTTTCAGTGGTATAAGAAATAAAACAGAGATGCGCATAGGATATTATAAACGGGTTTGGGTTTTTTTTTTGTTTTGTTTTGTTTTTTTTTGCAGGCAGGTAAAGAACTTCTGGAAAGTTCTCTGGAGGAGGCCCCCACCCATATACCTACCACTGGGCTGGGCAAATTAGCAGATGTTCTCTATGGACCAGGGAAGAAATGGCAGGGTCTTAAGACCAAACTAGTAGAGATCAAGTTATCCCATTTTAAATCTGCCCCCTTCCTAACTTCCAAAACTCAGGCATATGTCACACTGGATGCCCTGGTGTCTGCAGACAGAAACAGAATCTCCTTAGCGAAACCAGTCTTTTAATAGACCTCGAGAGGTTAATGGGCCTGACAGATCTTTGACATTTATTGGATTTTATGAGCTAGTGGATGTGACTTAGAAAGCTGATCGGATGTTCCAAATCGATGGCCCCTTTGGGGTGCTGTCTTCACACAGAGCCGTAATCAGGTGACCTTGGATGCTTGAGTCCAGAAAGAACAGAGAATGTCAGAATCGTAGGAATTCTAAACCGATCAAGGCCTACACAGTGCCCTCAGGGTCCCTCTGGCCCTGAGATGCTTTGCCCACAGATTCTGTAATCGCACACTCCTTCCAGCTCACCCTGCCTGGACAGTTACAAGCATCAGTATCCTTTTACAAGATCCCTTCCCTCGCCCCACAACCTTTTGTGAAAAAGCTTTGTTATCATGGCATTTAATAAATGAACAAATCCGGGGCCGCTGCTCTGCACCAGGCACAGATCAGGCAGAGGGAATCCAGAGAAAACTGTGAAATGTTCCTTCTCTTCTAGCAGCTTACATCCTATGGGGAAGACTTCCAGAGACCCAAATCCTGTTTGTGCCCTGTGATGGGGTGGGTCAGGGGGAACACAGAGAGAGCAGGTAGTAGGGAGAAAGGCAAGTTGACTCGGGAGGATTAGGGAAGCCTCCCAAGTACAGGGCCTTGTGGCTGGGTTTTGAAAGCCAAGTAGGAGCCCAGCAGGCTGGGAAGGAGAAAAAAAGGACATCCAGGTGGGGAAATGAGGTCTATAACAAATACAAAAGTGCAGAGACACACAGATGCTGTCTCTGGAGCATGCAGAATATACCAAGGATAGATCACTTTTCTCAGCTTGGCAGAAAGAAAACCTTAAGGGCTGGGAAGAACAGGAAAAAGATAGGCTTGTACATTACTGAAAGGGATGAGAATTACTATGAAGCTTTTTGGAAATCCTGGCAATGTCTGCTCAGATTTAAAATACACACGACCTCTGGGCCACAAATTCTACCTTTGGGACTTGGGTCTCGATATATTAAAATAAAATTCAACTTAAGTTTAAATAAAATAAAAGGAAATTCTGTGCAATTTCCCAGCTGTGGTGAACAGGAGTCGTTGTTCCTGCCCAGAATCCCTTCTTTTGGAAACAGCAGTTTGATTTCCTTTGGGGAATAGTTCTTCCAACTTGGGCCCATGTGGGCGTATGGTCATCTTGGAGCAGGCTTCTTTATTCTGTGGCTCATGTTAGTTATAGAAACGCCAGCCAAGCAGATACCCACTGGCTTGGGAGAAGGAGAAAGAAGGATTTATGTGGGAGCCAATGGTTGTCTCTGTCCAAATCCCGTGGTACTGAAGTTCAGGGCATAGATGAGCAAATTGGCCTAGGATCTGTTGGTAACTAATTACTTGTTTGGGCCGCTCATCTTGGGGAGAATTCTCTACCTCATGAGTCTACCTGGTAAGCCACTTCCCACTACAAAAGTCAAAATTCATTATCCAGCCTCCTTTGTACCAAGAGAGACAGCATTTAATCCTGGCTTCTCCTATCACCCAGGCCTCCTTAGGACATGAACATGGCCACTACTGAGAAGCAGGGACAGCATGGAGTCCATTCTGGCAAAGATGGTGGCCATGAGCTGAATCAGGTTTCCGGCAGTGTCAGCCCCCAATCCAGGGTCCAGCCCTGCTAGTGTTGGTGGTGCTGGTGGCAGGGTCCATGCCCAGCAGAGGAACAGTTGTGTGGTTTGGGAAATTGCTCCTAGCTGTGTGATCTCCAAGCCCGAGTGTCCGGCCCTCCGAACAACTCTCAAAGCTACACAACAAAGAACCATTAAGAAATATTTTCCTGCTGCAACTGGCCAAGTCTGGTCCCTGTCTCCGAGTATGGACAGAGGATGCAAGAACTGATGAGGTGCTCCAGAGCTCACCTCCCCCATCTTGGACTTCAGCCTGACCCCTGGAGACTGATGAAGAACTTGAGTTCTGAGGGAGGGATGGGGCTGGAAAGAGTCTGAACATTCTGCTCAGCTGGGCGACCGAGGGCTTTGATGTACATGGTGAAAAGCCAAGTGACCTCTTCTGTGCACCAGGCTGGGGGAAAAGTTGTACCCATTCCTTGTCAATACTTTAATAGCTACAGAGCTGATATTCAGGCACTTGTGATTCGCTAAAGGGTGGGTGAGGGAAGCATGTGAAAATGTGGGACAATGGAGCCCATCCCACTAGGAAAAGAATAAACTAATCGATCACCTACTCCACTCACTGGTTCTGGGGCTAAGTGAACTGGGCATACAGGTTAAACTGAACAGTACAGGTTCCTCGGGAAGCGGAGGCCAGGGTGGTCCTGGGGTTCAGAGGGTTCCTGGCCTCCTCTGTCTGAAGCCCCTTCTGTACCAGCACAGGCCACCAAGTCAGGCTTCCATGAAGCCTCAGGCTTTAAAAACACAGCCTGGTGAATTCCAGACATTCTGAGTGGCTGCCTGGACCGCATGCCCCGTGTTTCCGCTAGGGAAGCACTCCGAAGGCTCTCCTGGAATTCAACTTATTTGTCCGTAGGTTGTCTTGAGATTTCCAGTGAAGAATCGGGGTCTTAATTCAGAGAGGTTGAGCGTATGCATTTAAAATGCCACTAAGCAAAATCTCATTACTTATATGGCAAAACAAAGGCACCAGCCCACACGGGGCTCCTCAGTTCTAAGTCTACAATATGCAGCCAGCTTCTGAACTTCAGGTCCTCCTCTAAGGCCGAGGGTGAAGGCCCCAGCTGGAGGAATTCAGCTGATGCACAACTCTATGAAAGAGCTAAAAACCACTAGCCTGTATGCTTTAAAAAGGTGAAGTGTATAGTATGTGATTTCTATCTCCATAAAGCTGTCACCACGATGCCCGAAAGGAGCATGGAGGTCAGACTGGGTTTGAATTTCAGCCCTGCTATGCACTAGCCAGCAGACTTGGAAGCTACTTATACTAAACCTGGATGAGCTTGGTTCCTGCATCTATAAAGCAATCAAATGTGATCAAACCCCACGTATGTCATGGAATCAATATAAAGGGGACATGGGAGCGATCTGTGGCAGTGCCTGACCCATGGGTCACACCTGGTAAATGCGTGTGACTTATCAAGTCCCTGCTGTGCTCCGGCACTGAGGACGCAGAGACAAATGACACTTTGCTCCTGCCTTCAAGGAAAAAGCACTTTAGGGTGGAAGACAGGCAGTGACATTATACGTGGTCCCTGAATCACAGGGACCAGACCACACAAGTGAGAAGAACCAGAGGGCTCGGGGAGGACAGATGTCGCTCCTTAGACATACCTCCCCTGGCCTCCAGTCCCCACAGCCCAGTGCTGCCGGCCTTTCGTTCTCCCCACGGCTCTATCTGAATGTACTCTCGTTCGTTTACTTGCATGCTTCTTTCGTGCCTGCGTCTCTCCAACTAGACGGGCATCTCTATGAGAGCAGGGCCCTTGTCTGCCTCGGTCCCCAGGCACCAGCACAGTGTCCTGTTCTTAGCAGACACTCAGTAAGGATTTGTAAAACAGAAGAAAGCATCAGGATGAGGCCTGGAGGGTCTCAGCCAAGGAGGCTATTAGGAGGAATTAGCCAAGTGATGAAGCCAGGAAGGTTGTTCCAGAGTGAGAAAACAGCGGCCACAGCCACGGAGACTGCAGACTCCATGGAATCAGGAGAAGGGATAAGTGGGAAGTGGCAGGAGAGGAAGATGGAGACACAAGCAGGGCAGCCCTAAGACGAGACTTGGCCCTCACTCTGGGGTGGGGAGGGTCCTCTAACCACTACCGAGATCCCCCTCTCTGTTGGCTCCAGTCTATGAAAACCCGCTCACATCCTGGTAGTCCTGCTGAGTGCAGCCTGTGCGTTTCTATAGTAACCGTCACCATGGCACCAGAGGCCAGGATCCAACTCCGGCACTGCTGAGGCCCTGTGCTCCCATACCCCTCCCCATCAGCCTCCATCCCACAACACAGAAGGGGGACTGCACTGGGGACATGCAAGGAGGGGTGTGGCCTGATGCAGGGGGACAGGATGAAACAGCAGGTGTGTTACAACAGACACCAAGGGCAGGCACGGACTGAACGTGTACTAGCAATTTCAGTTTTTTTCTCGGCTCAGGCAGGGGATGGGAGGTCGGGTTTGAACACTCAGCAAGCACTGGAGCAGACAGGCTGCTGTGTGGACGGCAGGGTGGGGCATGGAGCTCAGGGCTCCTCATGGTTCCCAGACCTGTGATCTCTCTGAGCCTCACTCTCCCATCTGCAAAGTGGGAAGGATAAACCATGATACTATCAGCTCATCGGAAGGGTCAGAGAAACAAGCACAGTGCCTTGCACCTGGTGCGTGCTTGACAAATACCTGGGGAGTGAGTTTCCACAAAATATTAAAAAATGAATGTCCCCTCTGTCAGTCGACAAAACTATGAGTCTGTCTTCCCTTCTCTCTCCCCTTCTCCAGCCCACATTCTGTTCAGACACACTTCTATTGCACGAGCTTCAGATCATCTGTTCTCTGCCATCCGCCATCCTCTTGGGGGGGTGGGGGGGTGGGCAAAGAAGGTGAGAATCACAGGCTTCTGAGTCACAGACCTGTGTTCTAATCCAGCCGCTCACTGGCTGGCTGGACTTGTGACCCCGGGCAAGCTGAGTCCCCTCTCAATACTTATGCTAAAAAATACTCAGTGTGTCAGAACTCAAAATTTCATGGGCTAACCAGTTTCCTATCTGGCAGCCCTAGGTGGGGTGGGTACCTACTAACTCATGAAACAAGCTGTATCTGGGAGTTCAAGTAATACCAGCAATATTTTCTCTCTCTCTCCCCCACCCCCTCCATTCCCATCTGTGGGCTTTGCTTCCTGCAGCCTCAAGGAGGCCCACTCCTTGTGGGGACAAAGACAGTCATCAGCTGCTCCCTGCCCCTTAGGACTGGTTATTCAGAAGACCCTCCCTCCCTCCCCCCGTTCCTCTCTCGCTTCTATCTTGTGCCCACGCTGGTCCCGTGCCTCTGGTCTACACCTTGTAGTTAGCTCTTTGCTGCCCTAGACTGTGCCATCCATCAGGGCCAGCAACTTTGGATCTGCCCCTCGCCTCTTACAGCCTCCCTCGGCCTCTCTGAGCTCCACCACAGCCTGGCCCTTGGCCCTGTGAGCCTTCATGCTTGCTTTCCCCCTCCCCAGAGTGCCCTGCACTGACTCTGTCCTCTTTGGCCCACTGCTTCCGTTTACCCATAGTGGATCACTACAGTGGACACAGCAGCTCTTCCAAGGTCGCCTCTGACCTGGGCATCCAGAGCTGGCTCTCCACATTTAAGCCATTTTGGCTCTGGGCTTCAGTTTCCCAATCTGTGAGGGGAGGGGACCAGCCCAGCCAGTGGCCACAAACTCCAACGACACAAGTTTGATCTAGGACTTCAAATAAAAACCACAGCCCTGTTTGGAGGGGGCAGGAGCAACTGAGCTCTGGTAGAAAAGCAGGCCCAATATTGCAATGCTTCTGATTTCCCTAAAGAACAAGATATCTCAGGATGAATGGAAAGCTCTCCATTTTAAGCAGTGGTTCTCGTTTGCAACCTCTGGACTAGACTGTCCAGCAGACTGGGTGGAAGAGCCAGAGCTCTCTGGAGCAGGAGCTTTCTGTCACCTGCCCATCCCCATCCCAGCCCCAATGGCACAACGTGGAGGCCAGGATCACGATGAGACACCCAAGGCTACCAAAGGAGTGGTCGCTTGCCTGAGGTCACAAGGCCATCAGCGGAGGAGCTGGAGGTTCAAATCCCAGTCTGCATATCGGGGCACCTTGGAGAGCCTTCCACCAGGCCAAACTCTATCTCTCCAGGTGGAAACAGATAGAAGGTCACTGTCATGTTGAAAGAACACTTGGTTCAGAGTCCTCTTTCCTACTGATCAGTGGTTAACACAACCAGCACTGAGGGCTGATCACTTATGATGGGGAGAAGGATACGCCAGGGTCACAAGGAAGGGAGGAGGTGTGAGTGGCTCTGATGAGAGTGGATGGCTCCTGGGGACAAAACAGGAGCTGTCGCAGCTATCAGCTCTCATGGAGTTCCCACAGAAACAGGGCTGGGGCCGCCCGCTTCTGTCCCTCACCACCCAGCCCTCACACCCTCCTCCCATCAGGTTTAGCTTAAGCTAACTAAGTACGGTCATTGCAAAGTCTTAAATCACAGGCCTACGTGACTGGCAGCAGGGGGCCCCATGGCACTTGCTGCAGTTTCCATCTTTGGCAACATTTGCCTGGATCAGTGCGCATGCTTATCATCTGGCCATGGTTTAGAGACGTGCAGACTCAGAGTGAACATTTGAGTACCTGCTGTGTGCTCTGTGTTGTGCCAGGCGCAGACGACCGGCATTTGGTCTGTACTGCTCTGACGGAATAGAAAAGCCTATTGCCCCCGAGGCTCTACAGGAACAGAGCAAGGAGAGATTCCTCATCCAGGGAGGAATCGGAGCGGGGGGGGGGGGGCAAAACTCTGTGAAGGAAGAGACCCTGAAGCGAGGATGGGAAAGGTGTGTTGGATCAGAGCCACACAGAGTTGAGAAGGCGGGGGGCATTCTCCGCAGCATACACTGTGTGCGGAGGAATGTACATGGGTCCCACGCCGGCCGATTCTGCCTCCTCAACGTTTCCTGTCTGTCCCCTTAAACCCAGCACGTCTCAATCTAGTCATTCGCCTAACCCCCTCGCATATATATTCATTTCACATTTTTCTTTAAGTCGGCTTATAGATTTTTATAAAACTTATGTTATGAAGAATTGTCCTCCAACAACAGTAATTAAAAAATAGATTTTGCTTATAGATGGTCACTAGAAAGCAAGATAATGCTACTGAAATCCAGCCAGGTTCTGCCCCCCACCGGGTTGAGGGTGGGCGCTGAGTCTGCAGCCTACTCTCGTTGTTAAAAAGAAAGAGCGGCAAGTGTTAGAGAGCCGTTGGTCTTAGCACCAGCCTGAGACCTTCCCCTTGAGATAATCAGGACTGAGACAGGACTGAAACGAGAGATGCCTGCTTTAAGCTCTATGCATCCCCCACTAAAGAGACCCTAGGTACCGGTGTCCCCATGCTTTGAGAAACTCTGTCCTGGGCAGAGCCTGGGTCAGCCCCAAACCACACTTGTGCCTCCCTGGTTTCCTGTAGGTTGCGGTTTGCAAATGTGCTCTTGGGAGACGGGACTCTCCGCGACTGTACCTAGAGGCTGTCATGGTGGGAGAGCACTTTGCATGACAGTAACAACCACGACCCCACAACAGCATAACCCCCACCACAGAGAACACTTCTACAATTCTTGCTCTATACTAGGCCTTTTGCTAAACGTTTAAACATATTGAATTATTGAATCCGCACAAAAGCATCAACGATGACGGTGCCATTATTATTCCCATTTTACAGGATAACAAAACTGAGGCACAGAGAGGTTAAACAGCCGCCCAAGAGCAATGTTACCCTCTTTATATATTGGATTCCCATCCACAATCTCATTATTTTATTCATTCTTTCGTCCAGTCGTTGGGCAGGTATGCACTGAGTTATCTTTTATGTTTCCTTTCCTTTTATTTACAGCAATACTATGTTTTAAAATGAAATGTGCTGCTTCCAGCTCTGCCCGCGCCTTGACTGGCATCCTTCACTGCCAGCCTCCTGAAATGGCCTCCTGCTGCCTGTGCGGACTGTGGCACGGTGCATGGCCCAGGTCACCCATCGGGCCCCAGGCACCTGTTCCTCTGCTTTCAGGGCACTGGTGGCTCTCGCGGAGTCCTTCTCCGGGAACTGCACTGGAGGCAGGGGGACGACGTGGCTTTCCGCGCCGCTCCCCCTACTCCGGTTGGGGTGGGGCACCGCTGGTAATGAGGGACAGACCACTGTGGGGGAACAAAGCGGAGACCCATTGTGCCACTTCAGGACCACTGTTGGGGCTGCTCCTGCTCCGAGCTCCCCGCGGGTCGGCTGGGGCCTCTGTTGTAGCTGCACCAGGGACCAACTTCCTCTGCCAGGCCTGCTCCTCATGCCCCCGCATGGTGGCCCCCAAGCCTGACCCCGAGAACGCCTCGGAGACTCCCCCTACAAGACTGTACAGAGGTTTCTGTCCCCATCCGAAGCTGTGAGCAGCCCCGTCTTCACAGTGGTCCCCCCACAACTGAGACCCAAGCCGAAGGAGCCCCAGTGCATCGGACCTTCCCAAATGGTCTTGGTGACACTAGTAAGGCCCAGGGTCACCTTAACTTCCACAAGCCCTGAAAGTCGTGGAGGTGGTTGGTCTCTTTATTTCCGTGTTATCATACATTAGCTAATTAGGTTTGTTCCCAGGCTCCATTACTGTTTCCTCAAGTGTCTCGTGGCCTTGGCTCTAATGACAGGTGGCCACACGGGTCGGCCCGCGAAGACACTCTCTTTCAGGCCCGCGGGGATGAGCCAGGACAGGAGAGAGAGGAAGGAGGGGGAGATTGGATTACAGGGTGTCAGGGAAGGGTCACTGCTCCCCTACCTTTTTCCGCCTTTGAGAGAGGAGAGCGCAATCGGCATTTCCCCCCTTAAGGAGGAAAGGCCTGAGTGGGAAGTGACCCACCTTTGCTCTATTCTTCAATGGCCTGTTCAAAATAGCCTACATCTGCCCCAGGTTTGACCCCTAACATTTCTTAAATTTAATTGCAAATTATTGTCTCAGCAATTCCGCAGGCTTCCCACTGTAGCCTAAACCCAGCTATAAAGGCAGAAAACAAATGGAATTAGAACCTGCAGAGGGGATTTGGGGATGTGAAAGTGAGGGCTCATGAGTAATCTCACTTAGCATAAAGCAGGAGGTGGGATTCAGTCTGAAGGAGATTCAAGGTCACCACGTCTAGCCCTGCTTCGCATCACAGGAGTAAGGACCAGGCCGTCTGGTCACTATCCTTGGAAGAACAGAGAAACATGGGAACCAGGCAGCCTGGCCTGCCATCGCCTCCCAAGGCCTGGGCACCACGTCTATTTAGTGAGTACCTACTATGTGCCAGGCCATGAGTCAGTGGTTCTCAACCTCTCTGGTCTTCAGATGCCTCTACATGCTTTAAAATTATTGAGGAGGCCACCCCAAAGTGCTTTGCTGCTATTTATCTCATATAGGAAACGAAAACCGAAGAAGTCCACAAGTATTCATGAATTTATTCATTTCAAAGTAACCGATTATACGTTAACGTCATATATCTCATGAAATAAAAACATGTTCATCTTTTACAAAAATAAACTCTATCAGGACCACCTGCATGGTTCCATCAGTTAAGCGTCTGACTCTTGATTTCGGCTCAGGTCGTGATCTCACAGTTCGTGAGTTTGAGCCCCGCATCAGGCTCTGTGACAACATGAAGCCCTCTCTCTGCCCCTTCCCTACTTGCTATCATGCTCAAAATAACTATAAACTTAAAAAATATTAAAAAAATAAACTCTATCTTATAGAACGAAGATAATTAGTGAGAAGAGAGACAAAATATTTATGTATTTTCAAATCTCTTTAATGTCCAGCTTAATGGAAGACCGCTGGATTCTCAGATCAGCTTCTGCTTTCAGTCTGGGGCAATAGCTTGTTCCGGTTAAAATGCAGAGAGAAGATCTGGCCTCACACAGATCTACAGCTGGAAAAGGGAGAAGCATTCTAATAGCCTTTCTGGATAATGATAGATATTCTTTGGTAGGACACACACACACAGTACAGTCACACTTGGCAAGTTTCGGTTAAGCGCAGCTACAATGCAAAGTCCGGAACTGCCTGCTGAACTGTTCTACTCTGCACCATTAAAATCCACTGGTCTGTCTCCCTCTTTGAATGGATATTCTTACCTGGGCAAGATTACACAACACCTTGATTGTTCATTCGGAAACAACTGCTTCGCAGACTCCTGCAGATTGTCCAAACATGGACATATTTCATGGTATGGCATCACAAACTCAAATTCACCAGTTACCGCTGCAATTCCCCTCCAGATATTTAATGAAAGGATGTCAAGTTCAGAATGGCAGATGATGTTTTCCAAACTTCTGCTTTTCACTTAGCCTGAACTTTATCGTTGGTAACAAACACTGCCGATTGCTTTCCTTAAAATGACAGGCTCGCTTAATTCATTTTTGTGAGAACATCTGCAAAATGCCCAAATCTGAACAACTATGGTGTTTGTCAGTTGTTCTTTCAAGTAAAAAGCATGCGTCTTGAGAAAGCGATGACTAATTCAGCTCATGATTCAATCACATGTGTGCTTTTCCTCCACATTACCTTCAACCCTGGTGCTTTCTGGATGCAGCCAAAGTGCTTTATTCGTACTTCCCACTTTTCGTAACACAAAGTATGAAAAAGACAAGGGTTGATGGGGCGCCTGGGTGGCTCAGTCAGTTAAGTGTCCAACTCGTGACTTCAGCTCCAGTCATGATCTCACGGCTTTGAGGGATGGAGCCCCACATCAAGGCTCTGTGCTGACAGCAGAGGGCCTGCTTGGGATCCTCTCCCTCTCTCTCTCCCCCCCCTCCCCTGCTCACATTCTCTCTCTCAAAGTAAATAAGCAAACCAAAAAAGGCAAGGGTTGAGATTTCATAGAGTTAATCATTTGACTACCTCATTAAGAACATCCCTAGTGAAACTGGCATGTGTTTTAATGCAACTGTGTGATGGTCACGGATACAACCATTCCTTGTGCATTTTGATGCCATATCCTTGATTCAAACCAATGCCAGCAGTTTTACCCATCACCGCTATCAAAGTAAACAGAATGCAAAATACAAATCATGTCCTAGAGTTATGACAAGAGTTTTGACCTCAAGGACCCCCTGAAAGAGTTTTGTGGGCTCCCAGGAGCCTAAGACCACACTTGGAGAACTGCCAAGCTAGGGGAGATGCAGCCATTACTGCACCTTGCCGTGACCCTCCCTGGCCGCTCTGGCCTGTGCGGGAGAGACGGCTAGGGTTCTTTTCCTGAGGGAAGATAAGAGAGAAGGGAAAAGGGGGCCGTATGGAAATAAATACAACACTCACGGTTTCTGGTTGTGCAGAGAGAAAGAGAGCGAGTTTATTAAGAGGGCTGTATATATACCATCTCAGGGCGGAGAGATCAAAGTATTTGACATACGTCAGAATACCAGGTAGAGGAAACGCCCCCATCTGCCTTCAGCAAAGCTGGGAGGCGGAGAATTAACACTGAATGGTATTGATCTTATGCATCTAGGCCTTCTGGTCTATCTCAGCATGACCGTCGCCAACTTCCAGATGCAAATCTTGTTTACTGCTCACTCTGCTGAGTGAATAATCCTTGCCTTAAGGCAGACAGAAACATGGCAGTCCCCGACAGCACCTCTAGAAACTTCCAAGAAGTTTAGAACTATCCAAGAAGATAGAGCATAAACAGACAAATCACCATATGATGTGATGAGGGCCAGGATGGAGGCGTGGCAAAGAGGGCAATTTGTCTTACACTGTGAAAACTGGTAAAGGTTTCAGAGTGCAGGCAACATTTGAAATGGGTCTTGAGGGTTAAGTAGGAGTTCACCCAGAAAGAGAAGGTGGATCTCTTCTGAAACTGTGTTCCCAGTTTCAGAAGGATGGGTCCAGGGCAGGCAAGGGCTTTGGAAACAGGTACAAAAAAAGAAAATAAATAGGAGCGTTCACACTATTAATAAAAATAATACTGGTCACCATCTTGGAGCACCTCCTATATACCTCACACGTTACATTATCATAGTTAATTCTCTCCCCAAATTTATGAAATGCATGTAATTATCTCTTTGTTTAGAGAAGGTGGGTGGGTAACTTCCTCAAGGACACAGAGCAAATTCATAAGGGAAATCAAGATTAAAACCAGAACTGCCGGCATGAACGTAGTTGGTCAAGTGCTCAGAAAACGGCCTGGCACCTAGTAAGCATACAGTGTGTCAGCTGCTTTTGTTCTTACCGTCCTCATCATCATTATCGTTGTTAAATATCATTAAGGGAGAGGGAGTGAGCATATTCCTGCCTGGTCTCAGTTGCACAGCCCACTTTCTCACAGTAAGGCTCTGTTAGCACCATGTATTTTAAGCAGGTCTAGAAAAATGAACGTATGTCTGGCAAGAGGGCTTTTCCTGCCAGCAGATCTATTCCCAAAGGCTGATTCAGGTGGGTCTCTCTGTTCTGTGTCTCATGCCCACCAAACCTGTGTGGACCTGAGCAGTGTGAAGATAATGAAAGCTGGCCCTATGGTCCCAGGGAAGGTCCAGGGTCCTGGCAGCCCTGATTTAAAATGCCGTGGGCCTGGTCTCATCGGAGTCTCCTTCCCTTTGCAGCTCGGCCCGGCCAGCCTCGGCGGGCTCCTGGGATGAAGCAGCCGTTCAATCCTGCTGCACACCCGAAAACAGGAAGATATTCCGTGCACTCACCTTTGATCAGTCTCTGCTGCTGTCATTCTAACAAGCAGGTGAGGAGAGTCCCCTGTCCCTGGACTCTGCCCTGCCTGAAGCAGGCTGGCAGGTTGGTGTCCCTGTGCTGGCGTTGTCTGTCAGGCTAGCAACCAGAGCGCCCCAGAATGCCCACTGCTCAGGGTCTCGTTGCTCCGCTCTTGATACGTGATGAGCTCTGGGTGTCGTGTGAGTCCTGAGGACGGAATGTTGCGTGTGAGCTCCCAAGTGCAGCTCAAGAAAATCGGTCATGCTGGGGCTCCCAGGCCCTATTTCCAAGTGCTCCCGGCCCACAGGGACCTCTCCTAGAAATGGAGAACAAATCTGTGTAAAGACTTTGTAGAGACGATCCATCTTTTCCAACATGTTTCATCATCTTTCTAAGGCAGGTACAAAGGTTCTGCCTGATGCCACCGTAGGGCTCAGTTTCTGTGGCCTGGGCTCGGCCACGATGCTAATGCTCCGACACTTGCTACATGTCAACCTTGGGGTGCAACACTTCACGTACAGTATCCAGTTTCATGCTGAGCACAGCTCCTGGGGAGGCTCTCAACAAATCACTATCCTAGAATCAGGAACCAGGACCAAGGCCAGTGTGACCAGAGTCCCCAGTGCAAGTGCTTTCCCTCTTCCATCCCCCTGGCTGGTCCTCTGTGCCATCAGGCTTGGCTGAAATAAACTGGGCCAAAGCTATAGCCAGTACTCTGGGGGTGTCTCCACTTGCGCTGGACCTTTTACCCATGCATTATCTTGTTTCATCCAGAATATAGCCTTGAGGTATAGGAGATGACGTAGAGGCCCAACCTCCCGATCAGCTTGCCCAAGCCCTTGGGTCTCAAGCAGAGCAGGTTCCAGACTCAGACTCGGGTCAGCATGAGCTCCCAGTCCAAGCCCGACATGTGACGCACATTGCTTCTGCTGCACTAAGACATCTGGGTCTTCTGGGAGCGCCGAGGGAAACATCTGTGCAGTGAGCGTGAGTGACAGGGCTGGTACTTCCAGTGAGAGGGAAGCTGGGAGGAAAAGTCCAATGTCAAAAAGACTTGGGGGTTGGGGATTGCCATGAGGGACAGAAGGGCAAGGAAACAAGAAGGCAGGTCCCCGCGGCGCAGGAGTGGGGAATCTGGGGAAAGTGGGTTAGTCCCATTATCAGAATCAGGATGTCCACCTCTCCAATTCCTTCCAGATCATTCCAAACACCAGGCTTGGTTTAAGCACCACACTATCAATGGAGATTCCTACAGCCCACGCTGAACCCGACGTCTCCTAGCATCTGCAGTCAGAGCCTCTCTCTCTGGATGTGAATTGTCTACGGGCGGTCGCACACTGTGGTCTGTCTCGAGTGTGTCCAGGTAGAAAGTTCCCATCACACAGGAGGCTCCCGCTGACATGGGAAGTGGCTAAGAGGGAGGATGCTGTCCTCTTTACTCCTTTTTTATTCTTCACAGGACCGAGGAGACTGGCAAAAACAGACATATGCTCCAATCACTGCATGCGGTGCTGAACTGTTCCCATTTTATAGAGCAAAACAGAGGAACTCCTATAAATTAAGTCCGTAGTTCCAGGATTATCTGATTTTTCTCTAACAGTAAATCTCCTGATCACTACACCGCTTCAAATCAAAGGCAAATAAGTGTGGATTGATTTAAGAAGGAAGAGGAGGAGAGGGAGAGAGGAAAAAAGGGGAAGGGCAGAGGAGGTGGGAGGAAGGAGAGAAAGATGAAGGGAAGGAGATGAGGAGGAGGAGGACAAGGAGAAGCAGGGGATGGAAAAAATGGGAGGATGATGAGAGGGAGGAGGAGGAGGATGGGGAAGAGCTGAGGAGAGGGAGGAGGAGGGGGAGGGGAGGAGGAGGATAGGGAGGAGAAGGAGGATTGGGAAGACGAGAGGAGGGGAAGGAGGAGGAGGTGGGGTGAGGGGGAAGGGAAGGAGGAGGGTTTTGCTCTGGAATGAGACACAGAGCTTAAAACTGAAATGGGTACGAAATCAGATTGGCGACAGAAATAGCACTCTTTTCCAAAGCATGAGTTCTATTTTGCCTAATCTAAAAAGATTTTTCTGTGATACAAACCTCCCCTTCTGTGCCTGCTTCACCAAGATGTAGGTTTTAATTGACTGCATCGAGAATGAAAACCTAACGCACCGCAGAATGAACTATCTTTGGGATTCCGTCAGGTTAATCTCCAAAGAAATCTGGCAACAAGGCCATATCTTGAAGCAAAACAGAACAGACACCCAGAATCCGCAGCCCGGCCATCCCTCACGCGGCACAGCCTGGCATTGGCATGGTGCCCCATGCAGGCAGACCTCCTGTGCCCACTGCAGTGCCTGACATGGTCACCTGTTCACATCTCTGAGTTTCCAAATGCAGCCAATAGCCATCAGATGTAACCACTTTCATTAACCTCAGGATTTACCAGCTAATCTCAAAACTGGCGAGATTTCAGACTTTCTCTACATGGGTTTTCATATTTCTTTATTGTGTTGATGATTCCAGCATTCTGGGCACTTATATGGCACTTGAGCCTTACCTGAGGATTCATACCTGTACCGTGAGGTGAGGTCTGACCAAACGGGAGTCTGTGACCTACGTTACATCTCTCGTTCTTGCCTCTTCTCTCACTTACCATGGTCCAGAATTCTGTGTCTGGGGCTTACTTATCTTGTGTCTGTTTGCCCCCCTAAAAATACTGATGTCCATAAAGACCAGAACCATATCTATTCTGTTCACCACAGAGTTCCTCACGTACAGAATGTGACCTGGCACTAATATGACAAATGGCACATGGCAGGTGTTGCACAAACATTTACTGAATGAATGAATGAACAAATAAAGGGGGTCAGATTAAATGCCTCTTAGCTCCCTGAGACAGTCTCAGGCTCAATATCACCAGAAGGCCCGTGGCTGCCGGCCTGGGGTCAGCAGTCACATCAACATGGTGTTGGGACCCCAGATCTGACCTCCAGGGTTTCTGAGGGTCCCCATTTGGCACAGATGAGATGGGGAGGCTTCATCACAAGGGTGAGCTCAGGCTGCAGGCCTGGAGGACAGGGACACCATGGAGCTTAGCACTTGACCACTGTCCCAGTTATGACCCAGCTTGGTTAGAGCATCTCTGACTTAAGCAGCCAGCACCAGCATGTGTGCCACACGGTGGGGGGGGGGGGGGGGGGGGGGGGGGGGGGGGGGGGGGGGGGGGGGGGGGGGGGGGGGGGGGGGGGGGGGGGAGCAGCAGGAGAGCCTGGTGGCAGGAAGGAAAGTCTATATATCCCCCCTCCCCACCGCCATGACCCCAAGGTAAGGCAGACATGCACTTTTGAGAAGGTGGGCCATATATAATAATGCACAGTCTGATGGGGCTACATCTCAATTTTGCAAGACCTGTCCTCTAATGTAGTCACAGCAGGTGCAGGACACAGAGGGGCTGGGACAAGCCTCAGGGAGACACTGGTGAGTGTATTCCACCCTTAGCTGCAGGCCCAGCCCTAGTCCTCCAGCTCGGCTTCCCGTGGGATGACTTCTTCCACCAACCCATCTGCTACCCCTGTCCTGCTGCTCCATTACCATGGACACGCTAACCTGCTAGTCAGGCTCGTTCTCACCTCCAGGCCTTTATGCAATTGCTTCCTGCCCCAGGACCCTCTTTCCTCAGGTCTGAACATGGCAAGGTCCCAGTTCAAACACCACCTCTCAAAAGAAGCCTTCCCTGCCACCTACTCATATGGACCCAAAATGATTTTGATCTTGATTTTGCTTGTTTATTTCTTCCTTGCTTATAAGGCCAAAAACGGAGACCAGGCCACCTTTCATGTCCTCCCTTAGCCCAAATCGCAGCATAGGGCAGCACACAGAAGGCACCTGACAAACATTTGTGCAGGTAAATGAATAAGTGACTGAATGACTGAATGCATGTGCTCAGTTCAATAGTGAGCACCAACATGGCGTCCCAGGGGCCATTCAATGCCAAGTCTGTCCAGTAATGACACTAATCCCAAGTCCCCTGGGATGGCGAGGCCAAAGTTCTCAGGAAGAGTCTCCCTTTAAGGATAGGCTCTACATCCAGGTCCTGGCAGGTTTTTATTTTTATTCAGCACTGATTACACAGCAAGCACTTGACCTGCAGCCTTTGTCTAATTCACAGCTTCCCTCTGAGTGCCGACCATGGTGACTCCCGTCTCGCAGATATGAAGGCATACCTGGGGAGGTTAATTGTTCAAGGTCTCTTGGCTACGAAGCCAAGAACTTTGTTTGGCCTGCCCCCCATTGACCCAGGGCTCAAATGCGTCTTTCCTGCCTCCCTGCATCTCCCAAGTCAGTCAGGAAGCCCGTGCCCGTGCCCACAACGGGTAGTGTAGGAAAGAGCCATTCTCTGAAATGGCTGTTTCTATTCCTTCATCCAACAAGTATTTACTAGGCCCTTGCTCTGTGTAGGTGCCAAGGTCAAGGGCAGGAACACAGAGACTGGGCCCCACCCACCTGTAGCTCAGGGACACCCACGCCCCAGTGAGTCATATCACCGTGGTCTTCTAGAAAGATTTTTCTTAATTAAAGGTAATTAAAATTCCTCAGGTTTTGAGGATTTCTTAAAAACTCCTTGGGGGTGAGGGCTGGCAGTGATGGTATGCGGAGTGAGTGCTAGTATCTCAATTCAGTGGACACACGGGAGGCTAGGGTTGGCAGGACAGGAAGGCAGGCGGCCTTGGCCACCAGGCAAGTTGGCTAAGTGGGCTGGCCTCCCAGGGCTTGACCCAGTTTGGAGCCATTTCCTCTCCAAATTCCGATTTCCCAGCTCTCCAGCCATGAGTTCTGGACCCTGGCAGAGGACCACACGGCACGGGCGTGGGGAAATGTGCACTGCTCAGCATTTTGTAGCAAGTCTTAAAGTAGAGGCACCAAGACCTCTGCTGAGACATTGGAATTTTTCAATTTGAAGCCCAAAGTTCGCTTTCTCTCTCTCTCTCTCTCTCTCTCTCTCTCTCTCTCTCATCGTTTCGTTCGTTCATTCCTGGCAAACACTGTGTTCTCGCCTCTTTCCCTGGTGAAGCCCATTGTCATTCCGGTAGCATTTCATCCCACTGCAGGCATAGCAGAGGCTCCGTCTTCCAGATTTCTCTGTCGAAACGCTGGCAAGGACAAAGCCGTTGGGAGCAAGATGCAGTAACTAGCTTTTTAATTTCATGGCCCGACGTTGTCAGGACAGTGCAGAGAACATTGCCAACGATTCGGAGAGCGGCCTATGAATCTGGGGCATAGCAGGCAAGAACAAGGGACACTTCAGCTGGCGGGGGTGGGGCTAGGTGCTGGCAGCCACTTGGAGGAGAAAGTTCTCTTCTTCCAAATTTGTTTCGTTTAGATCCCATGTTAATTTGAAAAGATCAATTCAGCAATTTTTCGCCCTTCCGCAAGAAAGTGTTTCAGAAGGCTGAGAAAGCAAAAAAAAAGAAGTGTACTCTCGGGCTTCTTCTCCGGGGGGACAAGGATCAGGCGGTCACAGGCTGCTATGATATGGGGCTTGTAAATTTGAGGGAGAGATGCTGTATTTCCACGCCATCTGTGCAAACGTGGATGACAGCACAAATGCACCTCCAGATTCAGACGGTGACACTGTCACAGTGAAAAGATCTGCATCCCAGTCCCCAGCTAAGCAAGAGAACTGCCGTGTGACTGTGGGCCAAGGGTCCTCCCTCTGCGAGCTCTGCAAATTGAAAGGATTGAATAAAATAATCCCTAATATCCTTTTCCACCTTTACATTTCTCTGGTTTTTCCAAGCCCATCATTACCTTAAACCTGGGGTCCCTGGTCTCTTGGCCAGAACCTCTTCTGGGTCTGAACAGGCAGGACTGAGCTGTGCCCACCCAGGAGGGGAGTGACAGAACCGCATCATGAAGGAGAGTCACCGCTTTGTAGTCGCACCGTTCAAGATTCCCAGGTGCGCACACTCTTGGTGGGAGATGTTAACTGGTGCAGCTGCTCTGGAAAACAGTATGCAGGTTCCTCAAAAAATTAACAATAGAACTCCCCTATGACCCAGCAATAGCACTGCTGGGGATCTACCCAAGGGATACAGAAGTGCTGATGCATAGGGGCACGTGTACTCCAATGTTCATAGCAGCACTTTCAACAATAGCCAAGTCATGGAAAGAGCCTAAATGTCCATCACCTGAGGAATGCATCAAGAAGATGTGGTTTATCCATACAATAGAATACTACATGGCAATGAGAAAGAAAGAATGAAATCTGGCCATTCATGTCAACATGGACGGACCGTGAGGGTGTTATGCTAAGTGAAATAAGTCAGGCAGAGAAGGACAGATACCATATGTTTTCACTCATAAGTGTAACAGGGGAAACTTAGCAGAGGATCATGGGGGAGGGAAAGGGGAAAAAAACAGTTGGAGAGAGGGAGGGAGGTAAACCATGAGAGACTCTCGAATACTGAGAACAAACTGAGGGCTGATGGGGGAGGGGAAAGGGAAGGGGGGTGATGGGCATGGAGGAGGGCATTTGTCGGGAAGAGCACTGAGTGTTACATGGAAACCAACTTGACAATAAAGTATACAAAAAAAAAAAGATTCCCAGGTGCCCATACCCAGGAAAGTTAACACTTACAGAGATAAAGTGGTAAACTTGCACTGGAGTGCATCATTTTCTCAAATGCATTCTCTTTCAAATTCCTCACAAGCACCCCATATGTGAGGTCCTATTATTTGCCCCATTTTATAGATAAAATGTGATTCATATGCCTAAAGGTGGCCCAAGTGTGATAAGAACACCCTTCCCCAGTACCCTCTGGCCTGCTCTGGGCTAAGATACACAAGGTTCGGTTCTGGGAAGTGGCTCGTGAGGGGACGAGCAGCCAGCTGCATCTTGCCAGGCCCTTCCCTCCTGCCTCCCTGCAGCCTCACAACTGCCCCCTAATTGGCTGTTTCTGTCCAAAGCTCCTAGTCTCAAGCAACATGAAGGGATGCTGGGGGATGGAAGCTGAAAGGGAATTTATAGGAGATACTGGGCAGCTCACAGAACAGATGGGAAGGCTGGAAAATGAGGCTTAGGAAGCAGGCAAGAAAAAAACGAGGTCGCACAGCCAGAATCATAACCCAGATTCGCTAGGGATCCAGCCCAGCATCGTCACCACTGCAGCTGCTACAGATGCACAGCCCCTGTGACCACAGCTTCGCACAATCTCTGCAGACTTTGGCCACATGCCTGGACTTGAGCCGCAAGGGAGGCTGGAAAGTGGGCGGGAGTCTGGCATTTTCACCTTCCAGAGGAAGGCTCTGCCTCTCAACATGTCTCCGAGCAAAGCCCCAAATGGGAAGGGCACCGGGATGCTGGGCAACCACACAGATGGAAAATGTGCACCAGCGGTCAGGTAGGCTAGGTAACGCCGTGTTAACAAAAATTCCCAAAGCTGAGTGGCTTCCAACGCTAAAGACCTATTTCTTGTTCACTCTACTATCCATGAAGGGCCAGCTGGGGGCTCTGCTCCAGCTCATCCTTGACCCAGATCTCAGGCTGACAAGAGCACCTACCATTTCAGATACTGCCCACGGTCACCCCGACAGAGGGAAAGGGAGATTCAAATGACACAAGTCACTTCTACTCAAGGCTCACTGGCTGGATGACTCACACGGCCCTGCCTAGGGGCCTGGAGGTGCAATCCTGCCTTGGGTGTAGGAGACAGAATGCTACAAATATCTGAATGGCATTAAGGATGCCTGCAATCCATTATGTGAACCCTGCCAACCACAGCCCACCTAGGGAGAGAATAGAGGGAAAACGTACTGAAATGGAAACAGGAGACCTGACTTTCATTCCAGGTTGAGCTACCAAGGACTGTATGTTCCTCTAGCACCTCCAGAGGCTCGAGGAGTCCCCCACTATTGGGTGTGGTCACAGGAAGCAGTCCACTCAAACTTCAAGTGCCAGTAGCAAATGTCAGGCACAGTCTGCCATGAAGCACTAGAAAGGCTGGGAGTGATCCAGGCCAGAAGTACAAATCGGCCCCCTGGGGCTCTGGTGGGCCTCCTCCTCACTCACAGGCTCCGCAGCCACTGCACTGTCTCCCCAGAAAGATGGGCGCATCTCCATAGCTCTACGTTTTCTCTGAAAATAAACCCTCTGCTTGCAACTGGCTGACAGCAGCAGGAGCTGGGATGTCTACAAGCTGCGGGGCCCATAATCCACTTCAGCCACAAGACAGCAGGCAAGTAGAGTCCCAGGAAAGTGCAGAGAACCAAGCACCGAGAGTGAGGGTCTGCATCTCTGAAGGGCCTCACACACCCGGGTCCCACTGGCCCCGCAGCCCTTCCTTCAGTTGTGATGTAGACACTTCGAAAAGGAGTGAGAACAATTATTGGTACCATCTTGACCAATGACTAACAGACTAAATACCAAAGCTCCTGTCAACACCCAGTCCAGGGAAGAGTGCAGTTGTAGCATCTGATAAGTGGCCTTCACAGCTACAGTTCAGACCCTAGTTTCCTCCCCAATGCACATGTGCCACTTCTTCCTTAATAATACGAACCACAATTTTTAACTGGAGGCTGCACCAGAGACAGCTCTCCAAGACTGTGGCCGGCCATCTTGGATCATGAGGCAGCACTTTCAAGACGGTGGAGCTTAGGAGTCCGAGGATCATGGAGCCACCCTATTGGCCCAGGACTGCCTTCCTCCAGACTTATACATGAGACAGACAAACTCCTGTCATGCGTCAGCCACTGTTCTTTTGTGGGTTACAGTTATTAGCAGCAAAACGCAACTGTGAACAGCTACAGCGGAAGCAGAAACGTCATGTTAACCACTCCTGTTCTCAAAGGAGTGTGGAGCCGGTTAAAAGAATGACCTTCCTGTTTGGATGACCTCCTTCTTGGGCTGGAGATGCAAAAGCGGGCCTGGGGCTCAGTTTGGAACAAGGAGCTGAAGAGAGCTGACTCACGTTACATCCGATCATGAGAGGTTGGCCTTCCAGTGGCGAGCCGTGAGGGTGGGAGCGAAGAGGAGGTGGGCACGGGGAGAGGGGCTGGGAGATAGGACGCTGGCCGGAGGCTAGTGCACTCATGAGGAGAAAAAGCTGACCACGAATCCCTCAGGATATGGAAAGTCCTCTATGGGCAAAAAGGTTGAAAGTACAATTTGCAGATTGTTTTTAATGTTGCTGAAATGTCAGTGCCTCCTCTGATACCCTCGGAATTTCAGTCAGCACTAAAGAATCAAGATGCAGAGTTTCATACAAAAACCCATAAGCTACAAGGAATAGGGTAGAGGTGGGAGCGCCAAAGCAGAGGTGACCATGGAGAATTTGCAGAAATCATGGAGGGGGTCGGGCTTGGCCCTCGGCAGGCTCCAGATGGATCTCAAGGGGCAGCTGACATCTGCCACATGAGATGACTCTTGTAGCCTCCTCCCTGGTCTCCCTGTCTCCAGCTTCACCCAGCCCAATCACACTCTGTGCTGTCCTAGAGAAATCTTTGCAAACTGCACATCTGATGCTGGTCCTGCCCTACTTAGAGCTCATAGCTTCCACCCCAAGGTCAAGTTCAACCTCCAAAATGGTAGCATCTGAGGCTCCAGTCCCCTTTATCAACGTCATCTCTCTCTCTTTTTTTAAGTTTATTTATTTACTTTTGAGAGAGAGGAAAGGGAGAAAGAGAGAGAGAAGAAGAGAGAGAATCTCAACCAGGGTCCACACCATCAGTGCAGAGCCCGATTTGAGGCTTGAACTCATGAAGTGTGAGAGCCGAAATCAAGAGTCAGACACTTAACCAACTGAGCCATCCAGGTGCTCCAAACTCATCTCTTGCTGGTCCCCACCACAACCCACCCCGAACACATGCTCTGCAACCCCACAGAGCCTGTGCATGTGAAACTCTTTTCAGAATATACCTATGTTCATCAAGCTTCTGGGCCTTTCCCCAAGCGGACCCTCTGTCTGAGACTCTGGGCCTCTCCTTCTCTACCTACTTATCCAGGGAATGTTCTTAATCACAGCATAAGTGAATTCTGGCTGATTTATGCAGTAGAACATGTAGTAAAGGACACGGTGTGGCTCCCAGAATCTCTGGGAGGGTCAGGGATCCAGGCTTGAGGATGACAAGGACAGAAGCCAAACCCAAAGTCCTACTCCTAGATGTTTCATGGTGACACGACTGCCCCAGTGCTGGGACAGACAAGGCAACAGGTGCCTCTGATGCTGCCCACGCAGGCACCGGACCCTCTGAAGGGGGGCGCCACGCCCCCCTTGCTTCGTCATATCCCCCCCTGAGGCATCAGAGGGCCAGGGTGGCCTCTGACGGCCGGAGGCCAGGCTACATGTTTAGGAAGCTGAGAAATCAAGGCTCTGGGCTCTCCGCTTCCTGCCAAGACTCATAAGCTGAGGCCTGCCCAAATGCAGGAAGGGTGTTCAAAGGAACTTCCAAAAAGAAGGGCAAATGCCCACTGCACTCATTGGGACCCTGCTCCAATAGTGCCTCCCAGGTGATCTCCCCAAGGCTGCCTCGAGCAGTTCCCTGAACTCTCTGTTCCTTCTGTACCCGCCTCCCTCCTCGGGCAGTCTATTAACAACCTCCCTCCAGGTTTTGAACTCTTCCAGGATAAGGACCAAGGCAGAGATCATGTCTGAATCTCCCCCCTCTCCGTTTAGCCCTCTGTAGCTGGAACAGAATGCTGATATCATTGTTTCCAAGTGAACAAGTAAGCGGTTTAGCTCCACTACCAAGGACATGTGCTACAGGAAGGACAATGAGTAATAACCACGATGCACTGAGTACTGACTGTGCACTCATTTCTGTGCTAGGTACTTCATGTACAAGATTTTACTAATTCGCAAAACCAAGTAGGGTCGATTTTGATCCTCTCTGTTTTGCAGATGGGGAATGTGAGGCCGATCAAAGAAGTTAAGGAACTTGCCAAAGACACTCAGACAGCGCTGCTGACCTGGGCCCCAAACCAGAAGGCTACCTCATAGGGTTGGCCAGAGAAGGCAATGGAAAGAAATCAGGAAGCTGGCCCAGCACTACGTAAGTCCATGGGCAGCTTCTAGAGCCTTCCTGCCCAGGTTGTCTCAGGGGAGGGTAAGGACACAGGTGTGGGGGCGCCCAATGGCTCCCTACATACCCCTGTCCTTGAGCCCCACAGGATAGGAATGTCCCACCATAGTCTTGAGTCCCTAGCCGAGCAGCCACCAGGGCAGGGCTCGGGGTGGGGGTAGCAGACAGCGGGTAGAGGCAGGGGGAAGAGTGAATGCAGCAGACTGTCAGAGACCTGGGCAGGGCCGCTCCACCCCCCAAGGGCCACATTAAACAACAGCCCCTTCGGCCCTGAAAGAGCTCCCGAGTTCAGGAACAATAAAATCTACATGCATAGACCTCCTCACCTGTGCACGGGCCCTTTCCTGCTCAACAAACTGTCACTGGTCTTCTCTCTAGAACAATCACAGGGAGCATGGGTCTAGAACTTAGCACCTGCCAGGCATGGTCTCATAATTCTCACAACATCCCTATGAGGTAGGAGCTGTAATTACCATCATTTCACAGATGAGAAAACGGAGGCTCCAAGAGAGCGCCGACCCATGATTCACGGCTACAATGTGGTGGGCCAGAATTCCATCCCAGGCCTGTCTCCAGAGGTCACCGTCCTCCTAAAATGTTACAGGAGGTAGAACCCAGGCTTTAGACATCAGGGGGACCCATTGTGAACTTTGCTTGTGACTTCCCCTCCCTGTACCTCAGTGTCCTCACCTATAAAATGAGAAGAATGTCTGTCTGCCTTGCAGGGCCCCTGTCCCAACTACAGATAAGGGGGTAATGCACTTCCACCAGGGCCAGGTATACAGCAAGTGCTCAATAACTATTACTTCCCTCCCTCTGGCTGGGGCAGCCCACTATTCTACCTCTAATCCTGCCCTAAATCTTTGGAGTTTCAGCTGTGATTCCATGAAGATCCAGCACACCCTAAAGCCAGCTGTCTCTCAGAAATGGAAGGGACTTCCCTCAGCTGAGAGATCTCTGCTTGCCCCGACAGGGCATGGCTACAGAAAGTGGCCCTTGAGTCACACCCAGACACCCAGCACCAGGCCTCTCTCTGCCTCTCCTACACCCATCATGGTGTGGGGGCGGTGGGGTGTCGGAGGGCCATTCCCCTGGGCCTCATGGTCCAGTCCTTGAATTTAGAAGTTCTCTCCAAATACAGCTAAAAATATAGTCACAGAGAAACACCGAAGGAACAAAGAAGACAACTGTCACACAGCTTTCAACTCTATCCAACGGTTATACCATAGGGCGTGCGGCACACTTACGAATATACATGCGTGACGTGTGTTAAGCCTGGTTTATCTTAGAAGCAGCACCATCACATCACACTGTGCCGTGTGCATCTGAAAGATGTGACACTGTCACTGCTGCCGCCCGTCCCAGAAGGTTCCTCTGGCTACCCTGTTCCAACTCCCTTCTTTTGACAGAGAAGTGGTCAGGGAGGAAACATCACCCACATATTCAAGGGAACCTTTACTAAAGGTAATTGCCATTAGGTCAAAGTGGCCACCTGGGAACAAGGGTGGGGGTTCGGAGTAGGACTTGGGGAGGGGATGACGGTGAGGAAGCTGAAAACGCACATGCCGAAGACCACCACCCTTTCTGGCCTGTTGATGGGTCCAGAAGTTTCTACCTAGAGCGGCCAAAGTCCCAAACACTGGACTGTTGTCAGAACCTCCCAGGAAACTTGTTTAAAAATGCAGATGGCCATGACCCACCTCCAGGGACTGCTCCTGTAGACTTGGGGGAGGGGGATGGCTGAGTAGCTACATTTTTAACGTAAGATCCTCAGGGAGGTTGGATGGCCACCATATATGAAGAAGGACTGACTGAAGCTGTCTCAAAGGAGGCACATAGTAATCAAGGCTGATTTATAGCCATTTCTAGACATGGGCCCTGCGGGAAGGAAGTCAAGTCACAGATACATTCAATCATTCATTCATTTGTTTTTAGCATTCAGTTATTTCCCAGCTGATGGATATAGTGCGGGAATGTGGTCAGGGTTGTATCAGTCAGACTGGACTAGGGTATGCCACACTAACAACCCCAGAAGCTCAGGGGCTTCAAACAACCAAGGTTTATTTCTCACACCTGCTACTCGTCCAATAGGGACCAGTGAGGGCTCTGCTCCGCATCTCCTCACTTTGGGAGCCAGGATGATAGACTGGCCACTATCTTAAATTATGCTGCTTATCAAAGCAGATGGGAAGAGAGTTCTTGGAGGGTCTCATGCTGGTTTTTAAATGTTGTGTCACTTCTGCTCACAAATCACTGACTAGAACTAGTTACACGGCTCCAGCTAACCCTCAGGGTATTGGTTCATGACCACTACGCTTTTCTGCTATAGCAGGAAGGGGTGGTGCTTCTATCTGTAAGGCAAAACTTTCCCAGGAACCTCAGCTGATACCTCTTTGGGCAGAAGTAGGACCTATGGTCACCTCTAGCAACAGTGGAATCTAGGGAGGTATATGCTTTAACAGGGCGCACTGCAGCCTCTAATGTAATTGGGTTCTGTTGGTAAAGAAGGAGAATGGACACTGCATAAGCAACTACAAATAAATAAGTAGATAGGGAGCGTCACTGGAGAATGAGAGACACTGTTCCAAGTGTGACAACAATGAGAGATGGTGGAACCAGACTCCAGCAGCAACAGCATGAAGGACTTGACTATGAACTTGGATTTACTGAGCTCACCAGTTTAGGGGTTAACCGAGTGGTTCCCTATTTCATCATAGGATTAAAACTACCCAATTAATACGTATGTTAATCTGGTTTTCTGCCCCAATAATAGGCTACAGCAGAGTGCATTAGAATGTTTTAACAAGACCATATCATCAGCTATGAAGGGCCTACTATGTACAAGGTTCTGCATATATACAATCACCCTAATTTTCAGGACACCAAAAGGTAGGTCTTAATATCATCCCCATTTTACAGATGAGCAAACCAACACTCATATTGGTTAATGGCTGACCCTACATCACAGAGTCATTAAGCAGAGGCGCTGTGTCCAAACCCAACCCAGATTCCAAACTTGTCTCTTTTCTCAATATTACCTCAGGTTGCCTCTTTCACTAGACACCTTTTAGTAATAATAATGTGAAATGACAACGTGTTGAAAACACCAAAGCCCGACATGTTATCTAAGATGCATGTCTGGTAATAAAGGCAGTAAAAGTATTGATTGGTGCCGAGGACTCCTGGGTATTAAAGTTCTGTTGTGTATATTTGTATCCATTTTGTCATTAGATATGCTGGAAAATACCAGACAGAAACAAACAAAAAGCAGCTGAGCTCACATGGTATAGACGTAGCCAACATACCACAGGCAGGCAATCTTGAGAAACTCTGGATGCTGTTAATTAGGAAACGAACAGCTGTCCAGCCTAAGAATTGGCAGGGCTCTCTGGATGACGACACAGAAGCAAGGAGAAAAAGGGCCATGCCATGAACACAAATAAGAATCAACAATGTGTCTACCCCAAGGGGCTGTGGTGTCTAAATGCAGTCCCGGATTCAGTTGTAATGCTCTGGAATGCTCTTGCTTATGGACAGGATCTTGGAGTACAGGGTTGGAAGGTTACCAAGGCAACCCACAGATTGACTCCTAACCCTGGGGCCCGTTCCCTGCCCCAGCTTCCTAGTCTGTTTAATCATATATTATGGAGCACTTAGGTATGGATTATGGATAGCTCATTGGACTGTACTTGACTCCTCTCAATATTCACTATATTTTGACATTTGATTGAGGACAGTATCAAAAATCTTAAACAGCCTTATTCTATACTTAGAAGAGCAAATTTCATTATTTTTTTCATCCATCCATCATACATCTTCCAAGGGCCTGTATGTACCAGGCCCTGTTCTGGGTGAAACAGACAATCCCTTCATGGAATTTAGAGGTCAGTGGGGGAGCAGAGGTAAATCAAATATCCTTCTAACCCAAAGGTAAATCTGCAATCGAAATATGTTATTAAACACTTGCTGATGGTCAGGAATTATATGAAAAGGATTGCCAAAATGGTGCTTAATCTTCTCCAAGGTCCTAAAGAGTGGAGGCTTGGAGACATGATTCAGCTTTCCCAAAATCACACTGCCCCAAAATGACAGCTGGAATTTCATTCCTGCACCATCTGATGCAAAGAGCCCCTGCATGAACTTGGCTGCTTTTTCATATCTCCCTTGGCAACCTATAGATCTCAATTCTTTCCAGCTCCTGCACTTTCTCTTTCAAGACCTGGAGTTGGACTTAACAGAGTTTCCACTGTTTAATGCAATGTTTGATGTAAAATATTCCAGAACCTAGTATGTGCAATTCACTAGGATCAGGAAACTTGTTTCAGATCAATTTTAAAGCTGAGATTCAACAATGATTTTTTTTCTTAAAGAATACCTGAAAATGAGACTACCTGGGCCAAAATTAAAGCAATAATCTATAGATTTCTAAAGGTGAGGCCTTATTAACAGAGCAATGGCGCCCTCTAGCGACCATCGTGTATTAAACATTCCTTGACTTGGGGATGAGCACATTCTAGACGTAAGCGGTGGCTTCCTATTGCAAGTCTGGATGAATAATAAGCCTCCTCCACTCCTGATCACCTTGGCTCCTCAAACCCCCCACCCTACCCCATTTATATTAATTCCAGAGGCAAGGTCACAGACATATGGTGCAGCATCTTTTCACGGTTCAAAGTTCCACCAACCAGGACACAAGGTCCCCATAACCCACAGTGAGATTGCCAAAGGGTGAACCACCTACTGCCAGTCTCCAGGATCACGTTTCCATTAGATCAACAGATTAATCCATCATTTCCTGCTAAAATGCTTCTTTCTTTTCTGAAGGTTGTGGCTTAAATGATACCCACCGTCTACACACACACACACACACACACACACACTCACACACACACTATACACACTCTGATCCTATCCTAAAACTACAGGAAACAGGAACGCACATTCACTTTGAACTAGGTATTGTGTTACAGGCTGGGGACACAGTGATGAACAAGATGTGATCCCAGCTCTAAAGCTTACACTCTAGTAGGGGAACCAATGGCTAATTAGTCTATAAACTCTTCACTTTTAATTATAAAAAGTGAAAAACTACAAAAATGAGGATCTGAAAGTCTGTATCAGTAAGACCCAAACCAGATCGGATCCGAGAGTCAGAAATGTACCCCGGGGAAAGAGTTAGGTGAGCTGTGCCAAAAATAGATAAAAGGCTGGTCAACGGGATCAGAGAGCTTGGAGGAGAATGAACATGGGGCCGAGTTAGCCTGAGTCTGGCTTTTCCTAGGGCTAAGGGTAATAAGTGTGAGACCAGTTAGTAAGAACAGGCATTAGATAGTCTCAAGGATGGTGAGCTATTAAGAGAATGTCATTAGCATTAAAGTTTGTAATTAATTGAGGAAGACTGAGCTGATGTTGAAGGATGAATATACACTAACACCTGAATACTTATTTTGAGGATTTAACTTAAACTCTCTTGAGTGGAAAACATTAGTGTGGAGAGCATCCCAGATCTGTCTATCCTGCCTCTTCCCAGTAGCCACAGATATTGCAGAATTTATTATTTATATCCTCCTCCCCTCCCACTACTTATGTAAGACGAGAACCTAACAACAGCACACACAAATTGCCCCAGTCCTGGGCAGGAGTTGAGCTAGTAACAGGCAAAAGGCTGAAAGGAGAAAATGGTGGTGGCAGCCACAGGGTTCCTATCGTGAACTGCGGCTAAAGCAAGTCAGGATAAAAAGCCTTACCTGGTGTGTGATGCCAGCTAGATCTCATAAGGTAACATACCTTAGGTTAAACACTGCAAGGTTTGGAATCAAAAAAACCTGAGTTCAAAGCCGCCTCTTCAGCCTATAGCTATGTGATCAGGGCAACAAACTCTGTGTCTCCATTTCTCTATCTGTAAAACAGCAATAACAGTATCTGCATTTTATTTTCTCGTCAAGTCGTGTGTGTAAAGTGCTTCAGAATCATTCCTGGCACATTCCATTTACTCCACGTTAGGTTATTATTATTACTACCATTATTATGAAAGTGTCTAATATCTGGGAGGAAATCCGCATACATAAGAAATAATTCAGGGAAACTTTCATCTTCCTCGTCACAATCAGCTATTTTCCCATTTTCTAAAATAAGTATGCACTGCTATTAAAATCTGAAAGGAGAAAAAATATCCACACATAATACAAATTTGACTAGTGCACTGTTTCCCAAATTTCCCGGGCTACTATTGTTCAAGGAGGGCGTGGGTGTGCGTGTAAAGCAGATTCCTAGGCCTTACTCAGTAATATTGAAACCGAACATCTCAGGGACAAACCTGTTAATTTACACTTTTAATCGGCCCCACAGATGATTCTTATAATCGAGCATTTGCTGAGAACTGCAAATTGAAGGCGAGCGCTGCAGTGACTGCACGAGGAAGGCCAGCGCAGCTTGCAGCAATCACGAGGGCAAGAGCCTACAATTCCCGTACTGCCCCGCAAACTGTCGCCAAGCCTACCGGAGCCTGCCGGGAGTTGTAGTTTCGGTCGGCCAGACCTCCGCCTATAAGAAAGGCGGAGATGAGTGCCGAAAACTTCCCGTCCCACAATGCAAAGGCAAGTGGTGACGTCATCTGAAGAGCGTCCGGGATGGAGCGGGTCGTTTCTACCTCTTCAACCACCACCTCCGCTGCCTCCGAACCGGCCTCCTCCGCCTCCTCCGCCGCCGCCGCCGCCGCCGCCGCCGCCACCGCCGCCACCGCCACCGCCGCCGCCGCCCTCCCCCTCCTCTCCTGCTCCTTTCCTCCCGCCTCCTCCCTTTTGTCGTCCCCCTCCGCCTCCTCCTTCTTGGGCGTTTCTGCCGCCTCTACACGACCCAGGCCCTCTGTCCCTGAGAAGCTGTGTTCGGTCTCCTTTGTGGGCCCGGGGCGCACCTATGGCAGACGGCGGCGGCGGCGGAGGCACGGGCTCGGTGGGCGGCGGCGGAGCGGGCCAGGCCTCGGCGGGGGCAGCGACTGGGGCGACAGGGGCAGGTGGGAGCGGCGGCCCCATCAACCCAGCCTCACTGCCTCCCGGCGACCCGCAGCTCATCGCTCTCATCGTGGAGCAGCTCAAGAGCCGGGGCCTGTTTGACAGCTTCCGCCGGGACTGCCTGGCCGACGTGGACACCAAGGTAGCCGCGGCCTCCTGGCCGACGGGGTCGGTCTGGGCGTGAGGATAGCAGGCTTGCAGCTTGGCTTTTCTAACAAAAGAGATCTTTAAAAATCTCAGCAGTGAGGTACTAGACCGCTTGGGGCAGTGCGGGAAGCTTTCTGAGCGGTATACACGTGGGCTGGCCTCCCAGCCCCATCACTATCAGCTGTGTACGGTCTAGTCGTTTCTCTGGACTTGGGGATTCAGTTCTGGTTTCAGAGCCTAGATCCTATCTTTTCCAAGCTGAAACTTGTTTAAGCCCCTCAGTAACAAACCTCTGTGTGTTAAGAACGTTGGAGAAAGCCAGGTAAGTAAGCAAGAACGGTTTGAATGCTCAATCATCAGAACGTTGTAGCTATTTGTCTCCAGCTCAGTGATTTGCAGGCTTGAATTAGGAACACGGGTGTAGAACCGGCATCCTTACGGTGGATTAAAGGGGATTGGGTGCCTCTTTAGATCCCAATACCATAGGGCAACCTAGTAAAATGCTATTACGTGTTATTTGCCAGAGTCGCGGGGATTCAACGAAGTCACGTGTGTTGTGTTAGACGTATAGTAGCTGCTGGAATGTTCTTTTCTCCCTTTTCAGAAGCTTCTCTAGTCAGATCATGGTGGTAGATTTAGGAGGCTCTATTACCGAGGGCTCCTCGAGGGTGGTGAATTCTCTTCTCCGTGAAAATCTGCCTACCTACCAGGAAGACTATGGACTCAAAAGTACAACTTAAAGATAGGGAAAGACATAGTCCGTTTATTCATTGAACAACTCTTGGCCCACAGCATGGTAGGTCGTGTGGGTACGGGAACCAGTAGGCACCACCAGTCCTCAAAGCTTGTACTCCTGGGCAGAAAACTGACCTCTAGACCAGATAGTATATCCAGAAAGTGGTGTTAGGAGTTCTTAATATTCAGTGCTTTCCCAGGACCCTGGGTGTTCTCCCGTGATGAGTTCTCCGCTCACATTATCTACGTTCTGTTAAGTTTTGTGTGGCTAAGTCAATGTAATATGCATTTTTTTTTTTTAAAGAAAGGGGGAACCCTGGGGACTCAGTTGGTAAAGTGTCCGACTCTTGATTTTGGCTCAGGTCATGATCTCACAGTTCGTGGATCCAGCCCTGAGTCCGGCTCTGTGCTGAAGGTGCAGAGCCTGCTTGGGATTCATTCTCTCTCCTCTCTGCGCCCCTACCCCCGTGGGCGAGTGCTCGCTCGCTCTCTCTGCCCCCTACCCCCGTGGGCGAGTGCTCGCTCGCTCGCTCGCTCGCTCTGCCCCCTACCCCCGTGGGCGAGTGTTCGCTCGCTCGCTCTGCCCCCTACCCCCGTGGGCGAGTGCTCGCTCTGCCCCCTACCCCCGTGGGCGAGTGCTCGCTCCCTCACTCGCTCTGCCCCCCACCCCCGTGCGCGAGTGCTCACTCCCTCACTCTGCCCCACTACCCCCCTACCCCTGTGCGCGAGTGCTTGCTAGTTCTCGCTCATGCTCTTTCTCTCTTTAGAAAAATAAACCCTGGGAATAAAGAAAATCAGAGTATTGTAAAGCTCTCGGAAGAGGAGAGTTGGAACCTTTCCCACCTAACACCTTAGATGTTCCTTCTGGTAATTACAGGGTGGTTTTAATTCTGGAAGATAGTGTGTTTTTAGGCACATCTTAAGTCCTCTGTTGCTTTAGCCCCATGGTTCTCAATGTGGCCGTTGGATCAGCCACATCAACATCACCTGAGAGCTCGTTAGAAATGTATATTCTTAGGCTCCTTCCCAGACCGCTGAAATATTTAGAGGAAGTGTGCTGACACTGTTTGTAATTTACTTTGTGGTGCATCCAAAATACTGATGAGTGTATCAGTCACGTAAGGGACAGATAATACAATAAAATGTAATGGCAGGCACATTCTCTCCTTTCACTTCAAGAACTGAAGAGATTATTCTATACTGTCAAGATCTGTTCAGGTTTGGTGGTGACATTTGCTGTCCTCTGTCCTTTTTTTCAATAAACAGTAATTGTCATTTAAAACCAGGTGAGTTATTTAGAATACTAGAAAGTTAAAGATCAGGATACATAGTTCTTTTGTTCAGGCATAAGATAGATTTTATTTTTTTAAATATAATTTATTGTCAAATTGGTTTCCATACAACACCCAGAGCTCATCACAAGTGCCCTCCTCCATGCCCATCACCCACCTCCCCCCTCCCCCTTCAGCCCTCAGTTTGTTCTCAGTATTTAAGAGTCTTTTATGGTTTGTCTCCCTCCCTCTCCCCAACTATTTTTACCCTCTTCCCCTCCCCTCTGGTCCTCTGTTAAGTTTCTCAAGATCCACATATGAGTGAAAACATATGGTATCTGTCCTTCTCCGCCTGACTTATTTCGCTCTGCATGACACCCTCGAGTTCCATCCACACTGCTACAAATGGCCAGATTCTCATTGCCATGTAGTACTCCATTGTATATATATATATATACACCACATCTTCTTGATCCACTCATCAGGTCATGGACATTTAGGCTCTTTCCATGTTTTGGCTATTGTAGAAAGTGCTGCTATGAACATTGGGGTTCATGTGCCCCTATGCATCAGCACTTCTATATCCCTTGGATAAATCCCTAGCAGGGCTATTGCTGGGTCATAAGGGAGTTCTATGGATAGTTTTTTGAGGAACCTCCACACTGTTTTCCAGAGTGGCTGTACCAGTTTACATTCCCACCAACAGTGTAGGAGGGTGCCTATTTCTCCACATCCTCGCCAGCATCTGTAGTCTCCTGATTTGTTCATTTTAGCCACTCTGACCAGTGTGAGGTGGTATCTCAGTGTGGTTTTGATTTGTATTTCCCTGATAATGAGTGATGATGAGCATCATTTCATGTGTCTGTTGGCCATCTGGGTGTCCTTTTTGGAGAAGTGTGCATTTATGTCTTCTGCCCATTTCTTCACTTCATTTGTTTTTTTGGGTGTGGAGTTTGGTGAGTTCCTTATAGATTTTGGATACTAGCCCTTTATCTGATATGTCATTTGCAGATATCTTTTCCCATGCCGTTAGTTGCCGATTAGTTTTGTTGATTATTTCCTTTGCAGTGCAGAAGATTTTTATCTTGATGAGGTCCCTGTAGATCATTTTTGCTTTTAATTCCCTTGCCTTTAGGGATATGTCGAGTAAGAAATTGCTGCAGCTGATGTCAAATGGTTGTTGTCAAATGGTTGTTTCCTCCTTTCTCCTCTAGGATTTTGATGGTTTCCTGTCTCACATTTAGGTCCTTCATCCGTTTTGAGTTTTGGTGTGTGGTGTAAGAAAGTGGTCTAGTTTCATTCTTCTGCATGTTGCTGTCCAGTTATTAAAGAGGCTGTCTTTTTCCATTGGATACTCATTCCTGCTTTGTCAAAGATTAATTGGCCATACATTTGTGGGTCCAATTCTGAGTTCTCTATTCCATTGGCCTATGTGTCTGTTTTTGTGCCAATATCATACTGCCTTGATGATTACAAATTTGTAGTAGAGGCTAAAGTTAAAGTCTAGGATTGTGATGCCTCTCATTTTGGTTTTCATCTTCAATATTACTATTTGGGGTCATTTGTGGCTCCATACAAATTTTAGGACAGTTTGTTCTAACATTGAGAAGAATGCTGGTGTAATTTTGATTGGGATTGCATTGAATGTGTGGATTGCTTTGGGTAGTATTGACATTTTAACGATGTTTATTCTTCTGATTCATGAGCATGGAATGTTTTTCCATTCCTTTGTGTCGTCTTCAATTTCCTTCATTAGTTTTCTATAGTTTTCAGCATACAGCTCTTTTACATCTTTGGTTAGTTTTATTCCTCGGTACTTTATGGTTCCTGGTGTGATTGTGAATGGGATCAGTTTCCTGATTTCTCTTTCTGTTGCTTCTAATTGCTGTATAAAAATGCAACCGGTTTTGTGCCCTACAACTTTGCTGAATTCATGGATCAGTTCTAGCAGACTTGGTGGAGGCTGTCAGGTTTTCCATGTAGAGTGTCATGTCATCTGTGAAAAGTGAAAGTTTGACTTCATCTTTGCCAGTTCTGATGCCTTTTATTTCCTTTTGTTGTCTGATTGCTGATGCTAGGACTTAAACAACAGTGTTAAACAACAGTGGTGAGAGTGGACGCCCCTGTCGTGTTCCTGCTCTCAGGGGGAAGGCTCCCAGTTTTTCCCCATTGAGGATAATATTGGCTGTAGGCTTTTCATAAATGACTTTTATGATGATTAAGTTCCTTCTATCCCAACTTTCTCAAGGGTTTTTGTTAAAAAAAAGAATGCTGTATTTTGTCAAATGTTTTCCTGCATCTATTGACAGAATCATATGGTTCTTATCTCTTCTTTTGTTGATGTGATGTATAACATTGACTGATGTGTGAATATTGAACCAGCCCCTGCAACCCAGGAATGAATCCTACTTGATCATGGTGAATAGTTCTTCTTATATGCTGTTGAATTCGATTTACTCGTATCTCCTTGAGGAGTTTTGCATCCATATTCATCAGGAAAATTGGCCTTAATTCTCCTTTTTTGCTGGGTCTCTGGTTTGGGGATCAAAGTGATGCTGGCTTCGTAGAATGAGTCTGGAAGCGTTCCTTCCATTTCTATTTTTTGGAGCAACTTAAGAAGGATAGGTATTAACTCTGCTTTAAATGTCTGGTAGAATTCCCTGGGGAAGCCATCTGGTCCAGGACTCTAATTTGTTGGGAGATTTTTGATAACTGATTCAATTACTTCATTAGTTATGGGTCTGTTCAGATTTTCGCTTTTCTTCCCATTTGAGTTTTGGTAGTGTGTGAGTGTCTAGGAATTTGTCCATTTCTTTCAGGTGGTCCAGTTTGTGGGCATATAATTTTTCATGCTTATATTTCTGAGGGATTGGTTATAAGAAATCCATTTTCATTTGTGATTTCATCTATTTGGGTCCTTTCTCTTTTCTTTTTGAGAAGCCTGGCTAGAGGTTTATGAATTTTGCTTATTTTTTCAAAAAAACCAACTCTTGGTTTTATTGATCTGTTTTTCTGGGTTTTTTTGGACTCTATATTGCTTATTTCTGCCCTGATCTTTATTATTCCTCTTCTGCTTGGTTTGGGATGTCTTTGGTGCTCTGCTTCTAGTTCCTTTAGGTGCACTGTTAGATATTCTATTTTGGGATTTTTTCTTGTTTGTTGAGATAGGCCTGGATTGCAGTGTGTTTTCCTCTTTGGACTGCCTTTGCTGCATCCCAAAGGGTTTGGATTGTTGTGTTTTCATTTTCATTTGTTTCCATATATTTTTAAATTTCTTCTCTAATTGCCTGGTCGACCCATTCATTCATTCTTTAGTAGGGTGTTCTTTAACCTTCATGCTTTTGGAGGTTTCCCAGACCTTTTTCTGTGGTTGATTTCAAATTTCATACCATTGTGATCTGAAAGTGTGCATAGTATGATCTCAATTCTTTTATATTTATTGAGGGATGCTTTGTGATGCAGTATATAATCTGTCTTGGAGATTGTACCGTGTGCACTCGAGAAGAAAGTGAATTCCATAGCTTCAGGATGTAGAGTTCTAAATATATCTGTCAAGTCCATCTGGTCCAATGTGTCATTCAAGGCCATTGTTTCTTTAGTGATTCTCTGTCTAGATGATCTACCCATTGCTGTAAGTGGAGTATTAAAGTCCCCTGCAATTAGCACATTCTTATCAATAAGATTGCTTATGTTTGTGTTTAATTGTTTTACATATTTGGGTGCTTCCAAATTTGGTGTGTAGACATTCATAATTGTTAGCTCTTTCTGATGGATAGACCTTGTAATTATTATATAATGCTCTTCTTCATCTCTTGTTACTGCCTTTACTTTAAAGTCCAGTTTGTCCGATACAAGTATGGCTACTCCAGCTTTCTTTTGACTTCCAGTAGCATTATAGATAGTTCTCCATCCTCTCACTTTCAATCTGAAAGTATCCTCAGGTCTAAAACAAGTCTCTTGTAGACAGCAAATAGATGTCTTGTTTTTTTTTTTAAATGTTTATTTTTTAATGTTTTAGTTATTTTTGATACAGAGAGAGACAGAGCATGAGAAGGGGAGGGGCAGAGAGAGAAGGAGACACAGAACCGGATGCAGGCTCCAGGCTCTGAGCTAGCTGTGAGCACAGAGCCTGACGTGGGGCTCGAACCCACGAACGTGAGATCTGACCTGAGCCGAAGCTGGAGGCTTACCCGACTAAGCCACCCAGGCGCCCCTTGTTTGTTTGTTTGTTTTTTAATCCATTCTGATACCCTATGTCTTTTGATTGGAGGATTTAGTCCATTTATTTTCCGTGTTCTTTTTGAAAAGTATGGGTTTAGAGTCCTTGTGTTCTCTGTAGGATCCATGCTTGTAGTGGTGTCTCTGGGACTGTGTGTTCCTTGCAACATTTCCCTCTCATAGAGTCCCCCTTAGGATCTCTTGTAGGACTGGTTTATTGGTGATGAATTTCTTCAATATTTTGTTTGTGTGGGAAAACCTTCATCTCTCCTTCTATTGTGGATGACAGACTTACTGGATAAAGGATTCTTGGCTGCATATTCTTCCTGTTCATCACATTGAAAATTTCTTGCCGTTCCTTCCTGGCCTGCCAAGTTTCAGTAGATAGGTCTGCTACTACCCTTAAGTGTCGACCTTTGTATGTTAAGGCCCATTTATCCCTAGCTACTTTCAGAATTCTCTGTTCATCCTTGTATTTTTGCCAGTTTCACTATGATACGTTGTGCAGAAGATTGAATCAAGTTATGTCTGAGTGGACTTCTCTGTGCCTCTTGAATTTCAATATCTGTTTCCTTCCCCCAGATTGGGGAAGTTTTCAGCTATGATTTGTTCAAGTACCCCTTCAGCCCCTTTCTCTTTCTCTCCCCTTCTTTTGGAATTCCTTAATATGGATATTGTTCCATTTGATTATATCACTCAGTTCTCTAATTCTCCTTTCATGCTCCTGTATCCTTTTATCTCTTTTTCTTGGCTTCCTCTTCCTCCATAATTTTGTCTTTAATTCACCTATTCTCCCTTCTGCCTCTTCAGTCCGTGCAGTGGCTGCCGCCATTTTATTTTGCACCTCATTTATAGTATTTTTTAAATTCATCATGCTATTTTAAATTTTTTAATTTATATCCAAGTTAGTTAACATACAGTGCAACAGTGATATCAAGAGTAGATTCCTTACTGTCCCTTACCCATTCAGCCCATCCCCCCCAGAACCCCTTCAGTAATCCTGTGTTTGTTCCCCATATTTATGAGTCTCTTATGTTTTTGTCCCCCTCCCTGTTTTTAGATTATTTTTGCTTCCCTTCCCTTTATGTTGATCTGTTTTGTATCTTAAGGTTTTCATATGAGCAAAGTCATATACTTGTCTTTCTCTGACTAATTTCACTTAGCATGATACCCTCGAGTTCCATCCATGTAGTTGCAAATGGCAAGATTTCATTCTTTTTGATTGCTGAGTAATACTTCATTGTGTGTGTGTGTGTGTGTGTGTGTGTGTGTGTGTGTGTATTTACACACTTTTTTATCCATTCATCCATCGATGGACATTTGGGCTCTTTCCATACTTTGGCTATTGTTGTTAGTGCTGCTATAAACATTGGGGTGTATGGTCCCTTTGACACAGCACACCTGTATCCCCTGGATAAATGCCTAGTAGTGCAATTGCCGGGTAGCTGGGTAGTTCTATTCTTAATTTTTTGAGGAATCTCCATACTGTTCTCCAGAGTGGCTGTACCAGCTTGCATTCCCACCAGCAGTGCAAAAGAGATCCTCTTTCTCTGTATCCTTTCCAGCATCTGTTGTTGCCTGAGTTGTTAATATTAGTCCTTCTGACAGGTGTGAGTTGGTATCTCATTGTGGTTTTGGTTTGTATTTCCCTGAGATGAGCGAAGAGTGATGTAGTGCATTTTTTTTCATGTGCCAGTAGGCCATCTGGATGTCTTCTTTGGAGTAGTGTCTGTTCATGTCTTCTGCCCATTTCTTCACTGGATTATTTGTTTTCTGGGTGTTGAGTTTGAGACATTCTTTATATATTTTGGATACCAACTCTTTATCTGATATGTCGTTTGCAAATATCTTGTCTCATTCTGTCAGTTGCCTTTTAGTTTTGCTGATTGTTTCCTTCACTCTCCAGAAGCTTTTTATTTTGATGAGGTCCCAATGGTTTATTTTTGCTTTTGTTTCCCTTCACACTGGAGACATGTTGAGTAAGAAGTTGCTGCGGCCAACGTCAAAGAGATTCTTGCCTGCTTTCTTCTTGAGAATTTTCATGGCTCCTTGTCTTACATTTAGGTCTTTCATCCATTTTGAACTTATTTTTGTGTATGGTGTAAGAAAGTGATCTAGGTTCATTTTTCTGCATGTTGCTGTCCAGTTTTTCCAGCACCACTTGCTGAAGAGACTGTCTTTATTCCATGGAATATTCTTTCCTGCTTTGTCAAAAATGGGTCCATTTCTGGGTTATCTATTCTGTTCCATTGATCTGAGTGTCTGTGTTTGTGCCAGTTCCATACTGTCTTGATAACAGCTGTGTAATACAGTTTGATGTCTGGGATTGTGATGCTGTCTGCTTTAGTTTTCTTTTTCAAGATTGCTTTGGCTTTTTCAGGTCTTTTTGTTTCTATACAAATTTTAGCTCTGTGAAGAATGCTGGTATTATTTTGATTGTGATTTCACTGAGTATATAGATTACTTTGGGTAGTATTGACATTTTAACAATATTTGTTCTTCCTGTCCAGGAGCATGGAATATTTTTCCATTTTTTTGGTGTCTTCTTCGGTTTCTTTCATAAGCTTTCTGTAGTTTTCAGTGTATAAATATTTCACCTCTTTGGTTAGATTTATTCCTGGGTATTTTATGGTTTTAGGTGCAGTTGTAAATGGGATCGATTCCTTGATATTTCTTTCTGTTGCTTCATTGTTGGTGTATTGGAATGCAACGAATTTTTGTTTGGTTTTATATCCTGCCACTTGGCTGAATTCATGGGTCATTTCTAGCAGTTTTTTGGTGGAATCTTTTGGAGTATCATGTCATCTTTGAAGACTGAAAGTTTGACCTCCTTCTGGCTGATTTGGATGCCTTTTATTTCTTCGTGTTGTCTGATTGCTGAGATAAGACTTCCAATGCTATGTTGAATAACAGTGGGGAGAGGGACATCCCTGTCTCAGTTTTTTCCCATTGAGGATGATATTAGCGTTGGGTCTTTCACATATGGCTTTTATGATCTTGAGGTATGATCCCTCTTTCCCTACTTTTTAAAGGGTTTTTATCAAGAAAGGATGCTGTATTTTGTCAGATCCTTTCTCTGCATCTTTTGAAATTATCATGTGGTTCTTGTCCTTTTATTGATGTGATGAATCACATTGATTGTTTTGTGTATATTGAACTAGCCTGCATCCCGGGTGTAAATCCCACTTGGTTGTGGTGAATAATTCTTTTGATGTATTGTTGGATCCAGTTGGCTAATGCCTTGTTGAGGATTTTTGCATCCATGTTCATCAGGGAGATTGGTCTCTAGTTCTTTTTTTTAGTGGAGTCTTTGTCTGGTTTTGGAATCAGTGTAATGCTGGCTTCATAGAAAGAGTTTGGAAGTTTTCCTTCCATTTCTATTTTTTGGAACAGCTTCCATAGAATAAGTGTTAACTCTTCCTTAAATGTTTGGTAGAATTCCTCTGGAAAGCCATCTGGACTCTTGTTTTTGGGGGGAGCTTTTTTTTTTATTACTAATTCAATTTCTTAACTGGTTATGGGTTTGTTCAAATTTTCTATTTCTTCCTCTTTCAGTTTTGGTAGTTTATGTGTTTCTAGAAATTTGTCCATTTTTCCAGATTGCCCATTTTATTGGCATATAATTGCTCATAATATTCTCTTATTGTTTTTATTTCTGCTGTGTTGGTTGTGATCTCTCCTTTTTTATTCTTGATTTTATTTATTTGGGTCATTTCCTTTTTCTTTTTGATCAAACTGGCTAGTGGTTTATCAATTTTGTTAAATCTTTCAAAGAACCGGCTTGGTACCATTGATCTGTTCTCCTGGGGTTTTTTTTTTTTGGTTTTGAAAGTATTGATTTCTGCTCTAATCTTTATTATTTCCTATCTTCTGCTGGTTTGGGGTTTTATTTGCTATTCTATTTCCAGCTCTTTGAGGTGTCAGGTTAAGTTGTGTATCTGAGACCTTTATTCCTTCTTTAGGAAGGCTTGGATTGCTATATAATTCCCTCCTATGACTGCCTTTGCTGCATCCCAGAGGTTTTGAGTTGTGGTGTTATCATTTCCATTGGCTTCCATGTACTTTCTGGTTTCCTCAATTTCTTGGTTAGCCCATTCATTCTTTAGTAGGATGTTCTTTAGTCTCCAAGTATTTGTTATCTTTCCAAACCTTTTCTTGTGGTTGATTTTTTGTTTCATAGGGCTGTGGTTGAAAATATGCACAGAATGCTCTCCATCTTTTTGTACTTGTTGAAGGCTGATTTGTGTCCCAGTATGTGGTCTATTCTAGAGAACATTCCATGTGCCCTGGGGAAAAATGGGTATTCTGATGCTTTAAGATGAAATGTTCTGAATATATCTGTTAAGTCCATCTGGTCCAGTGTGTCATTCAAAGCCATTGTTTCCTTGTTGATTTTCTGTTTAGATGATCTATTTCTGTAAGTGGGGTGAAGGCCCCTACTATTATGGTATTATTATCAATGAATTTCTGTATGTTTGTGATTAATTGATTTATATATTTGGGTCCTTCCACATTTGTAACATAAATATGTTTGGACCCTTTAATTATGATATAATGCCCTTCTTCATCTCTTGTTACAGTTTTTACTTTAAAGTCTAGATTGTCTACAAAAGTATGGCTACTCCAGCTTTCTTTTGGTGACCATTAGCATGGTAAATGGTTCTCTAGCCTCTTACTTTCAGTCTGAAGGTGTCTTAGGTCTAAAGTGGGTCTCTTGTAAATGGCATATAGATGGATCTTGTTTTGTTATCAGTTCTGTTACCTTATGTCTTTTAATTGGAACATTTAGTCCATTAACATTTAGAGTGAGTACTGAAAGATACCCGTTTATTGCCATTTTGTTTCTTGTAGAGTTGGAGTTTCTGGTGGTGTTCTCTGGTCCTTTCTAGTCTTTTTGCTTTTGGTATCCTCCCCATCCCCATCTTTTCTCCCCTCAGAGTTCTCCATAAAATTTCTTGCAGGGCTGATTAGTAGTCACGTACTTCTTTAATTTTTATTTGTCTGAGAAACTTTTTTTTTTTTTTGAGAGAGAGAGAGAGCACAAGCAGGAGAGGGTCAGAGAGAGAGGGAGACAGAATCTAAAGCAGTCTCCAGGCTCTGAGCTAGCTATCAGTACAGAGCCCAACGCAGGGCTCGAACCCACGAACCATGAGATCATGACCTAACCCTAAGTCGGACACTTAACTGACCTAGCCACCCAGCCACCCCTCCTTCTATTTTCAATGACAGCCTTGCTGGATAAAGAATTCTTGGCTGCATATTTTTCTGATATAGCACATTGAATCTATCCTGCCAAGTTTCTGTGGATAGGTCTGCTGCAAACCTGATCTGTCTTCTTTTGTAGGTTAAGGACTTTTTTCTCTTGCTGCTTTCCTGATTCTTTCCTTGCCTGAGTATTTTGTGAATTTGACTATGATATGCCTTGTTCATGGTCAATTTTTGTTGAATCTTGTGTGAGTCCTCTATGCTTTCTGGATTTTGATGTCTGTGTCTTTCTCTAGGTTAGGGAAGTTTTCTGCTATGATATGCTCACATAACCCTTCTACCCCCTTTTCTCTTCACCTTCTGGGACTCCTATGATTCTGATGTTGTTCTTTTTTAATGAGTCACTGATTCTCTTATTCTTTTTTTTTTTTTTTTTTTTTTTTTTTGAGATACAGAGAGAGCGCGAGCAGGGGGAGGGTCAGAGAGGGAAGGAGATACAGAATCCGAAGCAGGTTCCAGGCTCTGAGCTAGCTGTCAGCACAGAGCCCATCGCGGGGCTCAAAGTCATGAATCATGAGATCATTACCTGAGCCGAAGCCGGACACTTAAGTGACTGAGCCACTGAGGCGCCCCTCTTATTCTTAAGTTGTGCTCTTTTGCTTTACTCTCCCCTTTTTATGCTTCATTATTCTCCATAAGTTTGTCCTCTGTATCGCTGATCAGCTGTCCTGCCTCATCCATCCTTGCCGCCATGGCATCCATTCAAGATTGCAGCTCAGTTATTAGCATTTTTTATTTCATCCTTACTAGCTGTTACTTCTTTTATCTCTTTAGAGAGGGATTTTAATCTAATTTCGACCCCAGTTAGTATTCTTATTATCTTACTAATCGTGATTCTAAATTCTGGTTCAGACATCTTACTTGTATCTGTGTTGGTTAAGTCCCTCGCGATCATTTCTTCCTGCTGTTTCTTTCAGGGTGAATTCCTTCTTTTTGTCATTTTGAAGTTAGAAAAGGAATTAATAAGGTAAAAAAAATTTTTAATTAAAAAATTGTAAACCACACACACACACACATGCACAAATCAAATAAATAATGCTAGATCCTAGGTGTGTTTTGGTCTTTTTATGGAAAGGAGCTTGACTGAATAGAGAACAAAGGGGGGGAAATTAAAGTTAAAAAATACACACAAAATCAAATAAATGATGGTAGATCCTAAGTGTGTCATGGTCTGGATATTGAAATGAGCTTGACTGATTAGAGGAAAAAAGTGGAAAAATTAAATTTAAAAAACTAAAAACACACAAAAATCCAATAAATGATTCTAGATCATAGGTGTGCTCTGGTCTGGTTATTAAAAGGAGCTTGACGTATTAGAGGAAAAGGGAAAGAAATAAAATTAAAGAATTACACACACACATCAAATAAATGATGCTAGATGCTAGGTGTGTTTTGGTCTGGTTATTGAAAGGAGCTTGATTGAGTAGGGAAAAAACGTGAAAAGAAAAAACAAAGGAAAACATTTGAAATTTTGAGAAAATGAATACAATGAAATAGAATAACTTGAAATGATGAAAGTAAAATTTGAAAAATTTACAAAGAAGTAAAAATTTTGAAAATGAAGGAAATATTTTAATGAAAATTGAAAATGATAAATTTTTCTTTGTGTATTCAAGTAAAAGGACAAAAAAAATTGAATAGATGGACCAGTGAAGGGACTGAAATACGATTGATATTACATCATATTCCCCTAGAAGCACACCTGTGAAATACTTCAGAATCTACAAACTAAGCAGGCAGAGAGATTCGTGGTGTTCCTAAAGAGTGAAGGAGGCCCAGTTGGGCGGGGCTTAGTGCTCCATTCTCCACTAGATGGCGCTGCTTAGCTTACCGGGTGGATTGTTGTGGCCCCTGTAGGTGTGCGGGTGTGGGTGAAAATGGTGTCACACTGCTAGCCAGTCTAGGATCAGAACTCTGTGCTACCCGACAAGGAATCACGCACCCATCCTTTGTGTCCAGTTTCTGTCCACTCCCCACTTTTACGCTGTCCATGATCACGCCATCAGATAAGCAAGCAACACCTCCCTCCTGAGTTTTGAGATACGACTGTGTTTCCCTACCCCTCATTTCTGAGGGACTGTGGCTTTGATCCTCTTAGATCCTCTGGGGGAGGGTCTCACAGAGCAATGGCTGAGTTCTGGCCGCACCCAGGAGTGTTTTGTGGACCTTGCTGCTGCCGACGTCCAGAGACTTGTGGCTGGGTGCCAGTCAGCCCCAGAAAAAGTTCATGTGAATGTGTAGCAGCAGCATTTCCAGGATTATGGAAAAATCAGTGGTGGCCTGAGGATATCCCAGAACTACTCTTTTCTCTTGGGAATTTGCCCTTCCTACCAGAGCACCAACTAGGTATTTGAGCTGCAGAGTTTCAGACACTGCACTCCCCCTGTTTATGGAGTCTTAATGGAATTTAAACCCTCTCCTTTCTCCTTTCTCCTGTCCTAGTTCAGTCCCTGCAGCTGCTTCCACTTTTCCACTCTCTCTCCAGTTGCTTTTGTGGGGGGAGCTTCTCCTGTACTCTCCCCATCTCTGTCCTCTCTCTGCAAGCAAAAACAGCTCCCTGCCCTCCACATCTCCTCTCTCCCCCAGTTCACCTTTCAGTGCCGTGTACCTGCTGAGTTCTGTGGTTCAGGTTGTGCAGATTGTTGTGTTAATCCTCAAATAAGTTTTCTAGGTGTGCAGGATGGTTTAGTGTTGATCTGGCTGTATTTTATGTACATGAGACGGAAAAAAGACTTCCATGATGTTCTACCATCTTGACTCCTACTCTGATCATGCTCTCTATAGCAGTGGAGTCTCTGCTCTCTTCTAGGCTTTTATCAAGCCCAGTGATTAATTTTATGACTATTATTCTAAATTCTTGTTCAGTTATGTTGCTTTTATATGATTTGATCAATTCTTTGGCTGTCACTTCTTCCTGGAATTTTTGAGGAAAATTCCTCCGTTTTGTCATTTTGGCTAGCTTTTGGTCTCTTGCAAGTTTGAAAAGCTTGTTATGTGCTCTGCACCTGCGAGCACTGTTATATTAAAGGGGGGGAGGGTCATACACTGTCCAGGGCCTGGCTGTTCAGGTGTTTTTTGGAAAATATTACTTGCTCTCTGTTGTTGTGACTTTGGCTATTTTATTTTCCTACTTGTAGTAATGGTTCAGATCCTTCACCAGGTGTGCTTTGATTTGTTCTTTGATGTAGCCCTGGAAAGGGAAACAAACAACAAAAAACAAAAAAACCATCTAAAAGCAAAAAAAAAAAAAAAAAAAAAAACAAGACACCAGCTGCAAGTAAAGAGCAGGGTGGAGGCGGTACTGATGGAAGAGCACGTACAAAGAGAAGTGACGGGTGGGGAGCGGGGGAAAAAAGGAAAGATGAACATTGACCAGGCAGAGAGACTAAAAGGCTTAATCAAGAGAGAAAGGGGAATAAGGAAGGAGGTGAGGGAAAAGAAACAAAGATAAAGTTACCCAGAGAAACTATATGGCCTGATTATTCCAGAGAGAGAGAAAGGAAGGTAAATAGGGAGGTATAGAACATGCATCAAGAGAACGGATTAAATCTGTTTAAGCAAACCAATAACCAGGGTAACCAGCCTAGAGGAGAGAAGCGATAAGGAGAAAAGGGAGAATATATCAGAATAACAAGAACTGTCCTAGAATTAATCCAGGCAGTGCTGCAGCGCTGGTCTGGAGAAGGGCGCCATCTAGTTCCACAGCGTCCATCCAGCTCCTACAGTAGATGGGCAGCTATGCAGTGCAGAGGGACGTGCAGGTCCCCTTCCCCTGTGGGCCCCACCTTGGTGGTGGTGGGGAGAAAAATGGCGATGCCCCAGTGCCTTCTTCACTGACCAGGTGTCCCAAATCCCTCCTTTGGATCCGTCCTCACTGTGCTGCAGGCACAGACGAGGCGGTCCGTCTCACTCCACCATCTGCCATGTCCCGCGCATAGCTGGGATTTAAACTCCCACTCCATGTGTGTTAATGGAGAAGCGCCTCTCATTTCCACCTGATGATGTGGTCCCCCAGCTGGCTTTGTCCTGTGCCACAGCACTTCGGGGAGGGGCCGTTGAGAGGACCAGCCTGTGCCCCTGACCTACCACCAAATCCAGAAGTCGCTCCCCTCCTCCCCAGGTGCACAAACAGGGCAGCTGGCCCCAGTGTGAAGAAAGCCCCACAGTTAGAGATGGGATCCTTCTCTGTCCTGAGGTTTTTCTCTTGTCCAGATACAGCCCTATGCTTCCCCAACCGCTCTTTCTCTTCCCTTTCTCTCTGCAGAAGGGGATCCCTCCCCTCTGTGCCTTCACGGTCCATTTTCTATCCCCCCAGTTCGCAGTCACCCACCTATGGGGCCCGTCCGGTTTTCCTGGTGTCTCTCTGGTATCTCCTTTGGGTTCAGCCCTTCTTTGTTTGAGAGACACGGGAAGTATGGATCCCACTACTTCTCCGCCATGTTGGCCCCTCCCTCCAGGATACGTAGTTCTAAGTTTCTAGTTCCTTTAAGCAAAAAGGTGAATCTGTTGACCCAAGAAAGGACCCAATGAGCTAACTGCCAGAGGACTAGGGATGCATTTCGAACTGGGAATGCTCCATGAGGGCTTTCATCCCTGCTCTTTATCACTGTTTTACTGTCACCGAAGAGCAGAGTCATCCATTTGGCTACTAGAATTTTGAGTACATCTTCTATCTTCCTCTAGAAAGGGATTCTCAATTCCTATTCAAAAAAAGTTCCAGGAATCATCAGCATGTCTTAGCATGGCACCACCTTGGGGCCAGGAGAACGTGGCACCCTCTGCACTACCCGTGTGAGGAGAGGATGGAGGAGTTGCTAGGTAGATAGTACATGGGTGTTTGTCTCTTGATGTCTTTGGAAGAGTCCATGTGTATGCTGAAGCCTATTCATTCTTTTGTCGATTTCACTTACCTGACTGCTAGCAAACTTTGGCCACAGTAACACTGCATAATTAACCAAATCACAGTGATTCATGATAGGCATTCATTCTTATGTTAATAAGGCTGCAGGTCAACTAAAGGTCAGCTCATCTACTTCCATCTTCAGCTGGGTGGCTCAGATGGCCTAGGCTTGGGTTTATCTCGGCTACACGTGAACTCCTCTTAGGTCCCAGGACATGCCCTCATAGAGGGTCACCAGAGCACAAGAACCAAGCCAGACAGCACAACCACATTTCAGGTCTCTTGTCACTAGCACTCCATAGACCAGACCTTATGGCACTGCTAAAACTCAGTATCATTGGGGTAGGTAAGCATTCTCTGCTCGTGGTAGAAGGGGGCAGGAGTGAATACTAAACAACAATGCACACTGTATATAAAGAAGAGAAGCTGATCATACCAGAAGGTCTTGGAGGCTGAGAACATATATTCCTTGTGTTCACCAACTTCCGTCTAACTTTGTTCTGACCCTGGTTGTGTCTAGAACATTCGAGACCAGGAAGTGTCTCAAGCTCCACGTTTGGGCTTCAGCCATGCTTCTCCTCAGCCTTTCCCCGTGTTCCATAGGCTTAGACTTGAGTGTGCATTCTCTCATTGTGCTGAAGGTCTGGTGACCCTTCATTTCACGCAGAGGGCTCTCCTGAGCCCTTCTCATTGCTAAGGATACTCTGTGAGGTAAGCAGGGCGGCAGCATTTCAGTTTTACAAATGTAAATAACTGAGAGTTAAGAGATTGGTGACTTGTTGAAAATCAGACAGCTGGTTACTGATGGTGCCAGGCTAGAGCCTGGTTCCTTTGCTTCAGAAACAGACCAGGTCTAACCTTGGCTTTTGTCACATTTTAGCCAGGTGGGCGAGTTGTTTACTTTTGCTAAGCGTAAATATCTAAGCTCTAAAATGGGGGCAGGAGAGAGCTAATAAAACCTCCCTGTATGGTCACTTGAAAAGTAAATGGGATGATAGAGCATCTGGCCTTGTGCCGGCCCAGCATAAAGCAGGTATTTGCATCGGGCATTAGTTCCCGCACTACTTGTGCACAGTGATCTTCGTTGTCAGGGGGGAAATGTCTTCAGGGGCTTAAAAATCTGTGTTTGTGTGGGAAGCAGGATTCTTGAATGACTGATTTCTAAACTTTGGTGCATATAACTTCTTACCTTGCGTCTTTTTAATGTTTTAGCCAGCTTACCAAAACCTGAGGCAGAAGGTGGATAACTTTGTGTCAACACATCTGGACAAGCAGGAATGGAATCCTACAATGAACAAAAACCAGTTGCGAAATGGTCTGAGGCAGAGTGTGGTTCAGTAAGTAACGAGAATTAGTGAAAACGCAAGTGATCACAAGTATGATGCACAGGAAAGCTGATGTGAGTCATTTTTTTTTGGTCAAGGTGGATGGCACTTTACAGCAAATCCCACACACAAAATAGTCCACCCTTCTATTCAAGTTCAAATGAGCAAAAGACTCAACTGGCATTCTTGCCGGTTTATCCAGCCTCCATGGGCCTCTTGTGTAAACTCTCCTGGGTGCTTCAAAATATATTCCAGATGGCAAAACATATTCCTGCTGCTTAGAGTTTTCAGTGTAGCTGGCACGTAATGGGAGTTTTACACCAAGGATCAGCGTTTTCTTGGGTGGGAGGAGCTGGATCTTCAGTCTCACAAGTAAAGGGGAGTTATACAGAATCTCTGAATCTAAAGTGTAATGGCAGCTTTTACGAAGGCATGGAGTCTTACTAAAGCATGCCCTTCAAACAAACCACACTTCAGTTAATAAAGTGCTGCTGAGAGGTCATCCAAGTGACCTGGCAGTGTCCCTGGGCATAAAAGTAGAGGTGGGTCAGGGACTCTGGTGTCCTAAGATAAGCTTTTTTTTCTAATCTACTCCCCTCTTTTTGCTCTTAATACTACTTGTGTTCAGGTCTTGATCCACTGAACTCTCCTGGAACATCTAAAAGCTTATGAAGCCTACCTCCTTAGACATAGCAGGGAATTACGCTGAGTGAGAAAAGCCAGTATCAAAGAGATGGGTGGTGCTGCTCCACCGCTGTAACACTGATAAATGAACAGTTACAGGGATGGAGAGGAGACTAGTAGTCGCCTCGGGCTTAGGAGTGGAAAGGGAGGGGGCGACGCAGCTCGCGGGGCTAGCCCGCACAAGGGGATGCTGTGGTGGTGTCAGTAGGGTCCTCGTTGGGGTGGCGGGCACCTGCGGCTACTCGTGTGCAGCCACATCTGTGAGATCTAAGGTCGGACCATGCTGGTGTCCTTGTCCCAGTTTTGGTATTGTACTGTAGGTGTGTGGGCGCAAACACGAGGGGAGGCTGGGTAAAGGGTGCATGGCCCTTCAAAGAGTGCTCTCTCTGTCTCCCCAAGGTCAGGGATGTTGGAAGCTGGAGTGGACAGAATCATTTCTCAAGTGGTGGATCCCAAACTAAACCACATCTTCAGACCACAGATAGAAAGAGCAATTCACGAGTTCCTGGCAGCCAAGAAAAAAGAAGCCGTGCCGGCGCCCCCTCCAGAGCCTGAGAGCCAGGACCCCCCAGCTCCCTCCCAGGATGCTTCCTAAGGTCTGGTATCCCGTCTTTTGTCCCGGAGCCTTCATCTCTGGCTTATAAATATATAAAATGGATAGAAAAGGGGTAAGCCACTATTGGGGATCATATTCTTTAATATTCAGAAAAGCATGTAGTGCAGATAGATAGACTTCAGCTACTGTTTAATTCTCGGTAACAAATGACCCCTAATCAGTAGTAGTCTGTGTTAGCAAGGACCATCTGGTGTGCCATCAGAGCTGACCATCTCGGCTGTGAGTAGATACTCCATTGGAAACCAGCTGCGATGGTTGCTGTGCACAAGAGAAATTCCAATGAAAGCCCGGTTTTTCCGGAAAGTGATTATATGACCTCACCCCTGGACATGAGTTAAACTTGGGTTTGCAGTGTGAATATAAAATTGGCCATGCATTCTAAAATGGCATCCTTCATGGTGCGCACAGTCTGCTTTTAGCCCTGCTGGGCTTCCTTGTATTTAGAGATCTGAGTTTACCACTCTCCGTCACCATGGGACCCTTCTGTGTACCCTTTTTATTACATTTGGGATTTACTTTAATCTCAAAGTCAGCCGTAGATGCACAAAACAATGCTTTTTGCAGGCTCGGAGACATTTAGTAATAGGAGCAGTGATAGCAAGGAGGCATGGACCCTTACTTAGCAGTTGGTAGTTAGCATTGGGGCGTGCCCTGAACCCTCATTCCACTTTGCTGTCGTCAGAGTTCATGAAGATGCCATTTCTGATAGGAAAGCATCAGTGAGTGAACAAAGCAAGAGTGTGAAGCTCGTGTAGGGCACTGACTCCAGAGGGGGAGGTGGCCTCTTTGTGCCTATATTGGGAGAACACCTCAATTCCGTTACAGAGTGTAAGACATTCATTTCTGATCTTTCTAGTTTAATTGTAAATTTCTTGGGGAACATAAATGTAGTCTCTTTTCAAGAGGCATTTTGATCTGATTCTTTTTTCTTTTTAGGGCATGTCTGACACCTTTTGGAAGCTCCATTAAGTGAACTGTGAAGAAGTGGATCAGTTGCTTCAGAGTACAACTTCAGAATGAAGACAGGCCAAGGTCGTCACCGATTTCAGCGTTCAGCCTTGACGGTGGGGTCGTGTCCGGACTGAGCAGGCAGTAGCACGGTTGACCTTGCGGGCCCCCTCACTGTGCTGCCATCCCGTCAGAGGGGAGGACATCCAGTAGACACTACAGAGTTGTAACGAAACACTACAGCAGCCTGGCGTTGTCCTGAAACAAACCTTTATACTTGAACTTGGAGACTGTGTGTGGACTTTAGGGTTTGTGTCTGGGGATCCTAGAGAGACTGTAGCTACGGTGAAGGAATATAACCAGTCCCAAAGAGGCCATTTCAAAGAATGACAGTGAAGGTTAGCATGGAGTAGGTATTAGCGCTTATTTGTCAGCTAGGACACATAAGCCATTAGCGTCAGATAGCTCTAAAGTTGGTGTGACCCTCTTGTACGTGAATCTTGTAGCTTCGGTTTCCTTTCCTCTGTAAGAGGTGACAGAACATGGGACCCTAGAATGTGTGAGGAAGTACAGACCTCGGGTATAAGGAAGAACATTTGCAGGCTCTCTGTCCAGGGCTTTTTCCTATCCTGCAAGGGCTAGTGAGCCTTAGGTGTGTTTGTTTTATTCTCCTGTTTGTGTTTTTTAGAAGAGTTGAATGATCAATAAATGGTTTAAGTTTTGTAATAAAATCATTTGATACTCACTCCGAAGCCTCACCTGAACGGCAGCCTCCAGGCCTGTGAAGAACGACCTTCGTCCTCTGCTGCGTGCCGTTCCCGTGCCCACACAGGATTAGTTTGGTGGCAGACGGTGGGGAGAAGACAGGAGCACGCCGAAGCTAGTAGGTAACACTGGGAGTGGGCAGACAGCCCCGCTCCTCCCCTGGAGCATCCCTGAGGCCCGTCATTGGATGCGGGCAGAACGTTGTGTCCATGTTCCTCAAGCCTGAGTTTGCAGCAGCATCCGGGGATCTTGGAAAGATGCATTCCAGAAGTTCTGGGGTGGCGCCTGGGCGTGTCTCTCACATTCCAGGTGGTGCTCCTGCTGCTGGGCCTCGGCACACTTGGTACTGCAAGCCCTGAATAATGTCCGAGAGAACCGCAAAAGAAGTTGTGGTTCTTAGTTGAGTATGTCGCTGGTTATTGTTCATCTAATAACTGTAACCCCTTTAGCGGGTTCTTGTCAACATGAACCACCTCTCCACCAGGCTCTCCTGTCAGATTTTCAGGCACTGTTTTACCCTATTTCTGCCATTTCCCCTTAGCTTCTGTGTACTCACCAGGGGACATAGGTTCGCACGCACTCCGGATCACTCACCCGCACCGTGAACTAAATACACACAAGCAGAACTAAATACACACAGCCTCACCCCGGAACGTGTTTGAATCGGGTCTGGGGTGGGGACTGCATTTCTGAGACCAGGGTCGGGGGGAGACCCACAAGCCCTCCAGGTGATTCTGATGCACAGGAAAATCATTTTCATTTTGGAAAGCTGGTGATGTTGACTGGCAATGACAGTTATTTGGGTAAACAGGTCTCTTCTAACAGCTCCTGAGGGGCGAGACTCATGTTCTTTAATTCTGTTCTTCCAAGGACTGTGTTATGGGGCATTTTGACTTGGAAACTTAAACCTCCTCAGCGTTCAAAACAAGTGTCTTCTGAAGATGAGTTTGCTAAGCAGCTCAGAATCCTGGTGCGAAGTCTGCAGAAGACTCCTTGGCTGTTAGAGAGGAGAGATGCCCGTGGGGCCCAGCAAAGGTGAGGGCCTGCCTGTGCCTGAGGCGGGCACTGAGCTTCGGGTTTGAAAATTGCACCTGGATCCGCACTGACGTGGGGCCAGGCCCTGCCAGTCTCAGCTGCCCGAAGGATGCCAAGGACAGCGTGGAGAGCAGACAGGACAGCTGGCACAGCCAAGCTTTTCTTGGCATCGTGTATGCGCCCTGTCCATCACCTTACCCGGGGATGAGCCAGGAGGTCAACTTTTACAGGCTTGTGACCAGGGATGGGCTTAGCTCCAAGGCCACCTGGTGGTGATTACATGCCCTCTCAAATTGGTCACACTGCCTGAGACCTAGCCAGTCTGTCTCCAGTGCCCAAACAGCCATTGGGCCGTCCTTCCAGAAACACTGCTTTTATCAAATCTCTTCCTCACTCTCAAGCCTTTGAAAGGAAGTAGACGAACTAGGCACCTACCAGGTGGCAGACATTTTCTTACATATGAATTTAGTTTAAATCCTGACAGGGTCATGAGAATTATTCTCCATCTCAGGGATGAGGAAACCTAGACTCAAGTGAAGCAACAACATACTCCTACAACTACGAAGTAGGGGAGCAAGGTGTGAACCCAGGCTCTGAATTCAAAGCTCATGTTTCCCTCCTCACCAGCCCCTTGTGACTCTGCCTCCTTAGTACTTAACGAGTTCAAACTTGTCAGTCCTTTGGGGTCCACCCTTCATTCCAAATACAGGCCAAAACCAAGTCAACTTGACCGCTCGGTACATCTCAACATGTACCCTTAGCTGCCACCAGTGTGTTCCCTTCGCTCAATCATCTGTCACAGGGCAGAGTTTTTTGCTAAACGACCGCCCTCTAACCCTGTTCTACAGGCCATGGAATTGTGACTGTCATCTTGTTTTTAATTAATTACCAGCATTTCTAAATGGGGAGGTTTCCAGAGAGAGCTCCATTTCTGGATCCGAATGGAAAATGTCAAGGTTTGGCAACCTCCTTGTATTCCCACGGGCTGACGATCTGCCAGGACTCGATAGCAACCCTCCACTTTAGACGACACGTGGGACATGCTGGTGCCGCCGGCTGGCTTTTCTCACTCCCATCGCCCTGCGGGCCCCTGAGAATACGAGAGATACTTCCCCCAGAGTATCATTGTCCTGTGATCACGAGGATTCACAACCTCTCCAGCCAGAGGGCCAGACCTTCTAGACCGATGTTCATGGAGACTTAAGTCTTCACCTACCTGAGTGGGGTTCAAGACAGTCTTCAAGCTTGGAATGGAGCCTGAAATTCCCTAACATCTCCCTCTGGGGGTCCGGATTGAACCTGGTCAGAGAGTGAAGGTCACAGAACACGGCACAAAGATGGGGGCTCGGTGTACAGCCGGCACGCGGTATCCCAGAAGTCCCTCAGACCTTCCCTGAGTGGCAGTTTCACCAGGGCCAAAGCCAGAGAGGGCTTGTCTGTGTGTCCTAATCAATGAAGCTTAAAATTTTGTAAACGAGCAGAGGGTAGCAGAAGATGCCACCCCAAAATAGGACCACAGGAGCTCAGGACATGCTACCCCCAAATTGGCTGCTTCAATACATGGATTTGCTTGGAGAGCTGCAGGCAGTTGGAAAATACAGGAAGAGGCTATCGCTGAATTCCCCTTATCTGTCTAAAGGCAGATACCCTGAAAGAAACACGGTTGTCACAGATCCCCTCCCAGGAATTCATCCACCAGAGGACTGACTCTCACCACAAGAGAAGAGACTAGAAGTCAACCCCACACCCTGACAGACTTCTTCACAAACTGTCATACCTCCCATCTGTTCTAAAGGCTCGTTCTCTTTCCTAAAAATTATGTGCTGCCCCCTAAGGGACTTACTTCCCCCCTCTCCTTTCCCGGTTGAGCTGGTATTTAATTCTGAATTCTAAGGCACCTCAGGGAGTTACTTTTCCCTGGGTGTCTCCATGGATACATGAGGGATGCATGTTAAGAAACTTGTTTTTCTTGTTAATATATTACAGGGGCCTCAGGTAAGTACTCGCAGGGTAGAGGGAAAATCATTGCCACCCTCCCTCAGGAGCAAGAGATTGGACATGGTAGGGATGGCTGAAGGTGGCCACGTTCAGTCTCTAGCGAGGCAGGCAGGTGGGAGAAGTTTGTCAGCCCCAGACTGGCCGGAAGCCGTACTGATGGCGATCCCTACCGCAATCCTATGAACCACGATGTGCTGGTTCAAGGCTTAAAATTTGAAGCCCGACTGTACCACGTGGGTTCTGGGACAGCATTCGTGGGGACAGATTCTCGTGCTGCCATAGTACGTGAACAAAGAAACAGCAAAAGCTCATCAAGCCTAACACAACAAATCCCTCACTTACACAAAATGGCTGCTGTCCGGACCGCACTCCAGGACAGTGCAAGGCGAAATTTAGCATCCTGGCTCCTTCAGGCTTTTAGCCCATCGTCTTAACCCAAGACGTCTTCCTTAAGAGCACAAGAGAGGAAGAAGAGAAGTGGGGCTCGCATGAAGGATGAATGATTTGGTCTGCACGTGATACACTTCCCTTTCACTCAGAGCCCACTGGCCGCGACCAGGCACGTGGCCATCCCTCACTGCAAGGGCGCCGAGAGGTACAAATCACCTCTGTGTGCAGAGGGAGAGGAGAACCAAATGGGTGAGACCTAGAAGGCTACCTCTATGCGCCTCTCAACCAGTGAAGGTGGTATCTTCTTCCTGCAGAGACCCTAATCCTGTCCCGTGGGAAGTGACCCTCAAGTACCATCTAGTGGCCACATCCAGCCCAACGCCCAGGATGTCTCTACGTGAGCAGTGAGGCACCTCCTCCTCTCTCAGACCTCATAACTACAGAGAAAAGTCATCCCCGTAATATCCCACCTGATCCTGGACAAGAGTAACCAGAAAGGGGAATAGAAAACTGCAGTTCTGCTGAGGCCACTTCACCTAGGCTTGGCCAATGTCCTTTGTAGGTTGACTCGGTCCTGCCATGCTCTGTGGCTTCTAGCACCACCCTCTGTGAGATTCTGCCATTGCCATCGGCCCCTCTGGCCACACCCAGACACCCCACTGGCGACTCTGAATGGACCGGCAGTCGGGCATTCTCAACCCCCATCCTGCCCTCGGAGACTAGAGCCCCAAGGTCATTTTCAGTTCAAAGCTGAGCCTTTTGGAGCCTCGGGATCATGGGGGTTTGGGTCAGAAGGGCTAGCTTATAGACCTTTTACCTAACAGATTCCAACCAGCAATGCGGGCCAGACGCCCCATTCATAATTTTTCTGTGCGTCTCAACTCCTCAATCTGTTGTATTCCTTTGCTCCTTTGCTCGCCTACCTCTCTGTCGATTGAAACTTTGATGCTGTGGGGCTTGCCTGCAAAAGCCAAGACTCTCACTTTTTTTCCCTGAGCCATTCTGTCCACCTGAAAAGTTTGCCTCAGCAGCACATTCCTGATCCGATCACTGCATTGAGGCCTTTGTCACATAAGCGTCCGCTACATCTGCTTCTTGCCATTTAGGGCCCAAAACCAGTTCACTTACCCGACATTGCAAATCTTCACATATCTGGACTCTCCTTACCTTTCATTTCTGTGCACAAATCAGAAAGCTTTTTTGCTGACCTCATCTTCTTGTAAGACCTGGCCAAATAAAGACAACATCCACCACATGATGCTATTAAAAATCCACTTTCCCATCTCCCCCCTCGTAGGTACATGATCCGCCCCTGAGCTACTGCTGCCCCGAACATACTTACTTTTACTATGTTGATTTATTTGCATTTTTACAGCTTGCAACTAAAAACTGCCCTAACCAGCCTTCTTTCTTTAAGTCTATTTTGAGAGGAAGAGAGAGCAAGCAAGAAAGGGAGAGACAGAATCCCAAGCAGTCTCCACACTCATCCACAAACCGGGAGATCATGACCTGAGCCAAAATCAAAAGCCGGGCACTCAACTGACTGAGCCTCCCAGGCGCCCCTGCCCTGACCAAACTTCTAATGACATTTGATGGACCTGTCCATTGAGGATCCCCCAACAGACAGGTTTGCCTTTGTCGGGCAGATGCACTTACTACAATTACCTAAATTAAGCTCTTTATTTTGGAATAATTTCATTCATGTGTTGTTGCAAGAAATAATACTGAGAGAGCCTGTGTAAACATTGTTCTATACCTGGTTTCTCCACCATTAACGTTCTTCAAAACAGTAATATAATCGCACAGCCCGGACTGCTTTACTTAAAAACAGGTGGCCTTTGTTTTTATTTCTGGCTATCTGCACACCTAACTCATTTTGTGAGTTCTTGGTGCCATTGCACTTGAGCTTGCTTTGGCATTGAGGCTAGATATTAATTTTTATTTTGTTTGCTTAATGATTTGTTCATTCAAAAAAAATATTTTGGGGGGGGCGGCTGGGTGGCTCAGTTGATTAAGCATCTGACTTCAGCTCAGGTCATGATCTCATGGTTTGTGGGTTCAAACCCCATGTTGGGCTCTGTGCTGACAGCAAGGAACCTGGAGCCTGCTTCGGATTCTGTGTCTGCCCCCTCCCCCTCATACTCTCTCAAAAATAAATGAACATTTAAAAAAAATCTTTAAAAAAAGGTTTTTTTTGAATACTTACAAGTATGCAGGCAGTGCACTTTGCCATAGGAGTCCAACAGTGGCTGTAAAGACATTGTCCTTCCCTGTCGTGAAGAGGTTTCACTGGTTTTCCCGAAGCAGAGGAAAGCGGTGTTTCAAAGTGCCACAGAGCTGACAAGAAGAGGCAGAAAGAGGGAGAAAGCCATCGGATTCCTCAACAAGGGAGCCGCAGCACTTGTGGCTGGAGAGCGAGGGGCTAATGCAAGATGGCAGCACACTGAGGAGAGGGAGGAGGGAATGGGGGCGCTCTTCGGTAATGACGGACTTGTTTGCATGTGTATCTCATTTACACAGACCCTGCTTGTATGTGGGAAGACATTCCAAGGGCATGAACAACCCCCACCCGGGTCCCTCCCATCTCCCAGCAGCACCGCCAGTACTGGGTCCATACTTACCCCTCCAGAGACGGCGTGTGCATACAGAGCATGTAAGCTCCTACCTGTCGTAAGCTGGGACGTGCTCCACCTCTCTGTCCCCAGGAGAGGTTCCTGGATAGAAGATGATAGCAGGCTTAGGAGCTCTGAGTGGCCAGCGGGTGGTACCGGTGGGACTGGGGGTGTAGGTGATGGGCAAAATGACAGCCACCTTGCAGTTAGAGTCAAAGATGTGCAATGACCGGATATGAGGAGGTGGCCCACTCTGAGTGCTTGCCACACGCAGGCCACTACAACAGCCGCCGCCTCCCCCGCCCCCGAAGTGCTTCCCTGCAGGGACTCTTCCTTCACACCATGGAGACAGTGTCGTTGGCCCTGACAGTGAAAGAAGCACTCATCCGAGCTCATCTAGCAATCTGTGGTCAGGTGAGAATCCAACCCTGCTCTGTTCATCTCCAAAACCTAGCTATTTCCACTTGTTATTGCAGGAAAATACTCATAACATAAAACTCACCATCTTAACCATCTTTCAGCGTCCAGTTCAGTAAGATCAAGTCCGTTCACACTGTTCCACAACCGCCGCCACCACCCACCTCCAGAACTCTGGCCTCGCCGAGCCGAGCCTCCATCCCCATTCCCACCACCTCCACATGCCTCCCCACCAGCCCCTGTAACCACCTTCTACTTCCTGTCTCGACAGCTTTGAGTACCTGTGCCCCCAGGAGCCTCAGGTACGCGGAGCCATACTGTACTTGTCCTCTGTGATGTCCTGCGTCACTGAGTGCCACCATCTCATCTCCTTTAAGTTTTGCCAGTTGTCTCCGCTCCATTCTGAATAGTGAAAGGACACAGCTCAGAATCACACATTGCATTTAGTTGCCACATCTGTTTCCATCAGTCTGGAATAGTCTCCAAGACTACAGGCCAGATCTTTGGTTGGCTCTCCAACTGGGTTTGTCTGACGATTGCTCATGATTAGATTCCAATTCTGCATCTTTGGTAGGAACGTCACAGAACTGATGTTGTACTGTTGCCACAGCATCCAGTATATTAGGTGGGGAGTTCTATCCGTCCCTTTGTGGCTGACGCTAACTCAGATCACATAATTAAAGTGGTGTCTGGGCATCTGAGAGGCTCAAGTAGTTAAGTATCCAACTTCAGCCCAAGTCATGATCTCACGGTTCATGAGTTTGAGCCCCATGTCGGTTCTCTGCTTTCGGCGCAGAGCCCGCTTCAGATCCTGTCTCCCTCCCTCTCTGGCCCTCCCTGCCTCAAAAGTAAACACTAAAAAAATAAAGATGTTAAGGTGGTGTCTGCCAGATCACTCTTTTGTCCACTTGTAATAGGTTAGTATTTCGTGGAGAGGCACTCTGAGATTTTGTAAATACTCTGCTCTTCATCAAACACTCCTACCCACTGGCATTGCTCTGTGCAATCACTGCGGACGATGGCCAAGTGGGAACGTTGTAATTCCATCGTCCCTTCTACACTCACGAGTTGGCATCCTACTGAAATAAAAAGCTTTCTCTCTTGTCCCTATTTATCAGTCAACTTGTTTATTTCTATCTGTATGGATCCATGGATTCGTAGTTTATTCAGTGTGTTGTACGATCTGGTGCTATCATTACCGATTTCGGTGTCAGATTGTCCCAGATGTGGCTGGTGGGCAGCGTTTCAGGCTAGTGTTTGCGTCTGTGTGACGCTCCTCCATTCGTCCTTGATCACCTCCTTACTTTCTGACACAGGAGGTGGTCTAGGCTTACCTCGTGCTTCTCCTGCTCCTGCCCTGGGGTCCGCCATTTCTCCAAGAAGCCCGGTTCCATTGCCTGGTATTTAAAAATCAAATGTGAATATGTCGCTGGTCCCAGACCCCGTTGGGGTTTGTTCTAGTTTCTCTCCTTCCCTTAACTCTTCATTCTTTCTCTAGCCTCTCCCGCTAACCTCCATACATTTGCACTGGACCCGTCCCCTCTACATAGAACAACTTCCTGTCATAGCCAACACCCCGCCCCCTGGCTCTGACAGCCCATACCAGTCTACTGCCCCCTGCCCCCATCTCCACAGGTGCTTACATGGTGGCTCAGGAACCATTTGTAAACCCCTGACCTGAGCCCTACTTAAAGGTCAGTAGGGTATGAAGAGACAAGCCCTCCCTGAGACGAACCAGCCAGGAGGGGTGACAATGAAGACACGAAATGGCTAGTGAATCACCACCATGTGACAGTCCCTGCCAGTCAGGGCAGGTGACTTGGCTGTCTTCGGGCTTGGCTACAAGAGTGTGCCCGTTTGGTAGGGGGCCTCCTGGAGAGTGTCGTACAGCAGACAGACGGCAGGGCTGGGGGGTCAAGCTCACCCTCTGCCTTTTCCTTGTTCACGTTAGTTGACTGTCTCCATCCCACCTCCCATCTGCCTTTTGTGTCTCTTGCTAGGTCTCCGTGTCACCCACTCTGGTAGCAGGCCGCCTGTTTTTCTGATGCCCACCAGGACTTATTCTTCATACACCCAGCAAGGCCCCCTCAAAACATACCTACCAGGCTGGGGGAAAGACCTCAAAGCCATGTGCACAAGCTATGGAAACTAACAGAAACTTATTTATAGTCCGTAAGTTATTAATACGCTGGGATCTTATTAATTTCGTTCCAAGCACAAATCTCCCCATAAATGCCTGGGCAGGGGTGCATGGAAACAAAGTGAACTTTACTGGATAAAACCCCCATAAAAGGAGAATGGTAATACCTCATTCCACTTCCCCTCATTAAGTCTGCTGGGAACATCCTGTGGTTGGCAGTGTAAAACAGTCCCGGCTGACCTGGAGACCCTGGACCACTTCTCTCCTGCCTTGGCCCAGCTTCCTGCCTCCCGCCTCCCACCTCCCTGCAAGAACACAGCTGACATCACTAAAGTGGTCCCTTACCATCAGCAAAGCCTGTGGCCACAACCCTCACACAGAATTCTAGACCACACAGCATGGTTGGGGGTGGGGGGGGGGGGGACTGTTTTCCCAAGCCAGTTCTGGGATGACATGACCTTGAACCAAAATCGGCTTTAAGACAACCAGTCTGGGCACCTGGGTGCTTCAATCGGTTAAGCGGTTAAGCGTCCGACTTCAACTCAGGTCATGATCTCCTAGCTTGTGAGTTCCAGCCCCGCGTTGGGCTCTGTGCTGACAGCTTGGAGCCTGGAGCCTGCTTCAGATTCTGTGTCTCCTCTCTCTCTCTGCCCCTCCCCTGCTTACACTCTGTCTCTGTTTCTTTCTCTCAAAAATAAACAAACATTAAAAATTTTTAAAAATAAAGGAAGGCGGCCAGCTGTGGGGCACCTGGATGGCTCAGTTGGTTGAGCATCTGACTCTTGATTTTGGCTCAGGTCATGGCCTTGTGGTTTGTGGGTTGAGTCCCAAATCGGACTTTGTGCTCATTTTGGTCCTGCTTGAAATTCACTCTCTCTGCCCCTCCCCCTGCTCATACATGTGCTTTCTCTCTCTCCCTACTTAAAAAAAATTTTTTTAAATAATAAAAATAAAAGAAGGCCAGTTTTGCCTGCTTCCCTATGTCTAAACCCTATCCTCCTGAAACTTGTCAGACCAGTAAGATGCAAAGTGCGCAGTCTCCCACCTGAGACAGAAGAGAGGGATGGACAGCGAGAGAGCACACGGGCCCCCAGTGCTGGAGCGCACCCTACCTGAGCCCAGGACGCGTCAGGCCAGAGAAAGTCCTGGGCTGGTGACCATGAAGAGGGAGGGACCACATGAGAAATGGGGAGGACTCTTCCAGGGCCAGTAGAACGAGGTTTTCCTCTCCTATACTTGCCTCCCAAGCAGAGAGAGAGAGAGAGAGGAGCAAGATGCCCTGGCCAGCCCTTGGGGAGTAGAACCAGCTCTGTGTCACTCTGTCATGAGATGGGCAGAGAAAGGTGACGGACAAGGGCACTGGACCTGTGAGTGGACCGGTAACTCCACGCTGGCCCCACCGCCCAATTAGAGCCCCAGAATTTGACCAGTCCCCACAGCACTCGTCCCCCTGGTGAGTGGGGGTGTCCTCGGTAGGGCCAGACCCAGGGCGGAGTGAAGGGAGGCAGACTGCCGAGGGTTCTGTAAGAACCAGAAACGGGAGGTGTGCAGTTCCCAGCGATTGCCTCAGGATGGTTTTCGAGTGCCCGGATGTGGCCCTGGCCGTGGACCTGTGGCCCATTCATTTGTGAGGAGTGATACAACCACATGCTCAAGGGCCAGGGGGCCTCAACCTCTATCTCTGTTCTCTGGCAGCTTTTCTTACTCTGTAGGCTCTAAGGTGTGGCATTCCTGTCATGGCCGGGCTCCGTGGGAACAGAAGGAGGGGGAGGAGGGGAAGGGGCAGAGGGAGAAGGAGAGGAGGGGGAGGAGGGAGGAGGAGAGGAGCGGAGAGAATGAGAGGAGGGGGGAGGAGGAGAGGAAGAGAGGAGGTGAAGAGAGAGAAGGAGAAGAAGGGGCAGAGGGAGAGGAAACAGCAGAGGACAGGAAGCTCAGAAGCCCCACACTCAGCCTTGCTTCCATCCATCATTTATTGAATGAGATGGTGTCCGGGAGCACCACATGAGGGACATAGTGATTGCTCATTAAATATTGCTATCCCCCCTTGTAGTGGTGGCAGAGTAGCAGAAGCTGTCAGTGATTCATTGAACCACAAAACACCCCAGAACACAGAGCAGCCATTATTGCTCCCATTTCACAGATGAAGCCCTGAGCGGTGGAGCCCACCTGGCAGATCGCCCAGAGCCCCGAGGACAGCTGGAGCCAGAGCAAGCGCTCGTCTGCTGCGGCAGGTCCCAGGAGCCCAGCTCCAGGCACGACTGTATCTCGCCAGCAGACTCCAAGAGCCCCGGGGATGAGAGAGAGGGAAGGAAGATGTGGGCACGGACACAGCAGGGGTGTGAGAGAGGAGGCGGGGATCTGAGGGGAAGAGGGTCAGAAGCAGGCTCACCTGCTGGAGAGGGTATAGAGGGGCCCTTGGAATCTGAGGGTCTGCAGCCACGATCCGGGCTCTGGAGTGAAAGCCACCTGGCGTAGTCCACCACGCGGACCCCTCAGTAGCCAGGTGACCTTGAGCGAGTCCTCTTCACCCTCAGAGCCATCACCATCCTCCTCAATAAAATGGGGGAGAGGGCGGTCCAGTCCCTGCTTCATAAGCTGTGTGGGGGAGGAGGGGACAGGCAGAGGAACAAGGCCACATGGGGCACCGTGCTCAGTCATGGCTCTTCCAGAACATCACCTGTCAGGGCCCACAAGATGGCTGAGCCTAGGGCAGAGACAAAGGCCACACCCCCGTCCTCCTCAGATGCACTCCAAGGGGGACCTGGGGAGACCGCCCTGGCGACAGGTCCGGAGGGGAACACCACGCGTTTTCCTAGAGAAAAAGAGTCTGCCAGAAGAGACCCTCCCTCACAATTTGGAGGAGCTCAGCCGTGTGCCCAGCTCGGTCACTGCCTCCCTGTGTGACCACGAGCAAATCACTGGTCTCCTCTGAACCTCAGTGTCCTTATCTATAAGGCGGCTTTGAGGACTGTGGATAACCTTAAACAGAAACCGTTGGTATAAATTTTACCCGGGGAGGCAAAGGAACCGAGGGGGCATAGCTCAGACCTTCAGAGAGATCAGGGCTCAGATCCCAGCTCTCCAAAAAAGTAGTTAAGCAGCCATCGGCAAGTTTCTCTGCCTCCTGTGGAGTGAATGGCTGAGAGAATGCGCGCCAAGCCCTTAGTACAGTCGAGTATGCAGTAAGGGCTTAAACCAGGGTCACCACCTGCCAGTTTCCCTCTCGGTCTGGGCCAGATCCAGGCCTGAACTTGCCTTCTGTCTCCCTCACTTTTGTCTGCAAATTTCCAGCTGAGTGTGGCCTTCGACAGTCTTTGAGGGACAGCCACCCAGGCCCAACCACAGCTCTGGTCTCATCAGTGCCCCTGCTGTAAACAGACAGAGGCACTGTAAGGAAACACCCACTCCCTGGTGGCCCGAAGGCCAGTGGCCTCACGAGGGGTGAGTTGGAGGGTGGCAGTCTCGTTTGATGCGAATAATAATCAGACCTAAGGGCAGGGTGGCTGTGAAAGTCCCCCGGGGAAGGCAGAGCCCCAAGGAGGTGCAGACAGCCAGGGGAGGGGGCACCCACGTGGCGTCCCTGACTTCTGTCTTGCCCACCCTCAGTGGGGCCTGCCCTGGATCCTTTCTTTTAACCGAGCTATGCCCTCCGCACCGTGAGGAGCTGCCTCTCAGTGCGACCTGTGTGCCTCTCGCCTCTCCCCTAGACGTGACCACACCGCTGTACCGACCTCGGCACACACCGCAGGCACCTCACACACACGGTCTGAGACCCTCGCCAGCCCAAGGGGATTGGAGCAGCCACAGATAAAGACACCGCCTCTCGGTAAAACAGCTAGCGCCAAATCATAGGGCTGCAGTGAGACCACTGGGATTAGAACCCACATCTCAGCTTTCACCCCTGCTCGTGCTGGAAAATCGCTTCTGCCTCCCAGGGCTCAACTCTACCCTTCTTTCACCAGGGCCAAGCACACACTCCACCAATCTCCTTCCCGCCCTAAAAAAACACCAAACATGTTAGCTGAATGACTCTACAAATGGACCCAGAGGCAAGAATTCAAATGGCAAAGGTTTCTCTGGAGGACGAGGGGTGGGTTGCCCAGGCACCAGTGCCTCGTGTGCTGTTTCACAAGCACCAATTCATCCCATGGGCAAATCCTCCCACCACCACCCCCCCCCCCGAGGGCTGGGGGTCTGATTCTCGCTTTACAGTGGAAGAAATGGGGAACAGAGGTGAAGTGACATGTTCAACAGTCACACTCTTAAGAGGCAGGGCTGAGTGCATACCTGGGGCTCAGCCCCTCCGGGGACCCTTGCAGGGGAGCCCCGGACATTGTCCGTTCTGTGAGACCGGCGCTGGAGATCATCATGAGTCTGCTCAATAAATGGATGCACGAGTAAACATTACTTCCTAGGCTCCTTGAAGTTCTAGAAGCACAGTATAGGTGCTGAAAACATGGACCCCAAAACCACACGCCTGGCTGCCTGGCTGCCTCTTACCAGCTGTGTGTTTGGAGGGAGATACTACATTCTTCTGTACTCAGTGTTCTCATCTGTATAATGGGTGATATATATTTATGAATTTATAACTCTATAGCAGTCTCGATTTGGTTTTGGAACAAGGCACAGTTACCCGTACCTTGGAAAGTACGCAGTTACTCAGTTCGTATCTGACTGAACTGATCTAAGCATTAGCTCTTGGTTGCATGTGGGCAGATGTGTATACATAAACCTCGTAATTTATATCTGGTTTTATATAAGCGATTGATGTCAGACGTTGATCCATAACATCTGTGGGGGATGGGGTCCCCAATTAGTCTTGGCATGTCGAGCCACTCGGCTTTCTTTCTGTTTAAGGCGAAACAACCCCAAGGGGGTAATTTTAAATGCCAAAGCTGTGAATGTTCTGGGTTGCCAGGGAAAAGTTCAGAGCAAGCTTCTCAGAAGCCCTAGGGCGAAGATAAAAATGGAAATGACTAGTGGGTGCTAGAAAAGTGCCTTGCCCAGAAGGGAGCTTGGAGCTCAGAGCCAGTCAGGGTGTGAGCTGCCCCTCCTGAGGGCAGAGCTGGGGCCTGCGAGGTCTTGCCAAGGGACACGGTGGAGACCAAAGGGTGAACTTCACTCCGTACACAGGTCATCTGTGCCTCTGGAGCCAGGCCCTGCTGTCACTCACAAAGTGTCACCGCTGTGTTTGGGGAACTCACTTCAACAAGGGACACAGATGCAGAAATGAAATAGCACAGCAGGGCCTCCCAAGCAGGCCGTGGCCCTGTTTTCTGTTCTGCACATGCAAGGAGGGAGCAAATGTCGCCCCTGGGGTCCAACCAGGGAGGACATTTTATTTCCTTGAAAGAAATATTCTGACAGAATGATTGGGCTGAAGGGTGAGACCCTGAGGTCAGATTCAAATAAAAAGGGTATGACTTAATAGCGCAGGGAGACAAGGGATGAGTCTTCTCCCAAGGGCAAGGCGGGTAAGACTAGAAAAGAGGTGTGGGAAAGCTGGGGACCGCCAGGGCGAAGGGCCACACAGAGCCTGGTGGCAAAATGACCAAAGAGCACATGAGAGAAGGGGATCTTTAGGGCTTTTTACTGTGGCGAGCTCAATGTGACCCCAGCCTCCGGCCCGGGTACCAAATCCTCCAGTGACTTATTCAATGCATCATCGGATGACTTTGAGAGCTCTCAGAGGGGCCAGGTTTGTTTCGTTTTGTAAGTCATAGCTACCGTGTGCCAGGCGTTATCCTACGCATGTGACACAACTGACACATTTAAGCCTGATGACAATTTCAGAGGCCCCTGCTCAGTTCCTCCTCTGACCAATCTCTCCCCACAGGGCATGGGCCATGGAAGTGCCCGCCGGGATCCCACATTCTTCCCTTCCCCTACTGTTAGACCCATGGCCTGAGTACTCAGGATGCCAGAATTCCCTTCCCACACGGCTGTCAGGTAAGACCAGGGTGACCCTGATCAAAGTTATGGTGAAAGGAATGAAGATGTGGGGAGCTGCACACGGTCCGTTCACCGCAACACACAGCGCGAAACTCACTCTACCGGTCTGCTCTAGCAGCCATAACAAACTGCCCTGACTGGTGGCTTCAACAACAGAGATTTATTTTCATCAGGCTGATCCTGATCAGGATCCTATCAGATCAGGCCCTCACTAACCTTAGTCCCTTTTACAAAGGCCCTATCTGCAAACTCAGTCATATTGCGGTTTAGGGAAGGGGAGGGTGGTAGGAAAAAGGGACAAAACATTTAGTCCATAATGCTTACCAGGAAAACATGGGAGTCTAGGCGGTGGGTCATTCAGGCGCAGCACCCAAAAGCTGGTGGACGATGCTCAGGGCCTCATTTGGAGGAATAGCATCCGAATGTGAACCAAGAGAGCAGACTCTGGAGCCTGAGGGTGGAACAGCAAGACAGAAGAAGAAGGGCCGGCCTTCCACAGTGCTGCACAGGCTGGTGTTCAACAGTGCCATCTTGTGGTGCAGAGAGGCAAGAGCAAAGGGGTTCTGACTCTCCAGTTCCTTCTGCATCTGGTATTTCAGAAGTAGGACTAAGGAAACCCCTGGGTTTTTGGAAAAAGCAAAAACAAGACATTACACTTTATAACAAGAGTCAGAGGGGGAGGGAGTAATCAAGTAATTAATTAGAAGAGAAGAAATATGACCAGATTTTTAAAAATTTTTAACATTTATTTATTATTGAGAAACAGAGAGAGACAGAGCATGAGCAGGGGAGGGACAGAGAGAAGGGAAGACACAGAATCTGAAACAGGCTCCAGGCTCTGAGCTGTCAGCACAGAGTCCAACGCGGGGCTCAAACCCACAAACTGCAAGATCATGACCTGAGCCAAAGTCAAATGCTTAACTGACTGAGCAAACAGGTGCCCTGAAATATGACCAGATTTGTACCCACAGCTATTGGTATAACTCTTATCACTTACACAGGAAATGAATGCATCTGCATAACTGCTAAGCAACTTCATATTGAAGTTTTTAGCCATTCAGACCATCTACTCTTTTAATACATCCACAGTACATAAGAGCATAGGCACACGTAAATATCAAGAGTGTGTGGTGAGACTTTAGTGATTCTCTCATAAAATAAAATGCTTTAAATGCTTTATAAAAGTGAAAACCCAAGGAAGAGTCATTGTTTAAGGCCTGGCTGTGGTAAATTACCACGTTCAGATTTATGTAAAGACTGGGCTGCCTAAAAGCTGTATCAGTAATCTTGGGGCGCCTAGGTGGCTCAGTCAGTTAAGTGTCTGACTCCTGATTACAGCTCAGGTCATGATCTCAAGGTTCATGCGTTTGAGCCCTGCATTGGGCCCTGTGCTAACTCAGCTTGGGAGTCTCTGTCTCCCTCTCTCTGTGCCCCTCCCTCGATATTCCCTCCCTCTCTCTCTCTCAAAATACATAAGCACTAAAAAAAAAAAAATCAATAATCTTTTGAAAAGCATGCTTTAAAAAAACTCAGGGTTATAACAACAGGATGCCACTACACACCTATTAGAATGACCAAAATCCAAAACACGGACCCCAAATGTTGGTGAGGACGCAGGGGGACAGGCACTCTCATTCATTGCTGGTGACAATGAAAACTGGCTCCGCCACTTTGAAGCCAGTTTGGCTGTTTCTTACAAAACGAAACATATAATCCCATGATAGCACTTCTAGGTATTTACCCAGAGGAGGTAAAAACTTACGTCCACACAAAAACCTACACACAGATGTTTATAGCAGCTTTATTCTTAATTGCCAAAACTTGGAAGCAACCAAGATGTGCTCCGGCAGGTGGATGGATAAACAAACTGGGGTGCATCTAGGAACTGGATCATTATTCAGCGCTAAAAAGAAGTGAGCTATCAAGCATGAAAAGACACGGAGGAAACTTAAAATGCAGATCACTATGTGCAAGAAGGCAATCTGAAAAGGCTACATGCTACATGACGCTAACGAGGTGACATTCTGGGTGAGTCAAAACTATGGAGACAATAAAAAGATCAGAGGTTGCCAGGGCTAGGTGTGGGGGGATGGGCAGAGCGCAGAGGCATTTCAGGGCAGTGGACATACTCTGTATGATACGATAGTGGTAGACAGGGGTCATTGTACTTTTGTCCAAACCCACAGAACGGACAAGGCCAAGGGCGAACCCTAAGGTAAACCCTGGACTTGGGGTAACTGTGATGGGTAGGTCCACCTTTAGTCACAATGTCCCACTCCAGTGAGTGATAGTTGATAATGGGGGAGGCTGGGTACGTGGGGTCAGAGGATATGTGGGAAATCTCTCTGTTCCTCCCTCTCAATTTTGTTGTGGACCTAAAACTGCTGTTGTAAAAAATTAAGGTCTTTAAAAGAAAAAGTAGTGGGGTGCCTGGGTGGCTCAGTCAGTTAAGTGTCTGACTTTAGCTCAGGTCATGATCTCACAGTTTGTGGATTCGAGCCCCATCTCAGGCTCTGTGCTGACAGCTCAGAGCCTGGAGCCTGCATCAGATTCTGTGTCTCCCTTTCTGTCTGACCTGCCCCCACTCATGTTCTCTCTCTCTCTCTCTTTCTAAAAAAAATAAACATTAAAAAAAAAGTAGTAGCAATGTAGAATCATTGAGATTTTTCAGAATCAAGAGCCAGAGCTCTGTGTCAGAAGAGGAAATGTATTCTTCACCATCCACTCTTTATTTTTTGTAATCCACCATTTTGCAAACATCACGTGGACATCATTTTGTATCATCCCTTCCCACAATTACAGAGACTGAGGAGCAGAGAGGTTCTAGTGAATTGTCCAAGGTCAAATAGTAAGTAATGATAGATGTAGGATTTCAACCCAGTGTGGCCAGCACTCTGCCTCTCTCTGTGAAAGGACATGAAGCCTGCAGCAAACACTAGGGAAAGTCTGAGAGTTGGATTCAGACACCCGCTAGGAAGGCAATGGCTTATCTGACATCTCAGTTCAGGATTCAGGAATTCAGACACTGTGCTCACCCCTAAACCTGTCTACAGTCAACCACCAGAGAATAGGTTCTGTCCAGTTGCAAGGGATGTGTGCACAGGACACATGAACTCAGCAAGAAACCGCATCACACACCTCGGAGTCTGCAGGCAGCTCAGGAACATAACCACCAAGAATCCAAGGACCCTGCAGCCCCCGAGCTGACATGGGGGCGGAGCTCATGGCCTGGGTAGGACAGCACTAAGGAAGCATGATGCGACTGTAACAAATGGAAACATCAATATTTCCTTCTGGAAATAAATCTCAGCCCTTAGGCGACACCATATCCACTGGCAGGGACTCTCTGACCTTGGCCCGGCTCTTGCTGAACTCCCTGAGACATTCAGAGCATAATCAAAAGGACAGAGACTTCAGTGCCCATAATGCTTCCCGGGCTGGGGGGGAGACAAACTTGGGCAACGGTGGCATTTTATTAGATGGCTGGCCCCGTACACTAAAAATAACCTTTGTATTTAGTAGCCAGGTCTTTTCCCCCCTCCCCCCAAATTGCTTTTGCCTTTCATTAAACAGTCCAATCCAGAAGTCTCTCCTTTCATCACAGAGTGGAAAAATTCTTGGTGGCATTCTCCCAGACCTGGGGCCCACCCACTCACGAGTCCCAAGGCCCCACACCCCCCGATCAGGTGATTCTGGGGCATTCTCTGGACAGTGTGTCATTTCAGGGGGTCTAGGGACACAGCCCAGTTGTGGCCGCTTGCTCAGAGTCGAGAGGAAGGAGAGGCACTGTTGGGACAGATAATTTTGTTTGGTTTTATAACTGACCTTTTTTTTTTTTTCTTTTTTAAACAATCTGCTCAGAGCAAAAGAAAGAAAACTTTTCCACTATTGCTTAGGAGACTCATGAATGCGTTATGTCAAGATTCTCATTGGCGTGAGTGGTACTGTGGAGACAGCCTGGGCCCCGGTGTCAGGAACACACCGTCCCTCTCTCACCATGTTTGTGCGGAAGGGAGAGGCCCAGCGAGCTCTCCTTCCTCCTCCCTCCTCCCTGAGTGGCGCCAGCTCCTCCATTTCCCTAAAGGAATTGAGGACCAATTCCAGACCTGGAGACATGTCTCCCCTGCCCCACCTCCCCCCTCTGGTTAATAACAGATTTTGAATGAATGATTCTAATCTCCTGGCAGAATCCCAAATAATTTACATAGTGACCCTTTCTTTGAGGAGGGGACCAGCCCAAGTAGGGGCTGCACATGGCGACTTCCTTCAAAGCGGAGGGATGGAAACAGGGGGAAAGGGTAACTTCATGGTGAGGAAACCTGACAAAGCCCACCGTGGCCGGGCGACCAGTCAACAACAGTGAGGAGTCAGGTTGACAGCTTGTTCCCTTGACGTGATGTGAGTCAAGGCATTTTACCTCTGCGGTCTTCCTCCCAAAACCTAGAACCTCATTTTACTCAAGAGAAAAAAAACAGGCAAATTCCAGTGGGGGTGGGGGACATTCTACACAATACCTGACAGGAACTCTTAAGCAGTCAAGGTCATCAAAAATCTGATGGAAACAAAGTCTGGGAAACCGTCGCAGCCAAGAGAAGCCTAAAAAGACACGGCCACTAATTGCTATGCAGAGTCCTGGATGGGATCCTGGAACAGAAAAAAACGGCACTAAATAAAATCTAAAGAAATCTGCATATTAGTTAGTAACAATGTGTCAATATTTGTTCATTAATTGTGATGGGTGCACCACGCTCATATGTTAATACTAGGGTTAACTGGGTACAGAATAAATGAAAACTTGTGTTGCCCTTATAATTTTTCTGTAAACCTAAAACTGAAACTTTAAAGCTTTTTTTTTTTTTTAAGTGAGTGGTTTTAGCTTTACCCTCTGCTCTCCTTGTTTGCCTTCTTCCCTGACCTTCTCACCAGCCTTGGCATCTTAGCTGGTCTTACAGTCTATTTGATAGACTTCTATGCTTACCAGTTTTGCTTTCTCCCTTTGGAAGTATAGATACAAGTTTGGTCCATCAAGCCGGCCATTGATCCAAAGATGGACACACCAGTGTGCCCCGGTCCTCCTCAGACATTCTCAGGGGAGCTCCGAGGGTGTGGGGCCAACATTGTTCAGTGCTTACTGCACAGCCAGTCGGCTAAGTCAGATACTTCACAGGGGGCTGACATTCTCCACTGGTTCCTACTGGAAGCTACGAGTGATAAATTAATAATCATAACGTTTATGACTGTGTGACTTGTGTACTGCTGATATCCTATGGACCGTTTTGCAAGGCAGATGATACAGAAGCCCTCAGCCCTATTACAAATTGGCCGAATTTGCCTATTAACATGTAAACGGAATCACACGACGTTGGGCCCTTTGTGACCAGCGTAATGCTTTCAGAGTTCATCCATGTTGTAACATCTACCAGTACTTCCTTTTTATTGCCAAGTAATATTCCACTGCATGGAGACACGGCATTTTACTATCCATTCGTCAGTGAATGGACTCTTGGGTTAGTCCCACTTTTTCCTGTTATGAATAATGCTTCTATGAACACTCGTGTGCTGTACTAGTCTTGTGGAGATATTACGTTCCCATTTCTCGTGGGTATATCCGAGGACGGGGGTGCTGGATCATTTGGGAACTCCCAGTTTAACCATCTGAGGAGCTGCCAGGCTATTTTCAAAGTTGTGCACTCTCTCTGTTCCCACCAGCTGTCTGTAAGGGTGCTAGCTTCTCCACCTTCTCCCCAAGACTTGTTCTGATCTCTCTCTGATTAGAGCCAACCTAGTGGATATGAAGTCACTGGGGCTTTGCTTTGCATTTTCCTGATGACTAATGACATTGAGCATCTTTTCACGTGCTTATTGGCCACATGCATATCTTCTTGGGAAAGCTGTCCATTCAACATGCTTCGTCCATTTTTAGTTTTTAAATATTTTAACAGTTTTATTTTTTTATTTTATTATCTATTTATATCTTATTTTTCTGGAGATAAATCTCAGCCCTTAGGTGACACCAAATCCACTGGCAGGGACTCCATGACCTTGGCCAGGGTCTCACTGAACTCCCTGAGACATTCATTGCATAATCATAAGGACAGACACTTAAGTGCCCATAATGATCCCACACGCGGGGAAGAATCAGAGAGAGAGGGAGACACAGAATCCAAAGCAGGCTCCAGGGTCTGAGCTATCAGCACAGAGCCCGATGTGGGGCTCAAACCTACAAATCACAAGACCATGACCTGAGCCAAAGTCAGATGCTTAACCGACTGAGCCACCCAGGCACTCCTGCTTTGTCCATTTTTAAACTGGCTTATCATCTCATTATTGAGTTGCAATAATTTATATATTTGAAGTGTGAAGTTCCTCATCAATCATCTGACTTGCAAAATTTTCATCTCATTCTGTACGATGTCATATGTTCTTATTGATGCTGAAGTTCAGAAGTTTTCCGTATTAACCACATCCAGTTTATCATGTTGTTGCCTGCACTTTTGGTGTTGTGTCTAAGAAACCATTGTCGAATCCAAGGTTACAAAGATTTATACCTCTGTTTTCTTCTAATTTTAAAAATTTTTTAATATTTTAATTTATTTTTGAGAGAGAGACAGTGTGAGCAGGGGAGGGTCTGAGAGAGAGGAAGATACAGAATCCAAAGACAGGCTCCAGGCACTGAGCTAGCTGTCAGCACAGAGCCCAACACAAGGCTCGAGCCCACAAATCGCGAGATCATGACCTGAGCCGAAATCAGATGCTTAACCGAGTGAGCCAGCCAGGCACCCCTCTTCTAAGAGTTTTATAGCTTCAGTTCTTCTGTGTAGGTCTTTGATTCATTTTAAAATCATTTTATATATTATGCAAGGTAGGGGTCCAAGTTTATTCTTTTGCATGTGTGTCTCTAGTTATCCCAACACCATTTAGTGAAAAGATTAATCTCTCTCCAATTTAATGGTCTTGGCACCCCTGTTGAAAATCAACTGACTGTAAATGTGAGGGTTTATTTCTGCAGCCTCAAATCTATTCCACTGATGTACATGTCTCTTTATGATGGTACCACACTGTCTTGATTTCTATAGCCTTCCAGTAAGTTTTAAAATCAGTAAAGGTAAGACTTGTGACCTCTTCTTCTTTGTTCAAGATTATTTTGGCTATTTGGGGACCCCTGAATTTCCATATGAATTTTAGAACCTGCTTGTCATTTTCTGCCAAGGAATCACCTGAGATCTGACAGGAATTGCGTTGAATCCGGAGACCAATCTGGGGAGTATGGTCATCTGTATTCATTTTCCAGAGCTGCCATAATCAAGGACCACAAACTGGGTGGCTTATATAACAAATGTATTGGCTCACAGTTCTGAAGGCTTGAAGTCTGAGGTCAAGGTGTTGACAGGGCTGGTTTATTCTGGGGGCTGTAAGGGAGGATCCGTTCCATTGGTCCCCCAGCTTCGGATGTTTTCTGGCAATCTTGGCTCAGCATTCCTTGTCTTGTAAATGCATCACTCTGATCTCTTCCTTCGTCTTCACATGTTATGAAGATGTTCTTTTATAAGGACACCTGTCAAATGGGATTAGGCTCACTCTAATGACCTCATCTGCACTTAATCATCTGCAAAGACCCTGTTTCCAAATAATATTACATCGCAGGTACCGGAGGTTAAGATTTCAACATCTTTTGAGGGAAACACAATTCAATCCATAACACCATCTCAATTAACAATGTTAGGTCTACCAATCCATGAACATGAGATATCTCTGTTTATATGGGACTTCTTCAATTTCTTTCAACAATGTCTTGTACTTTTTGAAGTATCAGTTTTACACTTTTGTTAAAATTTTCTTGGTATTTGATTCTTTTTGATGCTATTATTGTCACTGGAATTGTTTTCTTAATTTTATTTGCAGTTTATTCATTGCTACTGTATCAAAATTGATTTTTGTATATTGATCCTGTATCTGCAACCATGCTGAGCTTATTTACTGGTTCTAATAGGTTTTTTCTTTTTTTTAGTCTATTCCTTATGTCGTTCTATCTGCAAAGAGATAGTTTTATTTCTTCTGCTTCTATTGGGATGCCCTTCTTTCATTTTCTTTCCTATTAATATTCTTTTGTCCTGATTTTTACATCATTTTTTTCTTTCTTCTTCATGTGGCACATACTTATGTAAGCCACCCCAAATCATTTTGCAAAAGATGGGATCTAAATTAACGCTTTTAAAAATAAAATTCATACTCTATTAATACAATCTTTTTTGTCCAGTTCACCCAGAAGCCCTGAATTCCGACAATGAATCTTCCTTGATTCCAATGAATTTTTAGAGGCAAAAAAAATCCAAAATTCCTGATGATCTAGCAGTTTGTCTACCAAATATTGAAGACTGATGGAAGCAGCCATCATCCTTCAAAGTGATGCTTTGGAAGCAGGGCAATATGTAAATAGATTTCATGCTAGAAACACACACTAAATGTTTTTGAAGTATTATAACAGCACTCAATTATCAAGTCCTTAGGAAAACTCTAGAAACTCCAAGTTCATGAAGTGGTCTGTGAGTGGTGAGTGCAAGTTCTTTCTTTGTTTAATGTCGTTCTCTGCCTTCTCCCAGGGCAGTCCTGTATCTTAACTTCACTTTAGCTCCAGGGCTAATACTGTGCCGGATAGATCATGAGTATTTGGTGACTATTGGTCAATTCTAATGCAGATGAGCTTATTTGTTATCTCTTGCCTTAAGAACTACATTTCAATGTATTTCTAATCTCAAATGATTTAAATTCTGAAAACATAAATACTTTCGTAACTACATTAATGGTGGCTAAGTTGACTAGGTATATACCACTTCTAGGCTGTGGAACGAATGAATGAGACAGTAAATTCCCTCCTGTCCTTGTCTTCTGCACAGAATCTGCACTGGTGTTCTCCAAGGATCAGCCGGCCTCCCCTCCGCACCCCCAGGACTGATGTTGCATGGACAGATGCAGGGATTTTCTTCCTTGCCCCGAAGAATGGCAGCAAGGTTCAGTTCATGGGACCCTGTACACTTCTATGCCACCACGTCTCATCATAGCTCAGTGCAAGGGCTTTCATGATTTTCTGCCTTTTATCCTTATTCTAGTTATTTATCACTGGATGACAAAATGCCCCCAGACTTAGTGATGTTAATATCCTATCACATTTTGTGAATCAGGAATTTAGCAGGACACATCCGTGTGATGCTTCTGCCCCGTGTGGCACCCACAACGGGCAGTGGTAATTGGCTGGTCTAGAGGATCCAAGATGGCTCTAGTTATATGTCTGGTGACTTTGGGGTGTGGGGAATGGCTGGAAGGTTGGGCTCAGTTAGGATCATGAACCAGAGGCCTAAACATGGCTTCTCCACTTGGGGGCTCCCAGAGTAGTTGATTTATTGCACAGCAGCTCAGAGCTCCCAGAGACAAACTGCCACGAGAGGGGGATAGAAACCACCAATCTCTTAAGACCCCGGCCTGGAAACTGACACCACATCACTTCTGCTATATTCTATTGGCCAGTCAGAAGCCCACCCAGAGACTTTAACTTTAGGGGGAACTATATCATTCTGTTTTAGTCTTTAGCCTCCTGTGCTCTCTCTCCCATTCCCGTCCTCCCTCTCTTCTGCTCTCCCCGCAGAACAGAGGAGGCTCAAGCCCAAATTTTTAGGAAAATCTGCTGAGACACCACCTGCCTTTCTCCGGAACCATAAAACCCTTGACCCTTCGACTACTGGGTTTCATCTGAGGACCTCAGATCTCTGGCCAGAATATTTGCACTCAAGTCAGCAAGGTTTGCACAAACAGAAGGAAGGAGATGCTATATTTTGGTTACAGTTAGAGACAGTTTGCCTGGGAGGAGTACAGTCACTTAATTCTTCACAGAGAGAGTGCACCATCTCTTTGGGAACGACATGGACTAACGGGAGATGCACAGAAAGAGTTGAATTGTTCTGATTACGAAAAGAACAGCAGGGCACCTGGGTGCTCAGGTCATGATCTCATAGTTTATGGGTTCGAGCCCTGCGTCAGGCTCTGTGCTGACAGCTCAGAGCCTGGAGCCTGCTTTGGATTCAGTGTCTCCCTCTCTGTGCCCCTTGCCCACTCAAAACTTGCTCTCTCTCAAAAATAAATAAATGTTAAAAATTTTAAAAAGAAAAAAAAGAAAGGAACAGCATTTTGGGACTTAGCCAGCAGCTGCATGCTAACTGCTGGAGGAAGCAGGGTTTGCTGGAGTCGACCCGAGGTCTTTAGGGCAGAGTAATTTACTCTGCAAAGGACACATCTTCGTTAACTACAGACCTTCAGGAAACACCTGTGAAACCTGACAGCTGTGTGCTGGTGGTCAGTGAAAACTAGCATTAAGTTGACAGGGACAGAAAGAAAGAAGGAAATAGTCCAAGGGGAGAGACAGGAATGGGATTGAGTGCTCAGTATGAACAGGAAATCAGGCAGGAAGT
>PJEM01003184.1:126952-195604 GCA_004023845.1 Helogale parvula
TACACGTGTACACACACACACACACACACACACACACACACACACACACACCCACCCACCCACCCACCCACCCACCCCCCCTTCTGCAGAGATCCTTGAGCAGCAGTCCTCAACCTTGGCAGCACAGGGGAACTATCCAGCAGCTTTAAAAACCTGCTGAGCCTACCCCTCCACTAAGCCAATCGCATCGGAATCTCTGGGGGCAGGACCTAGGCCTCAGGTTTTCAAAGCTCCAGGAATACAATGCTGCCATTGGAAAAAAGGAGGCGCCAGAAGCAAACTTTGTGACTGCATTGTTAAATGAAAAAATAGAGGTCCTAAGTGATTTTGTCCTGTCTTATCCAAGTTTTGTAAAAATTTTTTTAAGTTCGGGGTGCCTGGGTGGCTCAGTCAGTTAAGCACCTGACTCTTGATTTCAGTCCAGGTCATGATCTCAGAGTTCATGAGTTTGAGCCATGCATTGGGCTCTGCACTGACAGCGTGGAGCCTGCTTGGGATTCTCTCTGTCTCTGCTCCTTCCCTGCTCACATGCGTGTGCTCTTTCTCAAAATAAACTGAAAAAAGATTTTAAGTAAAGACTGATAAGATCCACCCCAGAATGTCGACAGTGGTTTTTCTCTGAGTGGAGCTGTTGGGGATAGATTTTGCCAATCTGAATTTTCCTAAATTTCTATAAATACCTTTTACAATGAGAAACACTTAACTAACTGTAACTATTTGTGGTCACCAGCTCCAAGAGGGCACTCACTGAGCCCCACATCCTGGCATCCATGCTCCTGTGTATACCCTCTCACACTGAGTCAGAGCTGGTCAATGGGACCAACAGAACACTGCAGAAGAAATGGCGCACGGCATCCAAGACCAAGTCGTAAGACAGTGTGACTTCCACCCTTGCTCTTGGATCATGTCCTCTGGGGGAAGCCAGCTGCCATGTTGTGAGGTTGCTCAGGCAGCCCCGGAAAGAGGGCCCCATGGAGGGAGCCCCGTGGAGAAGACACAAGGCCTTCCCCGCAGCCAGCATGAACTTGCCAAACATCTGAGTGAGCCACCTTGGAATGGGTCTCTCCAGTCCCAGGCTAGCCTTCAGATGATGGCCACCCCAGCTGACAGTTTGACAGCAACCTCAGGAGCACACAGGAACCAGATCACCGAGCGAGGCTGTTCCCAAGTTCTCGACACACAGAAATTGGGAAACATAATCAAAGTCTGCTGTCGTGTTAAGCTGCTAAGTTTGGGGGTAATCTGTTTCTCAGGAGCAGATAATCAGTATAAAGTTTGGTACCAGGAGTGGGGTGCCACTGGAACATAAACCTAACCAAGCAAAAGCGGGGGCCGGGGGGCGTCAGAAGAAAGCACCTGGGAAGGTCTAAATGGCATCAAATTGGCAGAAGGGGGATTTAAAGGAAAATCTACTGGAAACTGAAGAAATGGATTTCCTTTGTGGAGAGGCAGAAAGTTTAGCAACAATGTAGCAACATGGAAAGTAGGGAATGTACGTAATAAGTGGGGTGATCTAGCTAGGGCGATTTCCAGGCAAGCCCAGCCCTTGGGATCTACCACTGAAGATATGTTCTTCATTATGCATATCAAAGATTCAGGGCCTGTGGGCCTGCCCTTGGCCTCTGGGCAGGTCTCATCCAGCCACCTGGTCGGTGCTCACTGGCCTCTGTGGAGTAGGTAGAGGGTTGTGACTCTTGCTGAGTCCTAGACTGGGTCTCAGGGAGCTTGGGAGTAAGACAGCTTCGTGTTGCCAGAGTCTAGAGCATATTAGACCCTCAACATATTTCTAAGGAAGGGGAGGGGAGGGGAGGAGAGGGTGCCCAAAGGAAGCACTGAATCAACACCTGCCCTGCCCAGTGGCTTCCAAGAAGCCTGTAAACTTAATGACAAAGCAACATGGACCAGAGCTACGGTGCACTCTAGGGAGCCAGTGCCGCTCGGGGGGAGGCCCCGCACAGGACTTGCATACTGGAGGAGTAACATGGAGACGCTGCTCTCATGACAGAAGCTGTCCCTATGTGCTGTCCAGGTGAGGAGGTACAGATGGCCTGAACCTTAAAGTAATTTACCTTTACTTACTTAGGATGTACATATGTCCTCTGCTTATTCAGCACCCTTGAACACCCTTCTTAGCTTTGGGGAATTCCCTCCTTCTGAGTCCCTCCCTCCCCCAGAGAAGCCAGAAACTCTGTTTTCCGAAACCAGGGTGCAGGGCCCGTGACCAGGCTCACCAGTTTGAGAAGCAGCCAAATTTTAAGAGCCGGCATCGCCACCAGTGAGAAGATGAGGCAGGTCCCTTGGAGGCGGGGAAGGAGGGTCCAGGGCAGTGCCCTGGGCTATTTAGGGGCTCAGAGCATCGCTCAGCTCCCGGGAGCTGGCCTGCAGCCTGCAGGTTTGGGCTGGGCTCCGCTGCGGCACTTCTTGGCCTGGTTCCTGGGCTGATCAGGAGATGCTGGGAGCCCCCTAATATCCCAGTAAATTCTGTCTCAACTTCAAGTCACGGCAGGCAGTTTCTGTGGTTGGCACCCAGCCCATGCGAGACTGCCCATGGGTTCAGCGTCTTTGGAAGGGAGGTACTTCTTATGCTTATATGTGGCAGCACGGGGTACATTTTACCCTCTCAGACACAGCTGGTTCCAAAACTGTCCCAGACACCCTGAAGAGAAGATGGACCCCCAGTTGGGGAATTTCTCTTTTAAAAGTGCTGTTTTGGGTGGCTCAGTCGGTTAAGCGTCTGCCTTTGGCTCAGGTCGTGATCTCATGGTTTGGGAGTTCGCGCCCCACATCAGGCTCTCTGCTGTCAGCACAGAGCCCGCTTCGGATCCTCTGTCCCTCCCTGTCTCTGCCCCTCCCCTGCTCATTCTCTCTCTCCCTTCCTCCCTCTCTCTCAAAAATAAAAAAAATAAACATAAAAAAAAAGTGCTCTTACAACCATGTGGAATGAGCTGCCCCCTCCCCTTCTACTCAGATCTGTCCTCCTGTGTGTGGCCAGGGTGATCTTTCTTGAAAATGATCCAGTTGTCCCACTGCCCCGTGACGCCGGTGCTGGGCGCTCCCCCACCCGGCTGCACCCCGTCCCTCCTCCTCTCTGCTCTGCCCTATGGAGGGGCACCAGCGGGCCATGGGAGGGCAAGAGGAGAGAGGGCGTGGTGGCATTTGCCAGCCAGCTCTTCCCCCCCAGGTCACACAGCCTCCCTTTCCCGCAGACTCTTTGCCACAGGCCGCCCTTCCTGGGTTGTGGTCACCCCTGCCTGCCTCCTTGGGATGGTCACACCTTCCTGAAAAGCTGGTCGCAGATCACTGCCCAGCCCCAGGTAGGCCCCATCTCTGTTAGCCGTCCTGAACCCACCCACCCCTTTGCAAACAGCCCCTCTGAGTGTGGCTTCTGTGTGCCGAGAGGCCCCAGGCCAGACAATGTTCCTCAGTCCGTGTTTAAGTCTCAGGGTGGACCCACCTCCACCAGGACGAAGCCAGGCTTCCTCCCGTGGGGAGATCTGGCCCCTGCCAACCTCTCCACCTCCCTTCCCCTCCCCTCATGGGCCACGAAGCCTCATGCCCATTCCCCACCCTTCAGGCCTGCCTCACGGCGTCTGCCCCGGGAAGCTGTGCTAGGTCCCCAATGTCCGCAGGGGAGTCCCCAGAACCCGCATCACCGTATCTAGCAGAGTCTGCACATGTGGTGAGTTGTGGATCTTGAGACAGGAGCTCAGCACTCATTGTCCTGGTGAGCCCTGACTATCATAGCCAGCACCCTTCAAGAGGGAGGCAGAGGACACCTGACCACAGGGGAGCAGGCCATGTCGTGACAGAGCACAGACTATGGTCAGCCTCTAGAAACAGAAAGAGGCAAAGAATATTTTCTCCCCACAGTGGTTCCAGAAGGGGCCACCCCTGCCGACACCTTGACCTTGACCAGTGAGGCTGATTTCAGACTTCTGGTCTCCAGAACTGGAAGCAAATACATTTATGCTGCTTTCAGCCATTCAGCTCGTGGTAACTGATTACAGCAAGCATGGGAAACTAGTCAGAAGCCCTTCCCAACCAGAGGCTGGCTGGTGATCCCATCTGAGCCACACTGCCACCAGGTCCTAACTAAGGGCACCGCTCGTGCTGTGCTGGACCCGCCTGCTCACCTGTCGTCTGCTCCAGCATACCCTGGGTAGGGCTGTGCCTTTTCTGTCTCCCCAAAGGGTCCAGCGGGAGACGTGGCATGGATGAAAGGCTGAAGGACAAACCGTATGCCTGCCATAGTCAATTACCAACTGAGACGCCACGAAGCAGGGACACTCCCTACGGGCTTCAGAAATCTAACTCCTCCCGGGGACCCATGGGACATCAACACTGGCTCCTGGCTCCCAGGACACCAGCTGTCACTTTTCTACAACGGCTCCAGCAGGACCAAATCAGGGCTGAGACGCAGGTCCTTCAGTGACAAACTCCTCAGAGAGCCGAGTTTCACAGCCCACATTCTTGGAGTCCCAGGGAGCATGAAATCTGGGAACAATATCCCATAAAGCATGGAAAACAAAGCAAAGAGCCTGGGAGATGTGCACACCGGCCCTTTCTTGTCCATCCCCTGCTTTCCTCTGAGTCTCAGGGACAGGAGGGGACAGCTCAGCCCCTCCAGTGCACTGGGGTGGGGCTGGGCAACCTTCTCTGTGTGCTTTGCTCTCTGTCCCCTGGCACGGAGGGGCAAGGCCACAGCTGCAACGAGGGGTCAAGTTTAAACTCACACAGGTGATCTTGAACCCTCCTTCCTGAACAGGGAAGACCTTCTACCATCACTCTCAATGCCACAGACACTGGTCACCACTTCAGGTTTCAGCCTGAGCAACCAGAAAGACAGAGATGCCACCTACCGAGATAAGGACAAACAGGATCCGGATGGGCCCAGGGAAGCTGAAGTTCCATCCGGGCATTTTAAACATGAGCTGCCTATTGGAAATCTAAGAGGAAACATCAAGTAAGCAGTTGGACATGGGACCCCTGAATTCACTGGAGATGCCAGGCAAGGTGTACAAATTTGGGAGTCCCCAGACCTCGGGTGGGTGTTCTCTAAACTCAGGAGGGTGCACGGGGATGCAGGTAGAGAGGAGGTGAGTCCAGGGGTGAGCCCCAGGCCCCAGGACCAAGAGCAGAGGACCCAAAAAGAGCAGTGGGGAGGAGGGGAGAATGGGCAGGAGAGTGTCTGGGAAGCCAGATGAAGGCCGTCTCGAGGAGGGCGCCTGGCTGTTCACATGCCGCCGAAGGGTCCAGGAGATGGGGAAGCACTTGGAATAACTCCGGAGGACACGCCTTTCTCGTCACCTTCTCCTGCCCTCTTAGTGAGCCTGGGGGACCTGAGGTCACAGAACAGGACCGGAGGTCCCAGCCTCAACACCAAAGGCACTTTCCCCATCAAGTTGAAACTGTCTCTTTGGGTGTAAAATAGGACTAGAGAGTTCTACTTTGGAGCTTGGGGAAGATTGAAAAGAGCTCTCAAGACATATTGATAAGGGGGAAATGCCATCTCATCGAGGAAAATTAAAGACCCCTCAGGGGTATGCACCCTACATTTGGAGAGGGATCTCTGGCCAAGGGAGAGAGCGAGGAAGAACATTTGTATTTTCATATTTTCTAATAGGGATCGGATCGACAGAAAGTGTTATGAGGGACGGTCCTGCAACAATGGTGAAATCTGGATAATGTCTGTAGATGACTCCATGTGAATGTTCCTGATTCTAACAACTGGCCTGGGCAAGGGGGAGAGTGGCCCAGTTCTTGGGAAATACGCCCCAAACAATTCATGAGTGAAGGAGTATTGTGTCCACAACTTTCTGTCAAACGGCTCAGATTATAAAAACAATACTTTGTGTTTAGACAGAGCGCACAATAAAAGGGGGCAAAAATATTAACAGCTGTTGAGGCGGATGAAAGGCATTTAGAATGTCTGCTCTATTCCCGCAACTTTTCAGTAAGTTCAGCATTATTTCAAAATGAAAGTTTGAAAACTTTTGTTCTTCCGCACACTTGAATCATGTTCGATAAGAGTACATGTATATGTTATTAGGGTGTTAAGTGTTTTTAACGATTAAACAGACACAGTAAGTAAAACCCCTTGTGAACTGTAAGTCTTCAGCTGTTAAGTATCAATTATTAAGTTGTTCTGTTTATTATTAATATAGATCTTATACTTAATTATTATTATTATTGATATTGCTAAAATTTCCAGTTGTTCTCGAACTGCAGGGAGCCGGCTGCCTTCGGGTGTCTCCCCTTCCCACCAACCAGGGTCATTTTCCAGGTTTCCCACCTGGACCTGATCCCAGGAAGTTCACGCCGCCAGCCCGCAGGCTTTCGGCAGTGCCCCCATCTGTCCACCAGGGGGCGCTCGCAACACCTCCGTGTCAGCACCAGCCGGCACCGCAGAGCCTGAAAAGCAGGCTCTGAACCGCAGAACCGCAGGACCTCCGCCACTGTGGGACAAAGAGAACCTGCCAACCCCAGTTCAGAAGTTCCGGGATCTCTGACATCTGACACAACTCCCTGCGCCCTTTTATTCCTCTACATAGTTGGCTGGCTGTTGGCCCAAGGATGACGTTGAAAATGCATAATATTCAGTAATTAATCCAGGAGACCCATCTGGGGAAATATAACCAAATCATCCAACCTTATACACTGACATTGAAGAGGGCTACACAGAAGTGGCAACGGAGCCGCCCCTGGACCACCTCTGGCCTTCATGTTCAGCCTCCTTCATGGTTTCTGAAAACCTGAACTGGGGGCCAGTTTGAAAATTGGGAGATTTCACATAAAATCCTGATTTCAGTTTTTGCTTATAAGATGGGGCAAAAGGAGCCCCCGTCACCCCACGGCAACATCTCTCTGTAGCAGTGGAGCGGTTTCCCCCTTTGGACTGGACACACACCTCATCTCACCAGAGTTCCCACCAAGCCCTACGGCCTCACCTTGGGGCCACCTCACTGCCTGTCACCTGTTATGTCTGCTATGTCACCTGCCTGGTCTTGTAGGGATCGGAATTTGCCACCCGGACCAAAGGAAAGCCTAGATTAGTCAGATACCCTGAGAACAGGCCAGTTCCCATCAGTCACATTTTCTGGTCGACCGCCATTTAGGAAAAACCCCTGAGGTTGGAAGGATTTCAGGGAACAGATTTTTTTTAAATTATATAATATGTTGCCATGACTCTGTGTCATCATTACAACCACCGTGAAAACACAAAGGCAGAGCGTTGAGCTCAGGCCTGGGTGACCTTGAAGAGTCACTTCATCTTTCCCTTGCCTTAGTATCCTGTTCTATAAAATGGGGACATGAATAGCCTCGTAGAATACTTTGGGAACGAGGGAGACACGGTGTCAAAGCCAGTGCCTGGCATGTATTAGAAGTCAAATAACGGTTAGCAGTTATGATTTTTTTTTAAATTTTTTTTTATGATTTTTATTTATTTTTGAGAGACAGAGAGAGACAGCATGAGCAGGGGAGGGTCAGAGAGAGAGGGAGATACAGAATCCGAAGCAGGCTCCAGGCTCTGAGCTAGCTGTCAGCACAGAACCCAATGCGGGGCTCAAACCCACAAACGTGAGATCATAACCTGAGCCGAAGCCGGACGCCTAACCAACTGAGCCACCCAGGTGCCCCAGCAGTTATGATTATTAATCATTACACAGGGCAGCTGAACCCATGGAAAAATGAGGCCAGTGGCTCCCAACTTGAGTGATATCAAGGTCGCCTGGAGGTCATGTTGCACCCAGATGGCTGGCCCCCCCCCCCCCAGGTTGTGATTCAGCGGGTCTGCGCTGGGGCCTGAGACTGTGCATGTTTTAGTGAGTTCACATGTGAAAACTGGGGCTGTGCACACTTCCTGGCAAATTTACCAGTTTGAAATACGTGCCTACACATTTGCCGTCTTCTCTTTGAAACAACCCTGGTGAGTAGCAAAAGTATTAACATACCTAAAGTGCTTTAAAAAGTACATAGCAAACAATGCTCATTATGTTGGAATTATTAATAATTATATAGAGAATTACTGGGAAAATCTAAAACTAAAAAGAAAGACAGGGAGAAGGGAGCCTTGGGCGTCTGGGCCAGGACTCTGCAGGGACGTCCGGCTTTCATCACCGCAGCAATCCTGTGAAGAAGAAATGCGTGGCCTGGCGGTTCCCACTCTTCCAGTGATAGCCTGGAAATTACTTCAAGTCTTTAGGCTTGGTCAAGATTGCTCCTTAAAAATCAGCTAGATGGAGTATCCTTTTGCCCTTCCTTCAGTCCTCCTTTTGGACTACATAAGAGATAGCTGGGGCTCCAACAGCCTCCTTGGGCCCTGAGGCAAACTAAGGATGAAAGCAAAGGCCAAGGCTGGTAAAGCAAAAATAGTAAAGGAACCTGGCAACCCAGTGGCCATGAACCAACCACACCAGCCCTGGGCTAAACACTTGGAGAGCTGTTTTAAAGGAGAGAACAATCAGCATTATTGTGCATCCTCTACTGCCCTTCTGGGCATGGCGCTTTCACAGCAGCTGAGTCTAATCTTAACTGAGAGATCGTCTCTCCTTGGGCTGACTCCTGGGGAGGTGCCTCTTCCCCCTCTCCATGCAGAGCTGACACCCAGTAAACTGCTCTGGCCCCTCAGTGGACCCGAATGTTTTGAGTTCTGGTCCAACTTCAGGTGATTTAAACAACTGTCTATAAGACAGAAGGGTATGCTGCCCGGTGTCTCTTGGATAAAAATGTCTTTCAGATGACCTCCCCCTGCTCCTCTTCTGGATACAGTACTAAGGCGGGCTGATCTTTGGCCAGTATATAAAGGCACGCTTGTATTGGCTGATAAAATTTATTTATTATTACTATTTTTTAAGTAGGCTCCATGCCCACTGTGGGGCTTGAACTCACGAGCCTGAGATCAAGAGTTGCACGCTCTACTGACTGAGCTAGCCAGGCACCCCCCTCTCCCCCTGGGCATGAGCCACTCCCTGTGACTTGCCCAGGGAGAGAATCCTCCCATTTCTTTGTGTTACCACTTCTGTTTGGGCCAGCGGTTCTCATGGTGGGGGGGGGGGGTTGCTTTGGAAGCATTCGGGAAATTAGTGAAACATTCTGAGCTGTTCCAATGATTGATTTAGTAGGCTTTGATTTTTGTTCAATATTTACTGTAAACTGACTGAGCTACGGCGTGCATGTAGAACATAACACATATTGAAGCGTACACCCAATGCATATTCATAAAGTGAACATACCCAGACCAAAATCAGAAGATTATTGGAACCCTCGGAGCCTCCTTGGACCCCCTTGCAGCCGCTGCCACTCACCACGGATAACCGCCATCCTGACCTCTACCACTAGGAATCGCCCCCCTTTTCTTGAACCTCCTGGAAATGGACTCGTGCCCTGCGTGTTCTTTTGTGTCTGGCTTCTTCCACGCCCCGTGTTTGTGAGCTTCCCCCATGCTGCTGCATATAGTTCTTGATGAGCACATGGGGTGTTTCCAGTTTGGAGCTATTAGGAACGGTGCTGCCTCGAACATTCCTGCACACATTTCTTGATTCACTGGTGCACTGATTTCTGCTGGGCAGACTCCTAGGAGTGTATAGCTGGACCACGGGATAGGTACACTGCAGCCTCAGTACCTACTGCCCAAGACTGTCCCCGAATTCTTGTGGCCACTGATACTCTCACCCACACAGCAGGAGAGTTCCCTGCTGCCTCACCGACACTCAGTGTTGTCTGTTTCTTGGTATCCATTCTGTAGGGTGTGGTGTGGTGTCACACTGTGGTCACTGGCCATTTGGATATCCTTTTCCGTGACATGTCTGCTCAGATCTTCCACCTGGTTTTCTGTTGAATTGTTTGCCCTGTCTTTTACTGATCTGGAGTCTTTATTCATTCTGTCCATGACTTCTCTCATGAACAGAGAGATCACAAGTATCTTCTCTCATTCTGTGACGTGTCTTTTCATGTTCCTAAAAATGCCATTTGATGAAATCGAATCTTAAGAAAGCAAAATTCATCAACTTTTCCTTTAGGCTCAATAATGGTCCCAAGTGTTTTCTGCCTACCCCTTTGTTTCCTTCTAGAAGTTTTCTAGTTTCATCTTTCATATTGTGATTTATAACCCCACACACTTTTCTTGAATGCCTTCAGACAATCATGTAGCTGAAAAACCTGTTTATAGTGATCTGAGAACCTAGCTCAGCTTTACACATAACACAAAATGGGGTTTTTTTTTCACAGTTTACTATACACTGGGTTTCCCAGAATGTAATTCCTGTGTAAATTTAGAGAAGATGTTTATTTTGTTTTATTTGGAACCGCACCAAGATCTGAATCATCATTTCAGAGAAAGTACATCACCAACAGCAAACCTGTTCAACCCACCTGTGTCTTTCTATATTTCCAGATGATTCTATGGTCTAAGTAGACACATACACTTAGTTGACTATTAATTCAAACTCCTAAAGATCCAGGAAGTTTTAATAATCTTCATTTGATTACTGTCTACATCTTTTAAGTCTGATCTTATGTCTTATAGTTTGGAGCACACATCTGACCACTTGGAATATACTGTCTGGTGTGGCCACGCCTATAGGTCTAGGTGCCCATACATGTATTATTTTTATCATAATGTATTTACTTGTTTTCTCTTTTCTATTATAACTAGAGCATTGTATTAATTTAGGGGAAGGAACGATGTGTCCAGATACATTTCATTTCATTTCAGGACGGTAAAGGCGATTTACAACCTATTTCCTATCAGAAGAAGCCACTGGGTCTCATAGGGGAAGATCCAGTGTGACCAACTCTGCCCAATGGGCCTTGCTTTCAAATCAAACAGGAACACTGAAGTGTTCTCCTGATCACAGGAGCTGTTTTCTTCTAAAATGGAATTCCTCTCAGGCCAACCGATTTTAAGGGAACAATGTTTTTCCCCCTCACTAAATTTGTGAAATAGAAGGTCCTACACCTGCCCCAGAAGAAACGACCTGTGAGTGGCCCCCCTGCTCCAAGCCAGCCACCTCCTTCCGCCATCTTCCTGCTTGAGATCACACACTCGCCACTCTGGTGGTCAAGGGGCTTGGTTTCACAGGCCCCAGCTCTGCCCCAGACTAGCTGTGTGGGCAGTGTGTGTGCCTTCTGTGAGCCCACAGCATACATTCACAAAATGAGCAAGAGGCAAAAATTCCACAGAATTGTGAAAGCAAAAGGTGATAACTGCTAATGTTTACGAAGTGCTGACTGTAAGCCAGCTTCTCGGCTAAATGGCTCGTGGGGATAGTCTTCTATCCTCAATCCTGCCCCAAGGATGGGGGCCACTGTTATCTCCAGTTTACATACAGATGAGGAAAGTGGAGGTACAGACAGAATACAGAAACTGTCCTAGGTCACACAGTTGGAAAATGGGAACGCTCAGAATCCAACCCGGGCAGTCTGACTGGTTCTCACTAAATGACAGCTTGTAAGGAAAAGAGTGCCCTGCTCCAAGAAGACACTCAAAACACGGCAGCTCTTGGCCATTATTATGTGCCCATTGGTCGTAAAGTTCTGAACACCTACACTCATTATTTCTTTCTTTGCACTCTCAAAAGAACTGTGTACCTGCCTTTGGCCGACCTCCATTTCATGCATGCCTAGTGGCTTTTAAATAAATCGATTTCTAATATGACTGCTGCCTCAGTTTGGCAGGGTTTGGCAGAAGAACACTGGAAAAAAGTGATGTTAATCTACCTGCAAATAATATAAGAAGTCTGTGTACACACTGGAATTCATGCAGCTATTTCCCTAAAAACATCCAATCCCATAAGCAACAAAAAGCACACTATGTCAAAACTATTTCCAAGCCTCAGGCCACTTATTGATACCTGGAAATACCGACCCAAGGAAGCACGACGACCCCCTGGGTGCCGAGATCCTAACAGGATTTGACCTGCATGTCTCCAGATCCTTCGGAATGCGCTCTGGCGCAGACCCCGGTCAGGGACGGTAAATAAAGCGGCTTCCAGCACAGAATAGACTCCACTTCCCAGCAGGTGTGGCTGCTGAACTCCCGTTTCTGAAAGTGGTTTTGAGCTTGGAGAATTCTAGGAGACTTTGTGTTGTAGGGTCCTGTCACGGCTGCCAACCGGCCCTTTGAAGTTTTGGATCATTGGCAAAATGCAGGACCTGGGGCTTAAGGGCCCAGTTTCAAGGGGAGTCTCTGCTCTCACCCAGTGGACAAGACCCCTCAGGTCTCTCTGGGCTTTCGCTTCCTTGCCCATCAGAGGAGGAGGTTTGAGTAGGAGAATCCCTAAAGCTCCCCAGGCCAGGCCGAGAGTGGAGAAGGCAGCGCGTGCCTCGATTTCAGATCTGCTGCTACTGAATCATCCTGTGAACAAGTTAGGACTCGTTTTCTTTCTAGCTGTGTGACACGGGCCCATCACTGCACCTCTCTGAGCCTCGCTTTCCTCCTTAAATAAAATCAAGAATAAATAATATTGAGCTCCCTGGATTGTTATAGAGATAACATTTAAAACAGCCTAAACATAAAACAGATACTCAACAAATGTGAGTTTCCGGCCTCACACATGCACCCACTTTCTCTTATCACCACATTCCCCGATCAAGGCACCGGACCTCCCTGTGCAGGTAGGTCGACTTCATCCATGCCCCATCCAGCCTTCCTGTCTTTCCCTGGGGCTGGGGTTGGGGGGGTGAGACTCTCAATACTTCTGCCCCAACTAGCATCTACTCCTAGACCAACTGTCACCACAAAGCTACGTGATAAATTGATACATTTACTCCAGTCACCTGCCCAAAACATCTACATTAGATGTAGATGTTCCAGCGCATAGAACAGAGAGAAATCAGTGATTTAAATATGGCTACACTTGATGAAAAATTGCCGTCCTTGAGGAAGCTAGGGCAAGAAGCCCTTGGAATGGCGTCTCTTTCCAGTGTATATTAGGCCTGGGAGGAGCGGGCCCCTCCGAGTGACCTACGGGGTTCCATGTTTTGTCTGTTTCCTCTTGGCAACATAACCCACTTTATTAGATCCATCTCAGGAGTTCTACCAGCAGGTAAAGGCTTGGAGATGGGTTTCTAGTCTGCTTTCACCAGCCAGCCACCCCAAATTCTTGGAAGTGGGTGGAGCATAAATGAAAAGTTGGTAAATAAAATTCTTTCTTTGGTCTAGTATGGACAGGCCTTGGCCACTTCAGGCTCCTTCAAGGCTCCCAAACTGTAATTATTGGTTGCTTTTTAAAGTGTCCCTCTGAACTGAGAGTCTTTAGTTGTTCTAAATTCATTTGGGATCCTTCTGGACCCAGGAATTAAAGGCGACTCTTCATTCCTGTAAGTCAGAGACTGTCTGGTCTAAGGAAACATTCCGGGCTGCAGGCATGTCGTGTGGTGAGATGGGCCCATTAAAGCTACAGCCCAACGTCCTCCAAGTGGGAGTTCAAACGGCCTTGAGAAGCAAGAAGCTTCCTTGTGCGTCTGCTTTCTGGCCAGGAGGACCCTTCCTTACTGTCCCCCTGATCCCGGGGCTTCTGGAGTGGTGGAAAGTAAGATAGAAACCATCAGGCCAGAAGAATCATTGGCGGTTTTACTGGCCACAAAGTCTCCCTGGTACCATGGGATTGGGTAATGCCCCGAACCGTTCCTGACTTCTGAAAGAGAATGAGGCCATTCCTGAAGATTCTACACACGACTGTGCCACAGGGGACTGCCAGGCTCCCTTCCACCAGTCTCGCCTCCCTCCCAGCACAGCACCTTACGGTGGATTTGGGGCCGGGGGTCTGATCAGGAGACACCACAGCTTTTGCCTTTTAGGACCAGTGGTGATAACAAACGACACCGACTGAACACTTTACATGCACTGCTTCATTCCAACCTTCCAATGAGTCTGTGAAGGAGATACCGCTACTATCCACACTTTACCGAAGAGGGGATTGAAGTCAAGAGGGCAAGTAAGTTCCTCAGGGTTAGTAAGTAACGAAGACTCAAACCCAGCTCCTGCTTTTAACAAGCGTCTGCTGCCTGCCTTACACCGGAGCCCGAGAGCTCGCTGCTTTACTGTTCTCTGCAAGCCCCGTCAGGTTCCTGCTGCCCCCACCAAACCCGAAGATCTAACTGTGCGCCCCAAAGGAGGGGGGACACTGGAGTATGGTGGGTAGAAGGAAAAGCCAGGGGTCAGATGGTTCAGGTTTGAACCCAGCTCCAGCATTTACTCACTGTACGGCCATGGGCAGGGTACTTAACCTCTCTGTGCCTTTGTTTTCTTCTCCACAAACAGAAGGAAGAATCCCTTATCAGGCTGCAGGCAAGCATGGCGCATGTAAAGCACACGGAGAACGTCTGGCACACCAGAAGAGTCCACACACCCTGCGCGTTTGGGTCGTGTCTACCACCTCTCCACGGCCTGCTCAGCATCTCCACCTCGACATCTAACAAGCCACTCAAATTGGGCATAGCCACAGCCGAACCCCTGACCTTCCCTCTGAGGGCTGCTCTACCCCAACTCGTGCCCGCCCTAACACAACACTGCCCGCCCTGGCAACATTGTCTTTCTCGAAGCCGAAATCAAACATTTCAGTCCTTCAGGGCTCCTGTCTTCCCCGTGGGCCTCACATGTAACCCACCTGCGAGTCCTCTGAGCCGTACCTTTAAAATACACCCAGCATCGAGTCCTCCTCCATCACCTCCATGGCTCCCTGGTCCGGGTCAACACCTTCTTTTCCCTACGTGCGTCCAGCAGCCTCCTCACTGGGCTCTCTGCTTCCGCTCGTGCCCACGATGGTCTTCTCCTACCGTAGCGAGAGCAATTAAGGCTGCAGCAGGTAATTCCAATACAGACACCCGTGGTGGCTTCCACCTCACCTGGAGATAATGTTAACACCTAATTATGGGCCCACCAAGCCACTCCCCTACCGCATCCCCACCTCCCTCCCCCTCTCCAGCCTCACTGTCTCCTGCTTCTCCTCCTAGAGCCCTTGCCCTGTTGTTTTCTTTCCTGAAACATCTCCCCCCAGACATCTGCATGCCTTAGCCCTCCACTCCTGTGGTCTCTGCACACACGCCACCTCATCGAAGCAGGTTTTCCTGGCCAACCCCAAATAAAACAAGTCCCCAAGTCGTCTTTGGGCTCCATGGGTCACAAACCAATAAATTACCAAACTTCCCCCACCTGAACGCACCTTTCTTTATTTGCTATCAGTATTGGCTCTGGAATAGGCTGTCCTCAGATCAGGCGCAGGAGAGGTAGAAAGAAGTGGCAAAGTACTTGGGAAAAGTATCTGGTGGAAACAGGATTCCCCAAGTTTACAGGAAGAGACCATTATATAAATAAATACATTTCACGTGTTTTGCTGGATAGCACATGATTGGTAATGGTAATGGTAAGGTGCTTCAGAACATACGTGAGACAGACTCCAGTTCCCTTCTAAAGTAACACCCAAAACAAGGTGGGATGTGCAACACAGGCCTTCTGAGTAAAGGAGTTAGAGTGCATGTGGCATCTGATTATCGTCCCTCAGGAAGGACTAGAACTACCAGGATGAGATTTTTTTTTTTAAAAGATATAAAAGTACAAGGGAAAGTGAGAGAGGTGAAAATGGCAAAACTTTGGGATCCAGAAAGCTTATGGAAAAGTATTATTTGACTAGGCAGCTCTGACAGAACTGAATTCCAAGCTCAGAGCAAGAAAATCCATGAGTCAAGTGGACGGATACAAGAGAATACTCAGAAAACCTTAGGACACGCGGCACTGCTGGACCTGAGAGCAAAGCTGTGGGAGGGAGGGTGGAACATAATGGAGACTGTTTGGATCTGCTTATTAGTATTAATTGCCTGGACATCCTCTCTCACTCCACATGGCCGGGTACCTGCGCCATCCTCACTCTGGCAGAAGACTGACCATTTTCTTTCCAAGAAGGATAAAATATAGGAACTCTGGACTATGTGACATCAGACCCAGGTGATGAGCTATTGTTCAGTAACTATGGACATGGTCTTCTCCCATCCCGCTTCCCATACTGAGCTTCCAGAATGCTGGAATCCAGACTTTTGCCCTATGGAGAGGAGATTGGAAGAAAATTCTCTCCTATGTTTGACAAATTCAGGTAGAAAGACCGAAAGATATTGAAACAGGGGCTCCCCAGCAATTAGCATGGCATAGCACTCCATAATAAAGTTCATCATCAAGACACTCCACTCATTCAGACAGCCATAGATTAAAAATAACAACAACAACAACATCTGAGGAAAGACTCTATGTGACAAGTCAGGCAACAAAAGAAACAAAAACAATTTGGAGGAAACAGAAATTATGCAAGGACAGGAAAACTGCCCCTGAAGTATCATTGATCATCTTGCAAGATAAGAAAAGACACTGTATCAATGAAAAGAACAGAATGCTATTAAAAAAAAACTAAAAACAAATAATATTTCTTGAAAATGAAAACTGTGAAAATAGAAGTTAAAAACTTTGTAAACGATTGAAAGATAAAAATGAGAAAGAGTTTCAGAAAGGAAGACAGAAAGACAAAGAGATAGAAAACAGGGAAGAAAAGAGAAAATAACTAGAAGACCAGCCCAAAAAGTCTTACTTGAAAGTAAAAAAAGTACCACAAAGAAAGAACAGTGAAAACTGAGAAGATATTCATCAACAAAATAATGAAAGAGTATTTTTCAAACTTGAAGAACAAAAATCTCCAGATTGAAAGGGAACTTTAAGTTCTCAGCATAGTGGGAATAAATATACTCCCACTAAACTAAAGTACATTGTTATGAAATTTCCAGAACACTCAGAACAAAGATAACATCCCACCAAGCTTCTGAAGGGTAGGAAAAACAGGCCATATGCAACAGATCAGAAATTAGAATACATTAAGAATTTTTAACAGCATACAGGGAGAAAAACAAAAGACAATAGGGCAGTGACTTCAAAATTCTAAAGGAAAAGTATTTCCGACCTATAATTCTATATCTAGCCCAACTATCACTCCTGTTAAAGAAGAGAGAAAAATAATTCAGATATGCAAATTCTCAAAAAATTTAATGGCCACATGCCTTCCCCCAAGAAACCACTATTATATTCTACCAAATGAATGAGTAAACTAAGAAAAAACAAAAGACATGGCATATGTATTAGTTCCCTAGGGGTGCTATAACAATGCACTACAAACTGTGTGGTCTACAACAACAGAAATTTATCAGTCCTAGAGGCTAGAAATCCAAAATCATGGTGTCAGCAGGGCCATGCCTTCTCTGAAGCCTAGAAGGCACTCTGCTTTTTCTAGCTTCTGGTGGGTGGGCCCAGCCTTTCTTTGGCTTCTGGAAGAAGAATTCCAATCTCTGCCTCTATCTCCATATGGCTGTCTTCCCTCTGTGCATGTCTGTCTCTGTATCTCTTCTCCTCTTTCTATAAGGACATCAGTCATATAGGGCTAAGGGCCCACTCTACTACAATATGATCTCATCTTAACTATTTACATCAACAATGAGCCTATTTCCAAATAGTGTTACATTCTAAGGTTCTGGGAAAGACCCAAATTAGTAGGAGGGGGGTGATGAAGATGACAATATTTAACCCAGTACAACATACAGAAAACAGAAGTGAGGGGAATTCTCTGGATAATGGCAAAACACTAGCCCAGGCTGATAACTCTATACATAATAGAGGGTAACTAGTCCACACTGAGCAAAATGAAATAAAAAAAATAGATGTTTTTCAGGAAGGTGAAATTGAGATTTAGGGGTTGAATTCATGATAAACACATAGAAAATTGAACAATCAAATAATAGTGACAATAAAAAGGCAATTGTTAATTCCAGGAAAAACAAAAATTTAGTTCATAGCCACAGCTTGATAAGGCATATATAAACATATATAAGAAACAATGAATGCTTATCAAGCCAAAATTAAAATATAAATATATGGGAACGGTGGAGGGGTGGGAAGTGTTGGAAATAAAATGAGGAAAGGGTGATAAGTCCTATCCTCCACAGTTAATGGTAAAACCCAAGACTGAAAAAGACAGAGTTAGCAATTCAAGTATATAAAGAGACAGAAAGTAAATATTAAAGGAGTGAAAACTGAATCCCTGGAGAGGGGAAATGGGAGGGGAGGAGAACTAAGCAATGTTGTTTCTTATCTTAACAAACCTTGTAGAACTAGTAAAACTGTGTATACATAGAACCTCAACTAGAAAAAAGTCAAAACAAGAGAGAAAGGCACAAATTGATCCAATTATAACAGCCTGGTGCATTGCACCCTAAACCACAAGTACAGTTTATAGTTAATATTTTGTAACGAAATTCTAGAGTCGGCATAACACAGTTGTTCTCAACTAAGGGCACTTTTGCCCCCCGAAACCCCCATCTCAGGGGACATTTAACAATGTCTAGATGGGGGTGCCTGTGTGACTCAGTCAGCTAAGTATCTAACTCTTGCTTTCAGCTCAGGTCATGATCTCACAGTCATGAGATCGAGCCCTGTGTTAGGCTCTGCACTTGCATTAGAGCCTGCTTGAGATTCTCTCTCTACCTCTCCCTCTGCCCCTCCCCTGATTGCACTGCTTCTCTGTCTGTCTGTCTGTCTGTCTGTCTCTCTCTCTCTCTCTCTCTCTCTCTCTCTCTCTCTCAACAACAACAACAACAACACAGAAAACAATGTCTGGATACACCTTTTATTGTCAGAACTCAAGGGACAGGGTGCAGCTAGTAGGTAAAGCCCAGGAATGCTGCTAAACTCCCTGCAATGTGCAGAGTGTGGAATGACAATAACAAAGGATTTATTTGTTCAACAACTAACAAGAACTATGTGGCCCGAAATGTCACTAGTGCCAAGGTTGAGAAACCCTTGCTCAACAGATGATTGGAAAGAGAAAGCCCTATGAGGAAGTCCAGGAAGCCTGGTTCCTTTACGCTCACACAGCACTTCCGACACCAGATGTGTGGGCTTTTTCCCCATACCAACTAATTCTGCAATTCTCTGTGGACACCAACTGGGTGTTTTACAATTCAATTCAATTCTGACACGATCTACTTGCAGTTAGTGTCGGATCGCACAGGGTAAGTGGTCAGTCCCACAAGACTGTCCCCCGCCCCAATTTCAGGTGCCAATCACAAATCTCAAGCTTTCTGTACTTCTTTTCAACTGGCTATAAGTCAGGGGACCCCACGATCCCCTCCTCGGTTTCAATAATTTGCTAGAATGGCTCCCGGAACTCAATAAGTCACTTTATGTTTATCAGCTTATTATATGGCATGAAAGCGATGTGTAGGGCAAGGTTGGGGGATGGTAGGGGGATCCTCCAAACCCCCTCCAGGTGCACCACCCTCCTGGCACCCCCACATGTTTGCATCCTAGAAGCTCTCTGAACCCCAACTTCTTAGGTTTCTATGGTGGCTTCGTTATGTAGGCACAGCTGATTAAATCACTAGCCACTGGTGATTAGCCCAACCTCTAGTCCTTCTCCCTTGATAGGAGGTCTGGGAGACGGGGCTGAAAATTCCAACCCTCTAATCCTCCAATTGGTCTCCCCCATTCTTAGGGCCTTTCCCAAACCCTGGTTAGCCTAAACCCTGGTGAGGTTGAAAGGGGCTTGCTATGAATAACAAAGGACACTCTCTTCATCTTTAGCTCTCTTTTCGCTTTGGAAATTCCAAGGCTTTTGAAGAGCTCTGTGCCAGGAACAAGGGTGAAGCCCAAATATCTACTTCTCATAAATCACCATATTGCAGGAAGTTGTTGAGATCCTCTAGGGAAGAAATCACAGAAGGTTGAATTAAGAGACTTCTAAGGTAGACTGAAAGGAACCGAAACTGGATACAGTTGGTGACAGTGAAGACAAGGGCCTTTTCCCATGGCCAGGTTGTGAGGATGCTCTAGCAACCTGTGGAGAGGTCCATGTAGGGAAGAACTGAGTCCTCCCACCAATAGCCAAGTGACTGAGCTGACCTGAAAATGAAACCCACAGCCCCAGGCAAGCCTTCTGGTGCCCGAGACCTGGGCTGACAGCTGCCTGCAGCCTCACAGTCTGCACTGAATGAGACCCACCCAGATGCTCCACAATCCCCGACACAGAAACTGTCAGATAATACATGCGGCTCGTTTCGAATCGCTGTTTTGGTGTAATTTGGTATGCAGCCAAGGATAACTAATACAAACGGGCAGTGAGAAAAAGATGAAAACAGTAAGCGCAAAGCAAAAGCAAAACCAAAGGAGCCAGATGGTGGTGGGGAGGCCAGGGCTAAGGTAAAAATTCAAAGAATGGCCACTGAGTCTGACTTCCTCTGTTAGCAAGAGGACTACATTACATATTTCCAAAAACATGTGGTCTGAGGATGAAAGCTGAGAAGTGAGTTGTATTAGGAAAGATGCTTATAAGAACCGAGCACAGTGTCAAAACATAGTAAGGGGGGTGGTGGTGGTGGGGAACCCACAAAACCAAACCCAACAGCTCACATTCAGGCATTGCACTATCTTCCTGGGTGACTCTAGCTGTGTAATCCTAATTAACATTTGTTTATTGTGTCTGGTGCTATACTCACACTCAATTAGGTATTAGCATCCTTGTTTTTAATGAGGAAACGCAGCCTCCCAGAATTGACGTGGCTTCTCTCTAGTCCCACGAAGCCAGGACGTGAACCCACATCAGGCTAAATTCAGAATCCACGCTAATCCCACTGCACCAGCCACGTCTCTTTGTAGAACACTTATTTACATTCCTTGGGATTGTCTGAATTCCCTTCCCTCTGCCTTCTTTTAAAGGACTCTGCCAGGGTTCCTCCTCCCCCAACCCTTAAAAAAAATCCTTTAATTATTGTTCATTCCTGAAATTAAGTGTCTACATATTTTACTAGGGAGACTCAGAAAGCCCTCACTGGGGTGGAATGCAGAAACTATGAATTTAAAGCTTCTTCAAGACTCTTCCTCATTCTCCGTCCCCTGGGTCTGGACGTGCAGCTATTCTGCCTGGCAACCTTCCTTGTCTCTCCGCATCCCCCCACCCCTCTGGGGCACCGTCTGGCCAGAGCACAGCATTCTCTCAGCCCCATTCCCCTGGAAAATGTTGAGTCTTCACTGACACTGACACCCATTAGGGAGCTGTGCAGCTGTTCCCACACAGCCAGCCCAAAGGCCTTCCGGAAATTGTTTGCAATCGCATGTCTTGTGTCCGGCCTGGCGGCTTTGCAAGGCCTGGCACCCCAGGCCTGTGGCCGGAGTAGGGACACACACTTTCTTTTCCTCTTCCCTGACTCCCTGAATGACTAGTAAATTGACAATTAATAGGAAAGAAAGACAGGTTCTTCTTTCTTGCTATCTAGAACAAGCTGGATGGTGGGGGTGGGGGAGTTACAGTTTTTTTTCTCTGTGGGTATAGGTAACGATTATCGTATTATTTAGATCTCATCTGGTTCAAACAGCATAAATCCAATTCCAAATGGACTTGGTAAAAAGAAGAGTTTCATAACAGGGCACTGGAGTATTTCCAAGAAGTGGAAGAAAAGGCAGGGATGCTTCCGAGTAGGGTCACCATACACAGTTGTGCAGGCTGCACACTGCACAACCCCAGGGACCACTATATCACATGGTGGCCATATGAATGGTGCCTCCTGGAGCTGTGCAGGACACAACTCTCTAACTCCTTTCAGTGTCCCTCCTCCAGGTTTCAGAAATAACTAAGAGCAGTGTCTCAAATGCCACTAGGACTCTCTCTCCATCTCTGAAATGGGCTTCTCTCTGAATACTGACCTAATCCCTCCCACTGGTGGACTGATTTCATTCATGTCTGTGAATGGCTCCTTTCTTCCAAAGCCAACGAGGGACTGACTCATGTTTTTACTGGTCTCAGCTTCAAAACTTCTAGGGAAGAGCTCTGATTGGTGTCCTTGAGCTTGGTGTCTATCCTTCCACCAATCAAGAAGCTAAATGGCCCAGAGGCAGGCACTAGTTTTGCTTTAGCTTGAATCAGAGTCCTACCTGAACAGAGCATGTCTGCCCAGTAAGAGGAAGAAGATGTAAAAGCACAGCGTTTGGGGAAGTTTAAAGCTTTTAACCCTTGCTTGTTTGCCTTTTTTTTTCTTCTTTTTGTAATTTCCAGAGCCTTCCTGTGAGTAGAACAGTAAGTGGGACAATAGGGAAGTAAAATTATTCCATTTCAAGAGGGGGTGTGAATTACACTGACCTCCTCAGGGATTTTCATTTGATGAGGTTTATATTTATATTTTGACTATTTGGGGAACATTAGGATCTTTCTGCAGTCAGCGCAGGCAGCTTCCAAACTCTCCATCTTGAAGACAGAAAATACCCATACTCTTCCCAGATTAACTGCCCACGGATGCTTGGTAACTGCCTCCTTCAAGGGGCCAGAGAGAACAAACCACAAATTCATAACCGTTCAGTTCGTCTCCCTTGCCTCCTGCCTCCAACACCAGTGTGGAGGGTGCCCCCCCTTGCCCTCTGGTATGACTATGCCCCCAGCTCTTTCTCTGCATCTTTTCCGAAGCCCCAACTTTTCACCCCACCTCCCACCAGGCACCACAGCTCAGTAATCTGAATACTCAAGGACTCAAGAAGGACTCTCTGGGCGTCATGAAATCAAGGGGTTGCCCCTGAAGGGACTGGGGCCTTGAGGAATCACCGAAAATAAATACTGGCTGCCACGTGCCATACGTGGTCTTGGGCCATTTAATCCATATGTAACAAGGCGGGGGGGTGCACGACTATTAATGACCAAAATAAATAGTAATCAATGATGACAATGGTAATTATGCTTTTGAAATTAGCCTGGGAAAGGATGACCCAGGCCAGTTTTTATTCCAGCTCAGGAAAATGGGACGCCAGCTGGGGCTAATAAGAGCTTTCATTAAAGCATAGAGATTCATCCGGCGCTGCAAAGAAAGCCCTCTCTGTCCTGTGGCCTGGCCCGGCCCTGACATGCCTTCTGCTCGTTAACAAGAACTGAAAGGTGGCGAGACAGACAGTTCTTGCCTTGGCACCGGGCAGAGTTGGCCTTTGAAAAGGCAGTGATTATTTCCAATGGCCCAGTGCTGGGGAGTTTCGCTTCCTCTGCCCCGTCCCCGTGCCTCGGTTCCAGCACCGGGCTAGAGCGGACTAGGGCAGCTGGCGGCAATGGACGACCCCGGGCAGAGGGTCTGGGCGGGCGAGGACGGGCCAGAGCAGTTTGCAGGACTGGCTGGGTAGGCGGCCAGGGGAGGAAAACGGTGGTTTCTGCACAAGGGAGTATGTGTCTTTCCCCGCACTTCGGTCCTGCAGTAGCTGCAGTAGAGACGGTCGCTAGTATTTCCACCCCAGACAGCATAGTTAGAAAGCCCAGGGTAGCCCTCACGGCCCGGCCCCGACAGCTCCTCTGCTCCTAGGCATGCAGCAGCTTTGGGGATTTCATGGAGGTCACTCACTGTTGGCTCCTGCCTCAGTTTCCCGTTCCGCCTCTCTCCCGTTCCGCTGTTTCTTGCTCTGAAGATACTAAAGAAAGCCTCCCTCTTAGCTACCCAGGAGCAAAGCTGAAGAGTTCAAGGGTTAATGAAAAATAAAATTCCCTTCTCCAGTTACTGGACTCACTGCCCAAAATGTTGGTAGAGACTGGCTTCCAACCACGGGCGACTTTACCTGCCAGGGGACATCTGGTAACGTCTGGAGTCATGTTTGGCTGTCACAACTGAGGTGGGAATTGCTACTGGCATCTAATGGGTAGAGGCCAGGGGTGTCGCTTAACATCCTATAATGTATGCAAGGAGGGATTTTCCCACCTAAAACATCAATAGTGCTGAAGCTGAGACCCCGGCTTCATCAACGGCTAAGGACGCATTTAATCACCCCCTCCCCAAAGGCTGGGCTCCTGGAAGACAGTGTATTAGGATGTGTGGAAGTCTAAACCCACCTTCTGTGACAGAAATTTCTGCAGAAAACACAGCCAGCCAGAGGCAGAGCTACCCATCAGTGCAGTGAGTCATCCTTGACCCTGCCTCCCACAGCCCACACTGGCCAATCAGATTAGCTGCTCCAGGGAAATTGAGGCAAAGGAAGAGGTTGCAGAAGTTCCCTTCCTAGCACATCTGCCAAAAGGGAGGACGGTCTTCTCCTCTATAAGGCCAGTGCCGGCCGTCCATAAATCTCCAGAGTCTGATAGACCCAGGAAGGGCTCCCACGAGGCTTGCTTATGGCCAAGAGTTGAAAACAAACCCCACAACACGGCTTCAGTCTCAACATTCATCTGGCAGTTGCCCACAAAGCCGGGTGCCAGGTGCTTTGTATATTCTATCTGATTCCATCCGTACAACAGGGCTGCAGGATTTTAATTCCCACTTTCCCCCATAACGCATAAGTTCTGTAGCTGGGATCTTTGACCAGGTCCAACAGTGATCTTGTAACACTCAGCTCAAAATCAAATAGTTTTACCATCAGAAAATGCAATTTGTTTAGACTTCATAGACATTCTAGAGATCGGGATTGTGGGAGCAGAAACCTATCATTTATGGAGTGCCAACTACATGACAAGCACTCTGCTAGACCTGCACATAAATTATTCCATTGCCCTCTCCCCAGAATCCCATGAGATACCCTGAGCCCATTTTAGGGCTCAGGAAACGGCCAGGGGAAGGGCAGTGGCACAGAGCCTCAGCACTTACTTCTGCGTAATGCCCTAGTGCTTGGCAAGGCCAACATGATTAAGAGGTACCAGGCTATAATAGGGGCATATTCCATGGGAGATACTGTCAGGGAAGATGCTCAAGGGATCCCACAATGTTCCTCCCAACCCTGGGTGTTTCCAGAGACAAAATCTTGAGGAACACCCCTAGTGAGGCTGCTTAGTAAGGCAGAAAAACGCTGGCTTCTGAAAAGCCCCCCCACACCAAGACAACACTGCCTCCATTTGGTGTCCTCAGAAAAAAAGCCCGATTTTTTTTTTTTTCATTCTGAACTGACCCATTCCAGGGTCAGGAAATTCTTCCATATAGACACCCTCAGGCTTCTGCTTAAGCCAATTTCCTCCTCTCTGGTCCAGAGTGACGATAAAAAACAGCTGGTGACCATGGTCTCTAAAATCTTTCATAAACCTGACGACCCATTATATAACCAGCCTTCTCCAAGCGAAATAACCCCAGTTCTTTTGAGATTATTTACTCTCTAAGCTTCTTCTGCAAATATGTTGACCACTTTGGAAGTTCTGTTCCGCTTAAGGGTTAGAGATCACAATCAGATACCATGTTGAGTCCAGCACTCTGCAGAACAAGAATCCTCTCCCAAATTTTGTGAGGGGGTGATTTCCCAGGAAAACCAGCAGGGAAGGAATGGTGACAGGGTGAAATGCCCAAAGACACCTGAGTTCAAATGCTTGCTGCCCCAACCGCTAGCCGTGTGACTTTGGGCAGGACAGCAAGGCTTGCAAGACCTCCCTTTCTTTATCTCCAAACACAAGGAATGACTTTCCCAAGGGGTTCTGATGAGATCATGTAAGTTAAGTGCTGGCACCCGTGGGAACACTCTGCCCAGGAACTACTAGGACTTTACTGTTGTGCCCTCCCTAGTGTAGCCACCTCCTTATCTATAATTCCTCTGAATTAAACAAAGACAGCAAACCAAAGAAATGAAGTTCTCACTGGCCCTGTCTGCCTCCTGATGAAGTAAGCCCACTGTCCTGGATGTGTTTGAAGCAGGCCGTTCACATCCCCATGGGAATCAGGGAAGGAGTTTCTACGCTGGGTGGGAAAGGGCTTGGTGACCTCTTAAAATCCATTTCAACTCCAAGATTCTATTAAGAACTCAGGTCAGCCCACGCTCTCACTCCTTATCCATTTTCCACAAAGAAATCCCACCAAATTTTCCATGGGAGGAATGCAGGAGCGATGGTGTGCCATACCTGTCACAACACACCTCCTCCATTTTTCTTCAGACAGGTCTATCCTCCAAGACTTCCCCTAGGGTAGTCTTCCTCTTCTGGAATGCTCCCCCTGAAAATGCTTCATCTCCTTTCTACTGGGTCAAGCAATGCAGCCTTACCCTCAACCGTGTCTGCCCCATCCAGGTCAGTTATAGCAAGCTAACAGGATCCACCATCCTTGTAGCCAGTAGACCGTCTACTCTTCCTAGAGCATGGCCTCTGGGGTCTCACTCCAAAACCAAGAAGATTTATTAGAGAATTTCCTTCCCATACACAATTTTTTTCTGGAAGAAATTCCTAAAATACAATTTTCTCCATCTTCTTGCATACAATTTAATGATTTCTGCCTCCAGTTCCAAGAGCTTGTAATAATTACTTGTAAAAAAAAAACTATGCCAACAGGTATTTATATAACTGTAGGTTTAAAAAAAATCCCTTACACATTTTATAAACTGACTTTATAGTGCTTTTTGTCTGGACACAACATCTAATAGAGCTAGGCTGCAGTACCATAACTTACCCATAAATGGCATCAGCTCACACACTTTTCTATGTCGGCACCAAATGTATCGAGATTAGGTTTCAGGTTATATAAAATGAACTAGCTGCACACCTCTCTGCTTTGGAAAACTTGAACCTTACCGATTATCCTTCCAGTAAAAGGGAGTAGGTGAACTGGACTCCCTCTTTCCAAAGCTCTGGTTGTTGGCACTTTCCCAGCTGACTTGCCCTGTCAATTTCTCACAGCACAATTTAGCCTCTTTCAATTATCCCTGCCAGGTCATAGTCAGCAGGTGCTCCCAACATCTTTTAGGTCGCATGTCAGGGAAACTTCCAAGAGCCGCAAGACCCCAGAATGCAATGATCTTACTCTTAAGACACAAGCATGATCCTCTGTTGAAAGGGGTTGGCCTTCTGCCTCTGGAATGCAGTGTAATTCCTTCCCAGCCAGGAGACAACTGCTTAAGCTGGACACTGCCCACTGATGCTATCCAAGTAGGCAAACTCCTGGCTCTTTATAAATCCTCCTTCAGAGTTATAATTCTTAACAGTAATTGCGAAATGACTTTGGGCGAACCAAAGGAAATGCATTGGACAGCAATTGAAAAACAATCCAGGCCAATATGCTGTCCCCATCCAGGACTGGGACTTCCATGAAGGTGGACTTCACCAGGAGCAATGTGTTCGCCAACCACTGCAGCTGGGCAGAGAAATGGGGCTGCAATGAGTTAGAGGGAAAGTTAACCCATAGCCTTTGGAGTGCATTTTGGAAAGCCCAAGCCTCCTCAACATTTCTGCAATTTCTCCTTCTCCCTTGCTGAGTCAGAGCTGGGCTTTGCAAAACTCATATTAGAAATGTCTGTTCTTCATAGCTCTTTTCCATCTGCTACCACCCGCCTCCCGCATGTGCACACACCACTGGGATTCTTTGTCTCCTGGCTAGCAGCCCCGGCCTGCATGGCTACTTCTTCCCATCCCCTTAGCCCCACATCTAGGGATCCCTCACTTTCTTACCCTCTGTTTGTAGAGCTACTTAGCACTCTGCCTAGTCTCCCAGATGTGCTCACAAAGCTTCTCAACATGCTGAGCAGAGCAAAGGACTTCCCAAGACTGTAGCCCACCCACCTAAGAGAGCACAGAATTGAACCAAGTCCTGCCCACTGATCACTCATTCAACACTTATTGGTCGGGAATCTACTGTGTGCCAGGCACTGGGTGGTATGGAAAACATGGACTATATTCTATGCCCCTCTGGATCCTATCGTGCGACAGCTGCTTTCATCTTATTGTTAGAAGAATGCCCAGAAATATTGTTAATATCGTGTTTGTTGTTGTGATTACACCTTTTGCCTCAACTTACCCCTTTTACCTCTCCAAGAGATTCTGCCCCACACTGTGAGCTCTTCTCTCCAACTTCAGTCATTTGTAAACCATCTTTATAAGTTTTGCCATAAGCATGTACCACCTATGTTTTATTGGCTTTATGTCTTTAAAATGACTCACTTTCTTTACTTAACCATTTTTAAAAATTTTATATCACCACCATAAATGGAAAACTTGCCATAAATAGAAGGCAACCCTAAAATTAAATGCAATTTTAAAACTATGCTATGAAATTTTAGCTAAATACAGAAACTTGAGCCTGTGCCCACTCTCTGTTAAAAAAGGGAGCATAGGATATATTAGACAGGTGTGAAAGGCAGTCTAGCGCCACATTGACACTTATTCCTTAGTGTTACCCAGAGAGTTAAGTGCTCTCACGGAGAAATGTAGTACAGTTTCATGCCATCTCTGTGTGCCATCTATAATCATGTTAGTTACCATTAGTAACTTCCATCTAAATCAGTCAGGAGAGCCGCGTTCTGCAGCAGTAACAGACCACCTTCAAATCTCAGCAGCCTAAAGTACCAAGGTCATGTCTTGCCCATATTCGCTATGGGTTGACAGGGTCCCCACTCATTCTTGTTATTCAGGGTTCGAGGCCAATGAACCAGGCACCATCTTAAGTGTTGAGGGTCATTGTGCCAAAGGGAAAGGAGAGAGTAATATGAAGAGTTCCCTGGATGTACTGATCTTTAACACTTGCACCCAGCAGCAAAGTCTCGCCACTTCTGCTCACTATTCAGTGGCTAACTCAAGTCACATGGTCAGCTCTGACTTCACCTGAGCTGGAAGTACAATCCTACCATGTCCTAGAAGGAGAGAGAGCTGGATACTTGTGATCAGCCATACAGATGTCCATCCCACCCCATGCACTGAGAACACTGTCCCAAACAGCTGGTCCCCAGGCTCTCTGCCAGGAATGGACTTCTATACCACCCATAAGAACCAAGAAAATCCAACCACTCACCATTCTGTGACCATGACCATGCTCTGCATTCACCCTCCCCTATCTCTGCTCGTGGCTCACACTTACCAGAACACCCTTTCCTTGTCTCCCATCCTTCACCTTTCAAGATTTTACCTATTTCTACGGCTTTATCCTCTCCAAAACTGAAAAGTGTGTGTGTGTGTGTGTGTGTGTGTGTGTGTGTGTGTGTGTGTGTGCGTGCTCCTAACATTTTAGATTTTTAGAGCTAAAAGGGATTGGCTTCTCCATTTATAATAGAATTTCTCAACCCCAACACTGTTGACATTTGGGTAGGATAATCCTTTCGTGTGAGGGACTGTCCTGTTCATTGCAGTATGTTTAGCAGCATCGCTGGCCTTTGCCTAGATGCTAATGGCAACTTCTCCCTCCATTTGTGACAACAAAAAATGTAAGACACTGACTGTCCCTTTGGAGGGAGAGCAAAACTTCCCCCAGCTGAAAACCACTGTTTAACAGGGAAGCCAAGAGGAATTCAATATTGTGCCCAAGAGGACATGGTGAGTTCATGGCCAAAGAGGCTGGAAGAATCCAGGCTCTTGATTCTCCCACCCCCTACCTCTGATCTAGTGTTCTTGGTGCTGGTGCTTGAGGCTCAGGTTGGGAGCATACATGAAGGAAATAGGCTGAGCTCATATTCTTTGTCACATTTGATGTACCTATCAAACAATTCTATAAAGAAATATGCTCTCTCTTACTTACAACACACACACACACACACACACACACACACACACACACACACACAGACTTCTTGTCTCTCTTGTGTCTTATATTCTTTGACTTTTGGTTTAGGTAACAGCAGGGAAGTATTTCATTTGCCTTTAGTTCTACCATAAGAAAAAGAGAGGTGTTAATCCAGTAACAACATGGCAACTGAAAATGTTTTGAGCAAGACCCTGGAGATTTCTGGGAATTGTAAAAGGTAGAAAGTGTATGCCCCATCTAAAAGGCCAAGTATTGTAGCCAGTAGGATTTTTCAAAGAGATAAAATCCAAAATTTAATGAGCTATCTTCTGATTATTAAAGGCTGGAAACTAATTTTTTTAATGTGTAAACCCAAATTATAGGCCACAAAAATACCAGGATTGGCCTTCAGGCCATGAAGGTCTGTCACGCATACATTACACAAGTGTTCACATCATGTACCTGTGTGGACATGTTACAGCCACAGCTCACAGCCCACCTTGAACGTCAGTCATCTGGAGGGCTTTTAATACTACAAAGTCCCAGACCCCACTTCACATCTGTTGAACAAAAAGGACCCTAGGGTGTGTCTCTGGGACGGGAGCTTTTTAAAAAAGTTTTCATTATTTTTATTTATTATTTTATTTATTTATTCATTTATTTTTAAATTTACATCCAAGTTAGTTAGCATATAGTGCAACAATGATTTCAGGATAGATTCCTTAATGCCCCTTACCCATTTAGCCCATCCTGCTTTCTGCAACCCTTCCGCCAATCATCTGTTTGTTCTTTATATGTAAGAGTCTCTTATGTTTTGTCCTCTCCCTGTTTTTATGTTTCCCTTCCCTTATGTTCATCGGTTTTGTATCTTAAATTCCTCATATGAATGAAATCATATGATATTTGTCTTTCTATGACTGACTAATTTTGCTTAGCATAATACCCTCTAGTTCCAAACACATAGTTGGATATGGCAAGATTTCATTCTTTTTGATTGCCGAGTAATACTCCATCACACACACACACACACACACACACACACACACACACACACACACACACAGAATACCTTCTTTATCCATGTATCCATTGATGGACATTTGGGCTCTTTCCATACTTTGGCTACTGTTGATAGCACTGCTATAAACATTGGGGTGCATGTGCCCCTTCAAAACAGCACACCTATATCCCTTGGATAAATAACTAATAGTGCAATTGCCAGGTAGCTGGGTAGTTCTAGTCTTTATTTTTTGAGGAATCTCCATACTGTTCTCCAGAGTGGCTGCGCCAGTTTGCATTCCCACCAGCAGTGCAAAAGAGATCCTCTTTCTTCGCATCCTCGCCAACATCTGTTGTTGCCTGAGTTGTTAATGTTAGTCATTCTGACAGGTGTGAGGTGGAATCTTATTGTGGTTTTGATTTGTATTTCCCTGATGATGAGTGATGTTGAGCATTTTTTCCTGTGCCAGTGGCCATCTGGATGTCCTCTTTGAAGAAGTGTCTATTCATGTCTTTTGCCCATTTCTTCACTGGATTACTTGTTTTTTGGGTGTTGAGTTTGATAAGTTATTTATAGATTTTGGATACTAACCCTTTATCTGATATGTCATCTGTAAATATCTTCTCCCATTCCATCGGTTGCCTTTTAGTTTTGCTGATTGCTTCCTTCACTGTGCAGCATCTTTTTATTTTGATGAGGTCCCAATAGTTCATTTTTGCTTTTGTTTCCCTGGCCTCCAGAGATGTGTTGTGTAAGAAGTTGCTGTGGTTGAGGTCAAAGAGGTTTTTGCCTGCTTTCTCCTCTAGGAATTTGATTGGCTTCCTGTCTTACATTTAGGTCTTTCATCCATTTTATCTTTGTTTATAATGTGGTCCAGTTTCATTTTTCTGCATGTTGCTGTCCAGTTTTCTCAGCACCATTTGCTGAAGAGACTGTCTTTACTCCATTTGATATTCTTTCTTGCTTTGTCAAAAATGAGTTGGCTGTACATTGTGGGTCCATTTCTGGGTTCTCTGTTCTGTTCCATTGATCTGAGTGTCTGTGTTTGTGCCAGTTCCATACTGTCTTGATGATTCCAGCTTTGTAATATAGCTTAAAGTCTGGGATTGTGATGCCTCCTGCTTTGGTTTTCTTTTTCAAGTGTGGTTTGGCTATTCAGGGTCTTTTCTGGTTCCATACAAATTTTAGGATTATTTGTTTTAGCTCTGTGAAGAATGCTGGTGTTATTTTGATAGGGATTGCACTGAATATGTACATTGCTTTGAGTAGTATTGACATTTTAACAATATTTGTTCTTCCTATCTAGGAGCATGGAATATTTTTCCTTTTTTTTTTTTGCATTTTCTTCAATTTCTTTCATAAAGTTTCTATAGTTTTCAGTGTATACATTTTTCACCTCTTTGGTTAGATTTATTCCTAGGTATTTTATGGGTTTTGGTGCAATTATAAATGGGATCAATTCCTTGATTTCTCTTTCTGTTGCTTCATTATTGGTGTATAGAAATGCAACCGATTTCTGAACATTGATTTTATATCCTGCCACTTTGCAGAATTCATGGATCAGTTCTAGCAGTTTTCAGTGGAATCTTTTGGGTTTTCCATATTTTTAAAATATTTTCTTTATTTTTGAGAGACAAAGTACAAAGAGGAGAGGAGCAAAAGAATCTGAATCAGGCTCCAGGCTCTGAGCTGTCAGCACAGAGTCCTATGCAGGGCTCAACCCACAAACCATGAAATCATGGCCTGAACCAAAGTCAGACACCCAACGGGCTGAGCCACCCAGGTGCCCCATGGGACCTGAGATTTTTAAGAGCTCCTAGATAATTTTGAAGCACCAGGTCCCTTCACAGGTTTAGGAACCACAGTCTTAACTTCTTCCCTCCAAAGACTGTGGGCTCATCAGGGGTGAGGGGGCCACATCTTATCCACCCATGTTTTCCTAGTACCAGCACAGAACTAACACAGACTAGGTGCTCTTTAAACATTTACTCAAACTGAATCACCAGAAAGGTTGAAGTAGTAATTGCTTCCAGGCTTTTCTCTTGGATCTCATTTTTTAAAAGAATCTCTGTGGTATTTTATCATAACATTCTTCTATTAACTCCAAGGTTTCTTGGAAGAAAGATAGCTGTGGAAGGCAGGGGAAGGCATGGTGGGCAAGTCGCATTATTGCCACTTTGAATAAAAGGAGACAGTCTGTGATGAGGTTTTAGTTCAGGGAAGGCCGAAGAGACTCAGCTGTCACCAAGCCCTCTTCTGGACAAGATTTCTGCTGGCTCCCTGAAGAGCAGATAAACTATGGCTTTATCTTGCATGGGCTGCCCTGAAGAAGAGGTGCTCCTTCAGCATTATTTATTGACTCTAGCAAATTTAAATCCACTCACACGTCTGTCCAGGTACGTTGGGACAAAGGCACAAAGATGCGGGAACAGGAATGTTTGCTGCAGCACTGTTGGAAGGAGTGACGTTGTGGACAAACCCTAAATGTCCATACTGGGCCCGGCTGGAATTGACTGTGGTCCATCGGCACCACAGGAGACCAGTCCACAGGTTATCCCTATTCGTCTCTGTCATGGCAACTCACTCAAGCCCTCCACAGTTCTCTCTACCATTTGCATTTACCTGGTCACTGTTTATTTTTGGTCTTCAACTCTGGATTATGATTTACCCAGAAAGAAGCCCTGTGCATGCTTCAAGGATAGATATGCAGCTACAGACATTGAAAAAACGCCCACAATAGAGTGCTAAGGGGCAGAGAAGTTCTGGAATGGTATGTGTGTCCCAGTGTTCCAGCCGCGTACAGAGGGTAAAGAGCGTGCAAAGGTGTGAAAAGGGTGTCCTGAAGAAGTTGGTATGGTGCTGGCGTAAGGGTAAGAGAACCAGCAGGGGGTGTGAAGCATCCGGGGAGCAGCAAGAGCAGGAAGTCGCTGTCTGCCTCAGCCTCAGGGGACAAGGGAGGGCCTCAGGTGACTGGAGTCCAGAGACAGCTGGACTGGAAGAGAAAGGTCCAACGTGGCCTGGGGCCTCAGGGAGTCTGAGAACCATAGGGAGGTAAGGCAGAAGCTGAAGGGGAGAAGGGAGTGTACACTTCAGCCTCTTCTCTTCTGGCCCTCCTGTCTCCTGCTAGTGCTGCCCATTGGTCACCCCACCCAGAAGCTAGAGACCACGAGAGCCAAGGTGCTGCTGTCCATAGGGACTGGGCCCCCAGACACAGAGCAGGGTGGAGGAAGATGGAGAAAAGCCTCCAGAAATGTTATTTGTACAAATGAGGACACACAGCAAAGTACTCAGCAGCGGCTCTCTGAAAGTGGAATTTGGGGTGGGGAAGATATTAGAAAGGAGAGTTTGACTTCATGCACTTCTGTACTCTTAGAATCTTTAACAATGAGCAGGAGGTATCTTTAGAATAAAAAAATATCATCATTGACTCTGTAGTGCTAGACCCTAAAATGAGAAAAAGAAAAAATCTTTCCCAACCGTGTAGACCAGGAGGGGTCTCTCTGAGGTATTTCCCAGAGCTGGGAAGGGAAAACTGTAGGGACGAAGTCAGGGGAGCTAGAAATCAGACAGGGCATCAGGAACAGCCAGCAGGATACGGTGGCTCCACTGTGGGCATAAGGGCAGGCAGTCTGAACCCAGAGAGGCAGATCACTACACAACCCTAAGGCAGTGGATGTCAGAAGTCGGGGCCCTTTCCTGTTTGGAGGGTCCTGTCTTCCAGGAGCTTACTTCCAGCTGTCATTTGGCTGTGGATCCTTGGGCAATTTACATGATGACATCTTTGAGCCTCAGTTTCCCCATCAGGAAGAAGAGACTAATTACCCACCATGACCTCACAGGATGGCAGAAATAGATTAGATGTTGGTATGGTACCTGGTACCAACAAACCTTCGCTTAATCATGGTATTATTATCGTTGTTAATGTAGGTCAAGATCACAGTGGATCCTAACCCACGGCCCATCTCTCAGCTGGGATCCCAGAGCAAGCAAGGTAAAGGCCCCAGGTCCCACTGGAAGAGTCAACACTGTGGTCACACCGTGTATTCCTCACCCGGGCCAGCTGTCTGACGGTCTATAAACAGATGAGCAGGCAGGGTGGCCAGTGAGATAGTGCAGATGGCACTGAGCAAATCCAGCTGCACTTTTGGGATAACAAGTCAGAAGTGATGGGGGCCCCGTGGACATCTTTCTCTGTGACAGCATACCCAGGGAGGCCTCCAAGGGAAATTATGAGATGTACCAGACCATGACGTGCCTCGCCAAGAACTATCTCCACCCTCGATTTCCATGGCCTATGTCCACAGAGACATCGCAGACTGCCAAAGGTCACTCTGGCAGGGCTCACAGTAGAGACTATGTCAGCCCCCACAGATCTGCTATCTCAGAGAGCACTGTCTTTACGGCTTCCTTCCCTGAGTCCCTGCCTGGCTTCTGGCTCCTTCCCCCTTCATTCACCTATGTTCCTCTCTTCTGAGATCCTTGGGAAAGACACACATCCAGGAATATGTGTCCAGTTGAACACAGAGCTGCCCACATGGGGCCAACAAAGCCAATGTCCTGAGGAAACCTTTGGGTAGAAAGTCAGAGTCTGGCTTGGGCTGGAGTCGGGAGAGGACTCACCTTGACAGCTGTGTGCCCTGCTACCTCCTCCAAGCGCTCTGCCTCTGCTGCTTCTGAACTGGTTCCTTAAACTAAGCAAGATCTGCTAAGATGCCGTGCCTCTGTACTCTTCTTTCTTCTTTACCCAGCTGACTCCTTCCCATCTGCCAAGGGCTCATGCAGACATGATTTGCTCTGAAAGCCTTATCTATCCCTGGCGGCGTTGATATGTTCCTCCTTTGTGCCTTCACAGCATTTGGTACCTGCTGCGCTGCTCTACAGCACTATCATATTCTTCTGCCATGTTGGAGACTACTCACAGCTCCACCGTACATACACAGGTGTACACGTGTACACACACACACACACACGCACGCACGCACACCAACTTTCTTCACCACCTATTCTAAGGTTGATTCCAAAGCTTTATGTAAAGAAGTGAGTGCTCTTGATTTTCACCATTAATTGGCAAGGCCGTTCAGAGGATATGTGGTTTTACACCAATACTGTGCCAATAATGACACGCACATTAACAGCACTTGTTAACACTATTACTGACATGAGTCCAAACATTTACATCTATGGTTGGGGAGGGCACTGCGCTTATTATGTTGCAAGCATCCTCTCTAATCCTGAGAATAATCCCATCGAGGAGCTACCCTCACGTTATAGCTAAGAAAACCACAGCTCAGGGATGGAAAGGGACTTTGTAAGTCAGTCCGCAGGTACAAAGTGGCTGTCCTGACTCAAAAATCTAGGTGTGGCTCTAGGGAGGACATCCCCTCCCAAACCCTCTGCTCTCAAGCTTTCTTTCTAAGCAGCAGGCGGCCTTCCCAGTTCCTGTCATGTCCACACTGGAGTTGCCCGGCCTGCACGAAGCCAGTGCTCCCCAACTTGTGTGACGGAGCAATAGCCTCTCTGGGGGTGCTGTGTGCCAACGACAGAAGCTCCCTGCGTCGTCCCACTTCTGCTGTCCTCTTCCGCTGCTCTCCATGTTTATTCCAGCTTACTGCCACTGGAAAGCTCTCAGTCTCCCTGTCTCCTGTGGTCGTTTGGGCCTTCATTGTGAACATGTCCCGCAATGTCATAACGTGTTCTTGGAGTCTTCCTCAGCCACCAGTCAGGCCCACAATGATCCCCACACCCCCTTCCTACTGCACCCACTAGGCAAGAGTGCTGAAGGCTGTCACCTGGGCCTGAGTTGGAGCAATAACTCTGAAGTCCAGCTGCCTGGGTCAAAGGCCATCCCTGCCACTTGCTACCCTTGTCACCTTGAGCAGGCATGTTCTGTCTCAGAGCCCTACGTCTTTCTTCTATTAGTTAGGGATAATACAAGGACCTAACTTCTAGGGTCACTATAATAAAAAAAAAAAAGGGAGATGGTCAGTAAAGAGAGCTTAGCACAGACCCTCTTACATAGGAAGCACTCATTCAAAACTAAAAGTATTAAAAAAGCATTTACATGCCAGGCAGTATTAACAGGAGGTCAGAGGAGGGAGGACCAGACCACAAACAGATCACACAGATACAACATGCCAGTGTTGGGACGCAAAGCACTGTGGAATGGCACTCACCCACTGTTGCTTAAGATGGTCTTCTCCAGGGGCGCCTGGGTGGCTCAGTCGGTTAAGCGTCCAGCTTCAGCTCAGGTCATGATCTCATGGTTTGTGGGTTTGAGCCCCGCGTCGGGCTCTGTGCTGACCGCTCAGAGCCTGCTTCAGATTCTGTGTCTCCCTCTCTCTCTGACCCTCCCCTGCTCGTGCTGTCTCTCTCTGTCTCTCAAAAATAAATTTTAAAAAAACATTAAAAAAATAAAAAAAATAAAAAAAGATGGTCCTCTCCAGAAGAGATGCACCACTTGACCATAAAGGACAGCGCACGCCACTTCGCATTTGTTATGCCCCTGTTATGGGTTATCCTGAAATTGCTTCTCACATAAATTATTTGCCTCTCCCAACTTGAAGGGTTTTTTTAATGTTTTTTATTTATTTTTGAGACAGAGTGCCAGCAGGGGAGGGGCAGAGAGAGAGGGAGACACAGAATCTGAAGCGCGCTCCAGGCTCTGAACTGTCAGCACAGAGCCTGACGCGGGGCTTGAACCCACAAACTGTGAGATCATGACGTGAGCTGATGTCGGACGCTTAACTGACTGAGCCACCCAGGCGCCCCTCAACTTGAAGTCTTGAAGTCTTCTCAACCGTAAAGCACTTCCCATGTCTTACACCTTCATTTTCTCACTCACATCCCATCTTTGGGTCTCACATTGCATCACTGATACCTGGATTCTCCTAAAGATCTGGGTTTCTTCCTTAATATTTAGAAGAGGAAAAAGGAAGAGGAGGGCAAGCTTTTATGGAACACCTACCTCAAGGCCAATGTCTCACCTGCATTACCAGTTTGAATCTGCACAGTAGCTCTGTGAGCCCATTTTACAAATGAGAAAGTTAATCAGAGAGGAAACTTACCCAAGTTGACATACTCAGAGATAACATGACTGGAATCTGTTCCCAGGGTCATCTTAGCCCTAAGCCTCCCCGGAATGCCAAAACCACCATTTTCAAACTGTTAATGAAATTTAAAAGGAAGAAGAACTTCAGGTCGGGTCATAGAAGGAACCTGGGTTGGGCCACAGTGGCTTCTGCAGCCGTTTTCATCTACCTTAGTCCCCTGTCATGTCTCTGTCTTCCCTAGTGTCAGTACTCAATGAACACACTGACGGAGTGCCTTCCCGTCAGCGGAGCAGTTATTGTATCTGCTTTCCTAAGTTCCATTCAAGAAGCTGAGATCCATTTGCCTCCCTTTATTTCTCCCCTTGAAATACCTTCTGGCCTGGCTGGAGTGCCTTAGTGCTGGAATCAACCACATTTCTTGGCAGCGTTTCCACCTTGGCCTTCCCAAGGCCCTTCTCACCCACCACCTGCCAAACCAGGGACATGCATCCAAAGGGGTAGAGGTGACAGGTCAGCCCCACCAGAACCGAGTCAATATAACTCACCGCCCAGGACTTAATTTAGAACCCCCTTTCCCACCACCCTGTACCTTGGCGCTAACGTTTGTGGCTATCTTTTGGGCACAGGGACTTCTGCCAAGTTTATTTTCATGCTGACTGACACCTCTGTCTATTCTAGGAGAATATCTCTGGGAGAAAAGCAGCCTGTGCCCAGGTCTCAAGACCTCTGGAATGTAATATTGGCCTGTCTGCAGTATACTGGCTTTCTGGGTGGGGATCTCTATTGTGTACTCTGCGGAGGCCTGGGGAGATCTTTTCCTCCTTTCACATGTTAGGGGAACCTACATGTTCTCAGCCTCTGCTGACCCCCATGTTTAACCAATCCATCTAGCAAAAGAAACCACAAAAAGGAATGGAGTACCGATGCGTGCCACAGCATGGATGAACCCTGAAACACCAGGCACAGTGGAAGAAGCCAGACACAAACGGTCACATATTGTACAGTTCCATTTGTAGGAAACACGATTGGCAGATCTGTAGAGATGGAAAGCAGATTGGTGGCTACCTGGGCCAGGGGGGAGAGAAACGAGGAGTAACTGCTTAAAGGTCATGGGTTTTCTTTGGGAGTGATGAATACGCTTTGACATTAGATAGAGGTGCTGTTTGCACAGCATTGCAAAGGCACAAAATGCCACTGAACTGTATACTTCAAAATGGTTAATTTTACGTGTTTGAATCTCACCTCAATTCGTAAAAATAGCCAAACCACTGCAGCAAAGGTTTGATGTGGCTGACAGTGTCCCTTACATACAGCAGGGATGAATACAGTAAGAAGTCAGGACAAAAGGGAACCAGGGGTAGGAAAAGAAAATGAACTCTGGGTGTGGTTAACATGTAAACTGCAAGCGTTGAGCTGTCATTTGATTATAATAAGTGGCTGTAAATTCAACGGGAACTTCCCAGCAGCTGAAGCAAAACGGAAGGCATGAGTCCTTCCAAAATCTGCAGGGTAAAGAATGGAATGTGTCAGGAGGTATGCAGAAAATGCTCTACTGGAGGCTGGAGGAATGTTCTCCTATGAATCCCTAAAGGGGACCACTTTAGAGATGGGCTCCCACTGACAGGGTCTCTGGCGTGCTCCTGTGCCTGGCCCTGCACACAGCAAGGCCCAAACATCAGCCCCTTCCTATAAGAAGCAGGCTTGGCAAACCTCCTAGCCTGGCCCTCCTGGGCCCACAAAGAGAATAACCCCATTCAGAAAACTGTGGGACCCATGGGCTCCCAAAATAAACCAGAAATGCTAGGTGAAGCAGTCAGTTCACCTACTGTTTGCTGGAAACCTACTCCTGTGCCCAGGCTGCCTTAGGCCCTGGGAATACCAAGGTTGCAAAGCAAACCTCAAGGAACTTGTCTTCTAGAATGGGAGACAGACATTATTTGTTTTCAAATCACATAAGTAAATTTTAACTAACGGTTTTTAGGATGAAGAAAAACCAGAGGAAAGGGTGTGAGCAGGTAACAACGGAGGGACTGGTCAGGGTGGCATTTAGGAGAAAGCTTCTTTTGAGGTGGTGATGTCTGAGATAAGATCTGGAGAAGAGTTCAACCAGCAGAGAGAAGGGAAGGCTTCCAGATGGAGGAAAGAATATGAGCAAAGGCCCTGAGGTGGGAGGGAGGAGCCCACAGTGTGCTGGGAAGTGATAGAGAATCGACGCCACTGAGGCAGAGGGTGACAGAGAGAGAGGAAAGGGAGAAGAGGCAAAGGGAAGGACAGAGGACAGATCACTGCAGACTGAGGAAGAAGAGAGGAATTTGCAGGTTCCACTGCACTAATGCCCACTATAGGGTGTAGAGAGCCATTGAAAGATGGCTACTCGGGTGGGAAAGGAAGCTGGTTCCAAGGATTGGTTTCACCTATCTGTCCCCAGGTGCAGGAAGGAAGATTCCAGAATGAACAGGCCCTTATTAGCCCTACTGCTAATATTGGGCTGGACAGTTCTTACTCTCACCTGGAGAGCCTTTCCTGGCTATGCCTCTATGTATCCATCAATGGCATGTGTACCCAAAGTGTTGTTAATTCTTCTTGATGTTTCCCTCTAATATCTGCATGATCTTTCCTTATATCCCTGGAAGTCTGAAAAATGCTCCTGGCTTCCACAGTAACAGCTCATTGAGCCTTCTGTTACATGGTAGACCATTCGGACATCACAAGTGCTGCATGAGATAGGCAATATTAGCTCTGTTTTACAGCTGAAACAGGAGATGGAGAGGTTAGAATGTTTGCTTGTGGTGACTCAGGTAGAAAGTGGAAAATCCAGATTTGAGCCCAGGTCTTCCTGACCCTTCCAACTGCTGCCTTTTGGACCACAGTTCACTATCTAGTAACCCTTGCAGTCATCCATGGTATGCCCTCAAGGGATCTCAATCTTAGGGCTCATCTATATCTCCAACCAGCTGGTAGACTTTAAGAAAGACACTGGATTATTCTTTTCTTTTAAAATAAAGGAGTTGTCTGGCTTAGGGTTTCCAAAATGCATTCCTCAACATTTTAATCACTCAAGGTTCTCTGTGAAAAAGAGACCCCCTGATCAAATCCACTGGAGAAATTTGGCATACTCAATCTCCCTCTTGGTGATTCACAATATGAGTGGGGCTTTGAAAACTCTCATATAGTCTATTTTACACATTTATTTGACCATGAGTCCTTCTGGTGTGCAATTCCTAAGATCATCCTAGGAAACTGTTGTGCTAAAGTACACACTGTCCAAAGCACAGACTTGAATACTCAGGCACTGACTGCATGTATCATTCTGGGCTCTGGAAAAAAAATGTAAATGGTTAAGATAAATGGGTCCTTCCATCAAAGAAATCCTACTTTGGTGGGTGACATAAGCATATCAACAATGAACTGTAGTGTCATATGGTAAGTGCCTAACCTGGGCCAGGTGCTTACTGGATGAGGGATGGCTGGAAAAGATGTCAGAGGAGGGAACTAAGATAGCCTAGCAGAAGAAGCAATGCATCCTGTGTGGGTGGGGAGGCATGGCAGTGGTCAGAAGACCCTGAAAGAAGAGGTCACCAAGTGGGATCTTGAAAGATAAGCCAAAAGGGAGAGTGGAAGAGAAGATAATGGAAACTTTAGAGTCAAGGAAACGGATCAGCCACAGCACAGAATGTTCAAGAAGTGGCAAGTAATTGGGCAACGATGAATGAAAAGCCAGGGAGTAGGTTGGGATGTGGACCCGGGTGCTCTCTGAGAGAACATTCTCCCCTGAAAGGCTATGAGTCTATGACCCCGGGACTCTCGGCACCTTCTCTTTTCTTGTCTGTGACACAACTAGAACTCCTGATCTAGATTTTCAGACCACACCCTGCTGCACTCCAAGTGTTCAGTCAGCCAAGCTCTAGCCCAGAAAGAATGAAGACACAAAGATCAGAGAGTATAAATTCATCTCTGAATTTCCCTCCCAGTTTTCCTGAACTGGGTTTACAAAGGTTACCTGGGGTTCTATTTAGCTGTTAGGAATATTTGAGGCTGCAAGTAACAAAATATTCAACTAAAATGACTGAAACAGTATTTTTCCCTGTGGGACAGGAAGGACAAGGGTCAGGTAGAAATGCTGATATCTTGGGGTTGCCCCCTACCCCACAATGCCCTAATTTCAGGTATCTGCCCCAGATCAGTTTGGTCATCTGGCCAACCCAACTCCCACCATAGTCCGCACCAAGGAGGAAGTTTGTTTTTTCACTCATGATACACCTGTAGGTAGAATGTGCTGGTCATAATTCAGCAGCTCAGTGATGTCAGGACCACTGTCTCTGCAATTTTTCTCTCTTTTCCATGTTGTTTACAATATTTCAGCTACGGTTCCATCTATCATGTCTGCGCTCAAGGTAGAAATAAGGGAGAAGGCAGAAAATACACACCTGACCCAGAACTCGCAAAGCTCCTCCAAGTGCACATGCCCAGAATATGTTCCGTTAACTGCCCATAGTTGAAAAGGCATGTGAGGAAGTGAGCGCATCACTGGGGATTGAGTTCATAGTTGCTCTGCACAAAACCAAAGCGCTGTCAGCAAGGGAAGGAGACATGGATACGGAATCAGTCATAAACAGTGCCTGCCATCCAAGTCTGCCACACGGTTGGGTAGAATTCTTGGCCCAATGACAGAGTTCAGCCCTAACAGAATGATTGCTTCTTAGACATTTCTGCAAACCACCCAGTTCCCTTCAGGTTAATGCAAAAAAGAATTTTACTGTTCAGAAGATTTAAGTGGACTCTGTGGGAATTTAAGGATTTCTTTAAAAGGCCTCAGGAAAAAGGCACAACTAATTATGTGCCTTAAACGTAACACACAGCAAGCTCTGACCAGGGTACTTAGTGTACAGGACGGGCCGTGCTCTTGGGAATGCTATGCTCCACCTTTCTCACCAGCATCTTTTGGAATCCGCCATATATCCCTTGGGGTGGGGGGTGGGAGGGAGGATGGGACATCTTGATTCATTTAAAAGGAAGGTTTAAAGTAGAGGCACAGAGAATGAAGGACAGAAAGACTGGAGAGGTCTGCTGGGTTTAAATTAGAATTGTGTCTTTCTTTGATTTTTGCCTTTCTGTCTTCTAAAATATTTTCATAATGAAGGCTCAGTTCCCCACTCTCATTCTGCCCTTCATCTGGAGTCTTCAAGGCAGGATAATGATACCTCCCCTCCACCGAGTGCCCTTTACGGGCCAGATGCTTTCTGTGCTCGTCTTACTGGGCCTCACAACTGCCCTGAAGAATAAGAACTGTCATCATCCCATTCTGCAGATGAAGAAACTGGCAGTAACATGCCTGGGTGCTATTGGGTACCAGGCTTCTAACCACCATGCCACTCAGCACCTGAAGGCTATTCAAACCTAAGAAAAGGGAAGGTGCTCAGCCTAACCTGGGGCCTCTTGGGGAGCCGGGTCTCATGAAGCTCCCCACCAGCACTGACCCACAGTGTCAGGTGCTGGGGCTTGCTTATCTGTCTTCTTCATCTAGGAATGGGCCGTGGGCAAGGGAACTAATATAAATGGAGCCGCAGCTCAATCCAGGTCTTGAGTGACACTTGATTTGATCCTCACAACAGGTCAGCAGGCCATCTAGGAGACTGGTGATGGTGACGGTCGGCCCTGGAGTCTGGCAGATTCTAATCCTGCTAGCTGTGTGACCTCAGGCAAGCTTCCTAACATCTCTGAGCCTCACTTCCTCTTCTGTAAAACAGTGCCGATCGTGGGAATTTTGTGAATAACAAATTAAAAACTCCATGGGAATATTTCAGCACAATGTGTGGCATAACCTAAGTTCCAATCAATATCAGCTACTGACTGCTACTCTGGAAGGGAAGTTCTATTAGTCCTATTTTAATAGGGCTTTAAGGATGAAGAAACCAAGATCACTTGCCCAGATCACATAGCTGAGAAGTGGCCGAGTTGGGAGTGGAACTTGGGTCTAAGGTGTTTTCATTCATAAGCCATGATGCATCCTTCCATTGGAAGTGACCAATGGAGCATCTCCATCGCATCACAGCATTAGCACCATCAGAGGGAGACAGTGTGTACTGCCAAGGGAAGATTTCCTCTTGACTTTGAAGGCTAAAACCTCAAAGAATGGGGTCTGGGCGTGGCCAGATCCTGGGCAGAGGTGACTATTAACAGATTCCCTTTTTGCTCTCCGCAGCAAAGCACATGAGGACCCTGCTTTCGGGGACTCCAAACAGGAAACTCATAAACTTGCATCCTCCAGAGATAGCCCCCAACTCCCTGTAATATCTCCCGGAGGTGTCAGCACATTATACAGCATTCCTGCTTGGCCCGGAGCAGCTGCTCCTAATTTTGTTCAAGGTTCAGAATCAACAAGACATGTGGGCCTGCCACCGACTATTCCTGTTCAAGTCTATGGAATTCCAGCCTCCAAGGCCTCCATTGGCAAACACTCAGAGACGTTTTCCTGGGCCAGTGCAAACATGCTTCCAGGACACTTCTCCAAGTGCTCCTGCCTTCTTCAAACAGGCCAGCCGGGTTGGGGTTTTCTCCCCTCTCTGGGCACGAGAAAAGTACAGCATGTATTGCACATAAAGGCAAACAGTAGGTACGGGGTGGCCAGAATGGTCTGGTTGTGACTTTTTCATTAGTACATTGAAATAGATGACCAGGGCACACTCTCTGGGGCAGCTGCCAGCGACCACTGGGTGAGAGGCATGGGGCCTGGACATGGTCGGCGTAGCTCTTTGGTGCCCTTCACACTGACACGCCGCAGAGAGAACTGCATGTTTAGCTAGGCTTTTGTGGTGAGTTTTATAAATCCCCATCTGTGTGCACAGAGCAGAGAATTCTCCGCTCATGGGCCAGCCTTCCTGGATGCACACCCTCGCTGTGAAGTGTCCTCTTTCTGGAAATCAGATACCAGAAGTGCCAGTCAGAGGCTGAAGGGGGCAACCTGGTCCCTCCAAGGATGTGGAGAGAAAGCAGTGGGCTGTAGCTCAAAGAACAGCAGGCTGACCTGGACCCAAATCCTGGTTCTGTCTCACCCTCTTCGTTGTCACCAAGCCCCCCATCCTCACTCGGAGAACACGGTTCATAATGGCCTTCCTGCCATCTTACAGGACTGGGCTAGTCAGGTGATGTATGTGCAGGCTTTTATCTGTAAAGAGCCAGTAAAGAACCCAGCACAGAGGAGGCTCCTCCTTAGTGTTTTTGAGTGAATGAGGGAGGGAACAGGGGCACTTGTTCTGAGAGCTGCCCTTAGCATGTTCCTAGTTAAAGGCTGCGCCCATTTCAAGCACTGGGTAGACACCGTCTATAATTTCCTGAGTGAGTGGAGGAAGCTGGGATACATCATCCTAAAGCCAGCCCTGGGTCCATGCGTGCTCCTGTTTAAAGCCCTCTAAACAAGTCCCCACCACACTAAGAAAGGCACCCGAATCCTGGCCATGGACTTCAAACTATGGCTGCAAATTGACCCTCCCCCAATGAATCCAGGCCTCTGAGATAAGACCCAACCATCTGTTTTTAACAAGACCTGTGGGGGGTGGGGGGAGGGGGGAGGGTTCTGATGCACAGCTGAAAACTTGCTTGTGCAGGTCCAGGGACAGCTCATTATGGCCAGTGTAACAAGTATCCACATGGACTTTTAAGGCTGTAGCAGCCATCATTTTGTGACTCCATCGGCTACAGGCTCCCAAAGAGAGATTCTCTATTCAAGCCAGGTGTGCTGAGAAGGTGAGCTCAGACCGGTAAATCATCAGAAACTTCCACCAACTCTGGATAAGAAAACTGACCTAAGGTCTTGTTGCAGAAAGAGAATTTTGCTCCCATGTCTAGGATGGAGGGGCGGCGGCAGATTGATGTACACTAGCCCATGTACCCCGCGTTTCACGTGGAATGCTTTCAGTAATGGGTTACAAGTGGAGGGTGGCTGAAACGATATAGACTCCTACTGGGTCACTTTTGCAAGAAGTCCAGAACAAGGCAGCATTGGTTCCTAAGGTCTCAGGCCTTCCCACCTGACGGCAGGTCAACCTTCATGGTCACAGGGTGGCTGTTGCAGTCTCAAACGTCCTATGCTCGCTTGACACTTACGCGTGAAGGACAATGATGCCTGGACTCTAGCTTCTTATTAGGGAGGAGAGATGTTCCCAGAAGTCTCCTGGCAGACTTTCTCTTCCATCCCCTGCTCAGACTTTGGGGATAAGGCTCACTCCTAGGCCAATCACTAAGGAGAATGGCTTTGATTCATCATGAACGAAATTGGTGCTCTTAATGGAGGGATGGTGGGGAAAGACCAAGAGCAGTGAGTCTGCTAACAACTATGATGGTATTTCTTTAGGAAACGATGAGCTCAGAGCCTGAAGGGCCAAGTTACAGATGCCAGTGGGAGATGCTCCTATAGCTCATGGAAGATCCTGTTTAGAGAAGTGGGAAGCACCAGAGAGGAAGGTGTGAGGGTAGGAGAAAACTCACAGTAGAAAATAAACTCTGTGGAGAAGCAGAGACAGGGGAAGAAGAACAGAAGCAGCAGAGTTGGGCCTGAGGAGATTTCTGTATTTTCTAGGAGCCACTACATGAACAGAGAAGGACGGCATGGCACTGTGGACACCAAGGACACATATGGGCCTACATTTCTCTACCTGAAATCTTTCAGGAGCTAGGGGTGGGGTGGTTACTAGTGGGGCTTCTCAGGACCTCTCAAATGCCTAGCTGGGCATAAGCCAACTTGGGGGCAGTCCCACATTGGGTTTCTCAGGTCCTGATCTAACACTTTATTTTCAGAAGAGATAAAGAAAGAGATCCTTAGCGTGCAGGGAGTTGGTGTGGGGGGCATGTAGGAAAAACCAGGCATCTGGGCTCCTCAAGAACTACTTTCCAGAATGTAAGTCTATGGCTATGACTTCTATTTCCTGTCGAGAGGCAGGGTGGATTTTCACCCCCACTCCTAAGGCATGCACAGCCCAAGGCCACGTGGTCTGCCAGGCAGGCGGTAAGCACTCAGGGCCCAGAAAGAGAGAGCCCTGGCAGAAGGTGGACTAGGAGAAAGTCAGGCTCATGGATGGCTTCCCCCCACTGCACTTCACCCCAGGCTCCATCCAAGATGAAAGAGATTCCAGAGAGGGCCGTGTGGGACAATGGGCTTCAAGGGGCTTTATGGAGAGGAAAGAAGATGAAGAAAGTCCACAAAGGGGAAGGCCGCCTTCTGTGGAGATGGGAGGCGGGGGGTTCCAGGAAAAGCCCATGTCCCTGACCTCCGAGCCAGCTGGGAACAGGGTAAAGAGGGTGCCAAAGCGTCTCCTGAGGCACAGGCCCTGGGAGCCAGAGTCAGCAGGTTTGGACTAGGTAAGGACTCCATGGTCAGGGGCTAAGAGGAGAATGTCCTAGTAGGCAGGTGCCTCTCCCTTCACCTTATACTGGAGCTATAGTGGGGGTTGCCAGGGTGACGAGAGGAGAAGAGCTGGGGTTTTTTTAAGCATTACAAAAATTTCTTTACATTTATTTGTTTGTTTTGAGGGAGACAGAGATAGCACGAGTGCGGGAGGGGCAAAGAGAGCGAGGGAGACAGAGAATCCCAAGTGGATTCCGCACTGTCAGCACGGAACCCGATACGGCAGGGCTCAAACTCAAGAAACCCTGAGATCATGACCTGAGCTGAAATCGAGAGTCTGGCGTTCAACCGACTGAGCCACGCAGGCACCCCAGGAAAACAGGAGTTTCATCAAGTGGAAAACAGAGTGAGCTCTGTACAGCCCTCTGTGAACCAGAGTTCGATTTCACTGGAAGCCTTTCTCCCCAGCACCCGCGCCTGGAGGATTTACTGTTCTAGGGGGTCTGTGTCTGCACTGCCACCTGCTGCACTCGAGGGGCTCTGGAATGGCCCCGGGGTCAACAGCTGCCTGCAGGAGCCCTCCTTCCCTGTGTCCCCTCCCAGGCTGATGGGCAGCTGGCCCAGCCTCTGAGCACTCCCAGCGGCGCCTCTCTCTTCCTGCCACCTGAGAAGTCTTGACTGTGCACCTGCCACCACCCCGCCCTCCCCGGCAGGCTGTGGGCTCCCCTCCTGTCACAGGGAAGGCCTCCAGCCCTGACCCCAGGGTGCACAGCCTCCTCACTTAGACATCGCCAGTCTCTGCTGAAGTCTCGCCTATAACGGGACCTGCTTCCTCCAGAGTCTCACCACCCCATTTGTCACTAAGAAGAGTTAAAAGTCAGTGGTCTTGTTCCTGGTACCATTTCGGTAATGGATCATGCCTCTACTTCTGATAACCTACTATGCTGGACTAGCCTTTTTTCCCCCTCTCAGTAACTTTTTCTTCAAACTTACAAAAGCATTGTGTCTGCCTAATGCAGTGATAGTAGGACTATGGAGGAAAAAACCCCATCACCTCATCACAAAGGAAATTCCAAGGTTTTAGGAGCTCTGTGCCAGACACTGGGTCAAAGACCAAATACATATTTTCTTAATGTTTATTTATTTTTGAGAGAGAGAGAGACAGAGCACAAGCAGGGGAGGGACAGAAAGAGGGAGAGGCACAGAATCCGAAGCAGGCTCCAGGCTCTGAGCTGTCAGCACAGAGCCCGATATGGGGCTGGAACTCAAGAATTATGAGAACATGACCTGAGCTGAAGTCTGACACTTAACTGACTGAGCCATCCTGGCGCCCCTACATATTTCTTATTATAAATCACAATATCACAATCTGTATTTCCAGAGACTCATAAGCTACTTAGGGCAACATGAGAACATTATACTCGTCTTTGTTATTTGTAGAGTGCCTAGGACCCAGTATATATCAGTATTTGCAACAGGAATGAATACAGGAACCAATCTTTGGGGGGGGGGAGATGTAGGGGGAGAACACAGTGTTCCCAGTGCTTCTAAATCATTGCAGGTGTGATGGTTAAGAAGCTGGGTTTTAGAGGTGCCTGGGTAGCTCAGTAGGTTAAGTGTCCGACTTCGGCTCAGGTCATGGTCTCACGGTTCATGGGTTCAAGCCCCGCATCAGGCTCTGTGCTGCTAGCCCAGAGCCTGGAGCCTGCTTTAGATTCTGTGTCTCTCTCTATTTCTCTGCCCCTACCCTGCTCATGCTCTGTCTCTCAAAAATAAATAAACATTATATATATATAAAGCTGAATTTTAGAATCAGGTAAAATGGGGGTTTACATCCTTGGTCTAACAACTTACAAACTGGGCATGCTCAAACAAGCTATTTAACACATTAGAACCTTAGTTTACCTCTTTGTGAAAACAGGGAAGGCAATACCCACCTTGCAGAATTCCTGTAGTGCAGGGCTACCGAGCAATAGAAATGGTAATAATGATAATAAAACTCGATTCAATTAAAAATTAATCTGAACTCATAGATATTTTCAGAATGAGAAACTTAAAAAAAAAAGGAAAAGAAACTTTGCTGTAATTCTTTGTAAATGGTCCATGATGTGGAAGAGAAGGTCAAGAAGAAGAGACCTGGGGTCTGGGAAACAGGTGACAGATGACAGGAAGGCCGCGATACCTTAGAAGCCATGTTACCAGCTTAACCATCGGTGAGCAGTTAGTGTAGAGATTCCTAAGCGTGTCTCTTGGAGGGGCGGACTCACTGAGTCTGGGGTGAAGCTGAGGCACAACCAGGTTTGGGGAGCATGCACGGAAATGGGTGAGCCCAGCTGAGCTCCAATCTCTCAAGTTCTCCTCACAATGTCTCACAGTTTTCAGCTTTATGTTTATATATATAATCTATTTTTACTTAAATTTTGTATATAAGGCAAAGTGCGGATATATATATCAAAGGAAATATATACACACGTTGATCCACACATTGATGCATATGATAATAGATACACATCCAACTGTGTCAGCACCATTTGTTGAAAAGACAGACCATTCCATCTCCTTTGCACCTTTGTTAAAAATCGGCTGGCCGTTTATGTGTGCACCTCCTTACGGATGCTCTCCTGTTCCACTGAGCCCTACGCTTGCTGTGATGCTAATACCACACGGTCTGCATCACTGGAGCTTCAGAACAAGTCCTATGGTCAGATCATGTAAATCTTTCGTCTTTGTTCTTTTTCAAACATGTTCTGGTTATGCAGGTCATTTGTATTTCCATACGAATTTTAAAGTCAGCTTGTCAATTTCTCCTACAAGGCCTATAAGGTTTTGATGTGAATTTTGTTGAATCAATGGATCAGTTAGTGGACAATAGAAGAGATCCATAAACACAGTATCTCTCTTCCATAATTTAGCAAGTCAGCAATACCTTGAGTAAAATGTTCCTTTGTGGGAAGATTTTTTAAAAAACTAAATTTCTTTAATACATGTAAGGCTATTTGGGTTGTCTTTCATCCTAAGTGAACATCTTTGTGTCCTTCATGGGCTTTGTCCATTTCATCTAAGTCATTAAATTTGCTGGCATAAAGTTGTTCATAATACCTCATTATCCTTTTGAAATGTGTAGAATTAGTACTGTATCACTTCTCTCCTTCCAGATACTGGTAATTTGATCCTTTTTTCTTTTTTCTTTTTTCCTGATCAGTCTGTCAAGAAGTTTATAAATTTGGAGGGTCTTCCCAAATAACCGTCCTTGGTTTCATTGATTTTCTTTATTATTTTCCAGTTCCTATTCCCCTGATTTCTATTCTGATCATGACTATTTCTTGTCTTCTGCATACTTTGGGTTTCATTTGCCTTTTATTTATTTGGGTTTTTTTTTTTTGCTAGTTTATTAAAGTGGAAACAAAGTAATTGATTTGCAACCTTTCTTATTTTCTAAGATAGACTTGGTGCTATAAATCTCCCTCTAAATACGCTCTAGCTGATTCCCACACATTTTCCTTTTTTGTCCTTTAATTTTCACTCATGTCAGAAAGAGGGAATGTCAACTGGGTCCAATGCCGCTCATGGGCTGATGGAGGAGGACTCGCAGGGATTGGTGGGGTTAGAAACATAGAGGCTACTGGCAAACTTGATGAGCTATTTTTTTATATAACAATATTTATTTATTTTTTATATAGTTTATTACCAAGTTGGTTTCCATATAACACCCAGTGCTCTTCCACAGAAGTGCCCCACTCTATGACCATCACCCCCTCCCCCTTTCCCCCCTCCCTCTCAGCCCTCAGTTTGTGCTCAGCATTCAAAAGTCTCTCATGATTTGCCTCACTCTCTCTCCCCAACTCTTTCCCCCGCTTTCCCATCCCCATGGTCTCCTGTTAGGTTTCTCCTGTTAGACTTATGAGTGACAACATATGGTATCTGTCCTTCTCTGCCTGACTTATTTTGCTTAGCATGACTCCCTCGAGGTCCATCCACTTTGCTACAAATGGTCAGATTTCATTCTTTCTCCTTGTCATGTAGTATTCCATTGTATATATATACCACATCTTCTTGATCCATTCATCAGGTGATGAGCTATTTTGGTGGCATGCTGAGCATCAAAGACTGACTGGAGGGGCTCAAGAGAGAATTGGAAGAGAGGCAGTGGAGACTGGAAGTATTAATCTCCCTTGAGCTTTGTTTTATAGACAAGCAAAGAAATGGCACAGAAGATAAACAGGGAATAAAAGTTCAAAAGTAATTTGCCTTAACAAGGGAAAAAAATAGTATGTTTGTATGCTGATGAGAATTATTTTGACTAGTTCTTATTTAAAGTAATTTAGCTCACTGCCTCTACTACTCCCAAATATATGCTTTTCCTATATATATATGAGTTCAGATATATATTTATATTATTTATTTATTTATTTATTTATATTCCTTTTCCCTTGCTTTATTAACTCTAGACAATATCTCTGGCTCTAATATAAAAGATTAAGATACGGCTCAATTCTACTACCTCCATTCTATTCCTCGTTGCCTTCCAAAGTGTGATCTCATGTGTGTGCATGTGCATGTGTGTGTTTTATCCACTGGTTACTTTTGCAACTTTAAATAACCTACCTAAACCTCTATTTCTTATTCTGTCACTTTTCATATGAATCCCATTCACTCACTTTGTAAATTGAGGTTATCAATACTCTTCTCTTTCCGCAACCTTTTCTCTTTCCCTTTTCCCATTCCAACTCTGATTAACCATAATTGCTTATAGATTGAACCAAATTAATTAAAAATATAGCATTAACATGTCTATTTTAATATTCTTCATGTTGGCCCAAGAAGTGTGCTAAAATTAAGCTGTCTTCTCTAGAAGTCATTCATCTATGTCTGTATTCAACTATTATTTTACTGAGTACCTGCTACTTGCCAGGCACTGTTTTAGCCACTAGAGATAGTATAATGAAGGTGGCAGATGAAATTCTTGCCGTATAAAGCTGATATTCCAATAGGGAGATAGGTAATAAATAAGTGAACAAATAATGTAACTCCAGGTGGGGATAAGTGCTACAAAGGAGAATAAAGTGGGGTAGGAATTTAAGGGATATTTTAGATTGAGTAGTCTTGGTTTTGGAACGGAGACCTATGTAGAGTGAAGGAACAAATCATCTAATGGGTTGACCATCTTACATCATAGCACTTGGTACAGCAGAAGGAAAATGACACATACATTATAGCTAAGTAGAGTTTCTCAACATCGTTTTTGCTTTGTTTTACTCTTTGGCTGTACATTTGAACCATGGTGTGACATTTTAGATGTCCCTATGTTCCTCCAACTCAGAATTGTGACATCCCTCTATTTGCAAAGGCAAGTTGCCAACGGCAAACACCAAATAATTTATATATCAAGAAGATTGGTTGCTGTTTGCTGAATTTGATGGATAAATATTTAAATGATGATGCTAATAATACCTAATCATTATTGAATCCTTTTTGGCTATGGCCAGAACATAAAGATCACTCGTCTCCCGTTTAACCTGTTCAAGAAACAGAAAGATGTCTCCATTTGAAAGAAAAGTTCAGGATAACTCATCCTTCTAAAGGCATCTTCTTTATTACTTCAACAAGTTTAATTTAGTTCTAGTTGTTTGTGATCACATCCCGGGTAAAGCAGCACACTCAGTGAGAGCAAGGAAGCATTGATGAGTTGAGACCCCTCAGCAGCCCTTGGTAATGGAATCAGCACGCAGAGCTGAGGGAGGGCTGCTGGGATTCTGATAGAATGATTAGGTCTGCAGACTGCCAAGGTGAGAAAGACTTCAGGTCTTCCAGAACATTTCTCACCTCCAAAAAAACTTTTCAAACTTTTCGGGCTAGCTCTCAGACTATCTGCAAGGAAAATGGGATAAACTGAGGCATGGGAGGCCAGTGAATAGATCTAGTACTCCATCTACAAGATCCCCCATCCCCTTTGGGATGTAGTACATAAAATGAGAAATGGACATCCCAGAGATTTCTTCCTTCCTGGATGAAGAAACTGGGGTCTGAGCAATCCCTGTTTAGGAGGGCAGAAGCTTCATGCAATGAAATGGACAGCAAGCCAGTGAAGGAAACAGAGGACAAATTGTCTCTTATACGCAAAGTTGACGGAATAATTGATGACCTTAAGAAACAGAATGAGGGGCGCCTGGGTGGCTCAGTCAGTGAAGCCTCCAACATCAGCTCAGGTCACGATCTCACGTTCATGAGTTCAAGCCCCATATCAGGCTCTCTGCTGCCAGCAGGGAACCTGCTTCTGATCCTCTGCCCCCCCTCTCTCTGCACCTCCCCCACTTATGCTCACTCTCTCTCTCTCTCACTCTCTCTCTCAAAAATAAATGTAAAAAAAAGAAACAGAATGAATTTTTTTTTAGTTTATTTATTGATTTTGAGAGACAGAGAGAGAGCAGGTGCACAAGTCGGGGAGGGGGAGAGAGACAACCCCAAGCAGGCTCAGTACTGCCAGTGCAGAGCTCAATGTAGGCTCAAACGCACGGACTATGAGATCATGACCTGAGCCAAAATCAGTCAGATACTTAACCAACTGAGACACGCAGATGCCCCCAGTAAGAACTTTTAAATGCTCACTTCTAAAATTCAGTGACAGAGAAAAATTTCACCATAATGTCACCATAATGACTTTGGGGCAGTAAAATTTGGGGGATCATAAGGGGAAGGAGCTTTGACTTTTAATTGTATATACTTCTACTTGAATGTTTAAACAATGATTCTGTATTCCTGTGGCTATTTTAAAACTTTACAAACTAGTTTAGCTTTCATTCTTAAGTCAAGTTCCAAGAACAGAAATCTGTCTCTTTCTCATGATAAAACTCCATCAGAACATTCACCAGCCTGGGACTGTGTCTTTCTCAGAGCCCCACACAATCATTATACTTTGGAAATGTTTTTAAATTGGCAAAATGATGATAACAAGTAGCTAAAGCAAAAAGAAGTGACCTGGTGTGTCCTCTTTGCCCTTTGAAGTATTTATGAGCATCATAAACCCTAATTCTGATCACTGGGAGCTTTGTAAATCAACATGACTCCAGAGACGAACAGTAACCCAGAGAGTCCAAAAAATTGAAACCATCCAAATGGAGCCTTCCAACTCTGATCGTGATGGAATAACAGGGACCAGATTTACCCTCATGTCTGAAATAACTATGAAGGTGCACAAAATACATGAGGCAATGCTTTTCAAGACATTGGACAGCATGCAACAAAACATAATGACCCAGGCAAGGCTGGGGAAAAATGAGGTAAGTCTTACGTTTATCCTGGGTTACTGCCTTGAGGGCATTCTTAGGCTATTGCATAGGCAAAGGGAACCGAGCAGAGCCCAAGAGAACTATCTGGGTTTAGAAGATAAAACTAAGAGTACAGGAAGACTGAGACAGCCAGAGTTTGCTGTGTGCAACAGCAGACAGGAGCAAGGACACACAGAAGCCAGCAGAATGGTGATCAGTGTAGGTTTCTGAAGAAACACACAAGGCCGGGGAAAGCACCACCCACACAGACTAGAAGGAATAGTACCTTGTTCTCGTGAGCCAGGCTGGAAAACCTCATATCTTATGGGGGCACTATGTAAAGCCCTGAGAAGAGTCTTAACTAAGTAGTAGAGAATAACCTAACCCTAGACAAAAATGCTGCTCAGGTCCAGTCTAAAAGAAATTCAAAAGCAAGATCTGAAAGGATCAAACTGTGTCCAAGCAACTGAACTTCACTGAAGAATAAAGCTCCAAAATATGTATAGTAATATAAAAATATCCAACAACCAGAAGGTAAAATTTATGTCTGCTATCTGATCACTTACCAGGCATTCAAAGGACCAGAAATAATGTGGCACATAGGGAATAGAGAAATAAACTGAAAATGACCCAGAAATGTCACAGGTGTTAGAATCAGCAGAAGAGAACATATTAAGAGCTATAGTAACAGTATTCCTTATGTGCAAAAGCTAATAGCGACATGAGCATGTTGAGAAGAAACACGGAAGACAAAAGAGAACAAATCAAACATCTACAGATGAAAACTACAATACCTGAGATGAAAAATACACTGAATGGGATTAATAACAGATTAGACACCGAAGACAAGATTGGTGAACTTGAAAATATACCAACAGAAAATATTCAAAAAAAATCACAGTAGAAATAAATACATTAAAAAGGAACAGATTATTTTTCAGTTATGGGCAACTTCAAACAGTCTAATATATGTGTAATTTGAACTCCAAAGGAGGGGAGTGAAGACAGAAAAAATATTTGAGGAAATAATGGTAAACTACTGCCCACATGTGATGAAAATTGAAATCTCAACTAACTAAAAAGTTCAACAAACAAACAATAAAATAGGGGCACCTGGGTGGCTCAGTCGGTTAAGCGTCCAACTTTGGCTTAGGTCATGATCTCATGGTTCATGGAATCAAGCCCCACAGCAGGCTCTGTGCTAACAGTTCAGAGCCCACTTCAGATCCCGTCTCCTTTTTTCTCTGCCGTTACTCCACTCATACAATCTCCCTCTCCATCTCTCAAAAATAAAACAAACATTTAAAAAATACGAAGAAACTCACTTCAAAATCCATCATAACCCAATTGCCCAAAACCAACGATAAAGAAAACATCTTAAAAGTAGCTAAAGGAAAACAGACACATTATATAAGAAGGAACAAAAGTAAGGGTGTTCTCATCAGAATTCAAGCTAGAAGGTAGGGGAGCAACATCTTTAAAGTCCTGAGAGGGAGGGGCGCCTGGGTGGCTCAGTCAGTTGAGCATCAGACTCCAGCTCAGGTCATGATCTCACAGTGTGTGGGCTCAAGCCCCACGTTGGGCTCTGTGCTGACAGTTTAGAGGCTGGAGCCTGCTTTGGATTCTGTGTCTCCGTCTCTCTCTGCCCCTCCCCAACTTGTGCGTGCATGCTTGCTCTCTCGCTCTCTCTCTCTCTCTCTCTCTCTCTCTCTCTCTCAAAAGTATATTAACATTTAAAAGACTCATTTTTTAAATACTGAGAGGGAGAAAAAACTCTGTCAACCTAAAATTCTATGCCTAGTGAAAAGATACTTCATACAAAACCTGAAACACAAATTATCACCAGAAGATCTGCACTACAAGAAAAGTTAAAGGAACTATTTCAGATAGAAGGAAACCAATAACAGATGGGAATACAGATTTATGAAAGAAATAAAAGCACTAGAAATGCTAAGTATGTGAATAAATATGTTTTTTCTTAATACTTAATGTCTTTTAATTGATTGTTTCAACTGAAATGATAACATGGTATTGGTAGGTTTGTAATATGTACAAAATGACAACAGCATAAAAGTTGGAAAGGAGAAATGAAAATACACTATAGTTAGATTCCTTTTTAAAATTTTTTAATGTTTTATTTTTGAGAGAGACAGAGACACAGACAGAGCATGAGTGGGGGAGGGGCGGAGACAGAGGGAGACACAGAATCCTAAGCAGGCTCCAGGCTCTGAGCTGTCAACACAGAGTCTGACACAGGGCTTGAACCCAGGAACCGTGAGACCATGACCTGAGCTATAGTCGGACACTCAACTGACTGAGCCACTCAGGCGTACCACTATCATGAGATTCTTATGCTACATACGAAGTAATATAATATTGCTAGAAGACAGACTTTGATAAGACACACATGAATACTATTAAGCCTAAAGCAACCACAACAAAACAAGAACAACAAAAAAAGAATTACAGCTAAAAAGAAGATAAAATGGATAATAAAAGTACTCAACCCACAGAAAATTAGAAAAGGAGGGAAAAATGAACAAAGAGCACATGGGACACAAGAAAACAAACAGCAAGATGATAGATTACTACCTATAACCAGGTCAATGATCATATTAAATGGAAACAATAAAAACCATCCCCCATTAAAAGGCAGAAATTGTCAGGATAAAAAGCAAAAAAGCAAGACAACCATATATTGTTGAAAGTGGAAAGAAATCCACTTTCAGTATATATAAAGACACATATAAGTTCAAAACAAATGGATAGAAAACATTATACCATGCTAAAGTTAAGTTTTTAAAAGCTGTAGTGCTTATATTAATATTGGACAAAGTAGATTTCAGAGGAAAAAATAATACCAGGGGAAATAAAGCTCATTTCATAATGATAATGTGGTCAGTTTATTTAAAAAAAAGATAGTATGAAATATTTATGCATCTGACAACAGAGCTGCAAAATATATGAAGTAAAAACTGTCAGAACTGAAAGGAAGAATAAAAAATCCACAATTACAGTTGGGAGATTTTGATATTCTGTCTTAATAACTGATGGAACAAGTATATGGAAAATCAGTACAGATACAGAAGATACAATAATACTACCAACTAATCTGATCTAATAGACATCTAAAGGGCACTCTACTCAACAACAGTAGAATATGCATTTTTTTGAGTGCACACAGAAGATTTACCAAGAGAGACCACACTCTTGGCCAAGAGTATGAACCCAATCTTAATGAACTTAAAAAGAATTCAAGCCTTATAAAGTATGTTCTCTGACAGGAATAGGATTAAATCAGAAATCAGTATCCAAATACTTGGAAACCAAATGATACTCTCCTATTTCACCCATGAGTTAAGGAATAAATCAACAGGGCAACTATAAAGCCTTTGAACTGAGAGAAAACAGAACATACCACAATTTGTAGGATGTAAGTAAAGCACAAAATGCCTAAACAGAAATGTCTCAAATCAGTGATATCAGTTTCCATTTTAAGAAACTAGAAAATAAAAAATAGCAAATGATATCCAAAGTAAACAGAAAAAATAAAATAATGACTTACCTCAACAAATGAAATAGAAAACAGGAAAAAAAAACAATAGAATAAAATCAAGGAAACCAGTTGGTTTCTCTATCCTTGAGAAGACAAAAATAAAAATAAATATCTAGCCAGACCATCAGGAAAAAAGAAGAGAGAAAATACAAATTACCAATATTAGGACCAAGGGGCAGCATCAGTACAGATGCTACAGATAGTAAAAAAAAGATTAATAAAAGAATGTTTGGACAATGTTGTGCCAATACTTTATACAATTTATTAAAAAATGGATAAATTCATTGAAGGACATAAACTACTAAAACTTATTTAAGAAAAAATAGATACCCTATATAAAAAATTGAACTTGTAGTTTAAAACCTTCATGCAAATAAGCTCTAGCCCAGGTAGTTTCATAGTGATCTCTACCAACATTTAAGGAAGAATTTATATTAATTCTACGTAATATCTTCAAAAAAGTTCTAAAATGAGGGAATACTTCCCAACTCAAATATGAGGCCACATTGATACTAAAACCAGACAGAGATTACAAGAAAAGGAAACTAGAGATCAATATCTCTCATGAGTATAAATAAACTAACCCTCAATAAAATGTTAAAAAGAATCCGTGTAATTCAGCATATTAGCAAAAGAAAAAAGAAAATCCTTATAATCATCTCAATAGATACAGAAATAGCATTTAAAAAATAAACTGGGGCATCTAGGTGGCTCAGTCAGTTAAGCATCTGACTTTGGCTCAGGTCATGATCTCACAGTTCCTGAGTTTAAGACCTGCTTTGGGCTCTGTGCTGACAGCTCAGAATCCGGAGCCTGCTTTGGATTCTGTGTCTCCCTCTCTCTCTGACTCTCCCGTGCTTACACTCTGTCTCTCTCAAAAAATAAACATTAAAAAAAATTTTTTTAACCAACCAATATCCATTCCTGTCAAAATCTCAGAAAAGCCACACACAAAAAAAAAAACCCACTACCCACAACAAAAAATAAAACAAAACCAAAAAAAACCTTTCTCAAACAAACAAAAAAAAAAAAACAAGCCTTTCTCAAACTCTATAGCTAATATCAAACTCAATAGTGAGAGACTAAATACATTCCCCTTAAGATCAGGAATAAATCAAGAATGTTCACTCTCATGACTTCTATTTAATTTTGTACTAGGGGTTTTCTATCCAGGGCAATAAGGCAAGAAAAAGAAACAGAAAACATCATGTCAGAAAGGAAAAAGCTAAACTCTTTATTTGGAAACACAATAATCTATCCAGAGAATATAATAAGATCTACTAAAAAAAAAAAGATACTAAGTTTAGCAAGGGTAAAGATCAATATCCAAAAATTAATTATATTTGATGTACTAGCTGAAATTTTAAACATACACTTACAATAGCATGAACTATTAAATCTTTGGAGCTGAATCTGACAAAGCGGATTTATATTGAAAATTAAAAATCGCTAGTGAGAGAGATGTAATATATTCATGAATTAGAAGACTCAATATTATTAAGGTGCCAATTTTCTCCCAACTTGTTTTATAGATTCATTGAAATCCTAAGTAAAATAAAATCCCAACAATCCTTGTAGAATCAACAAGCTGATTCTAAAATTAATATTTAAATGTGAATGATCTAGAATAGCCAAAACAAATTCGAAAAGAATACATTTGGAGGACTAAGCACTGCTTGATTTCAAAAGTAAGTAAGACAGTGTGGTATTGACAGAAACAGACAAATAGATCAAACCCAAACATATACAGACAACTGATTTTCAACAGAGATGCAAAAGCAATTGAGTGCATAAGCCTTTGTGACCTTGCATTAGGCAAAGACTTTTTAGACACATAACACAAGCATGATGCATAAAAGAAAAAAGTGGTAGGTCAAACTTCATTACAATTTGAACCTCCTGCTCTTAAAAAGACACAGCTAAGAAAATGAAAAAGACAAGCCACAGACTAAACATACACATGTAGAGCTGGTACATTCCATCCCTGGTAAAGAGTCCTCACCCTATGTCCAGTCAAGCCCTGTCCAACTTTAGAATCTTAAGATTCTAAGGTCCTTGTTATAAGAGGCTGACTCCTTGGATTTCTAAAAGCAGCAGAATCCAGGGGAGGGGAGAAGCCCAAAGCTAGGAATTAAGGGCACCTGAATTGGCAGTCTGCTTGCAACAAGCATCCCCAGTTATCAGAGCTGCTGGTGGGAGTGGGATGGGTCCCATGCATAGAAACACACTCTCCATAGCCCAAGATGATATTCCAGTTCTCACTTTCAGATGTTTTTGTACGTTTGCCTCGTGGCTGGTAACTCAGGATGGTGCAATTCTTTTCTTTTTTTTTTTTAATTTTTTTTAATGTTTTATTTATTTTGGATACAGACAGAGACAGAACATGAGAGGGGGAGGATCAGAGAGAGAAGGAGACACAGAACTGGAAGCAGGCTCCAGGCTCTGAGCTAGCTCTCAGTGCAGAGCCTGACGCGGGGCTCGAACCCACGGACGTGAGATCTGACCTGAGCTGAAGTCGGAGGCTCAACCGACTGAGCCACCCAAGCGCCCCAGGATGGTGCAATTCTTGATCCCCAGCACTGTGGATTGCCACTGACATTTGTCTCCTCAGGTTGGCATGAATTCCACCAGATCACTGTGGAGACAACCTAGAATTTGGCCCTGCATCAGTCTGCCTCTCTCATTCACTCCTTCTCTCTCTCTTTTGAAAAGCATCAGGATGGAAAATTTCCTACCCCTAAGCATTTGGTGTTAGGCGTGCTCAAGATATTTATTTTTCTCTTCCTCCTGAAAAGTCCAGTTAGGACTGCTCAGAGCAAGCCCAAGGTTACCTCAAGTTGGAGGTTCACCACAGCATTTGATAAGACCTCTTCCCTGTGTCTGGAAAACCCAGCACAACTTAATTAACTGGTCCACGGTAAACCGGAGGTACCCAGAGGCTGATGACAGAAAGAATGAAATTGTCTTAACCTGGAGAGAAATGCCCTTTAGCTTTAAGCAATAGGGTCTGGATGAAGAAAGAGTATTAGTGAGGTAAGTGAAAGTGAAGGGCAACCTTGGAGGAGGAGCCAATTATCTCAGCTTCCTGAAAAACTGAGTGGACGTCAGTTGTTGGCTATTGATCCATTTCTTCTTTGGAGCTAAAGAGCCCTCCCCCCACCACCTGCCTTCAATTACATGAGAAAGCCACCCTTCCCACTTGCAGTTAGGTTAGTCAATCTCATGCTCCGCTCCAACAAATCAAATGCATTGTCCTAATTGGCTACAGTCATTAGCCAAGGGAGGAGAAGATGACCCAGCCTAGACAAAGGAGATATAATACCCCCTGCTGGGACTTCTGGGAGTGGGGAGTGGGGGTTGGAGGTTTCTCACTATGAAGAAGGATGCTTCTCACCACTTGCATATAGCAAGAAAGCATGTATGTTTCAGAAATCATCTTCCAACCAAAAGGACAATTTTAGCTACAGGTTAATGACTGAGAGATGAACAGAGTGAAAAATAAATAGATAAACTGGGACATTGGTTTGATACACTTGGTCAAGCCATACCTGAAGTAAGACCTACCTCTGGACTAATTAGTAATGTGAACAATAAATTCCTTTTATTGTTTGAGCCGTTTTGAGTTAGTTTCTATCAACTGTTATTGAAATAGTCACAAAAGACACACACCCAAGACTGTTCTGCTAGCATCTTTACAAGTAACCCTATATGTAATCTTTAATAATAAGGGACAGTGGTGGCAATCAGAGGCAGGAGATTCAGCATCAGGTCTACTCTGGCCACTTATGCTGAGTTCAACAATAATATCAACAACTACAGATGATTCCTCATTAGCCATAACCTGTGCTAGTTGTTACACATATAACATTGTCATCTTCAGAAAGAGGAAGCCAGAGACTACATTTCTTTTTTAAAAAAAAATTTAATGTTTATTTATTTTTCAGAAAGAGAGAGAGAGCATGAGCGGGGGAGGAACAAAGAGAGAGGAAGACACAGAATCTGAAGCAGGCTCCAGGTTTTGAGCTGTCAGCACAGAGCCCAACACAGGCTTGAACCCATGAACTGTGAGATCATAACCTGAGCTGAAGTCAGACATTTAACCGACTGAGCCACCCAGGCGCCCCATAGAGACTACACTTCTTATTTTACTGATGAGGACAACTGTTCATGGAGATAAAAATAACTTGTCCAAGGCCACAGAGTTGGTAAGCTAGTTTTTTTTTCTTCATAGCACAGATATGATCTATTTCATTATTCTAGCTCTCCCTCACTTAACTGAAAGTGCCATTAGCTAGAACCTTTGTCTTTTTCACTGCTGGATCCCAGATGCCCAGAACAGTTGCTGCACAGAATAAGCCCTCAGTGAAGAGTAGCTGAGTAGAAAATAAACAAGATTCAAACCCAGGTCTGGCTCCAGAGCCAACATTTTCCACACTCCAGACTACCTCTCATTATCCCCTTTCATGAGAACAAGTGAGCCTCTCACATGCTTAAGAACAACCCTGCCTCCTCTCTGATCTAGTGGAATGTCGTGTGTAACTGGCCTTGCTTCATCAGCCCTGTCATGTAATCCCCTGACCACGGGTCTCCTCTAAGAATCCCATGATACACGCTGGTGGCACCATATGCAAAGAGAAGAGACCTACTTGGTGGAAGACAAAGAGATGGGCTTTGTGCAGACATTGCCTCATTCAGTCCTACCATACACCTGTAAGGTGAGGAGCAAAACCCCTGTTTTGGCAAATTGGGTCCAAGAGGCCCAGAGGCCCAGAGAGATTATATGCTTTTAAGGTCACAAACAGATTGAGGATTGTCTGACTCTAAAAGTTTTTCACATATTTCTTTAAGAGCCACACACTACAAACCATTTCATTGTTCTCATGAATATCATGAAACTTGGACTTAAACTTGGGATTTTAGTCACAATATGTCAAAAACACTCCAAAACAGATATTTGGTCATTCCTTGCCATTTCAACATAAACTTTTGAGCACCTACTATGTGCCAGTACTGCAACACACAGAGCTTGCACTGCCAGGGTAGGCTAACTGCATTATAAACAACCTCAAATATCAGGGATGAAAAGTACTAAACATGGATTAATCTCTTATGCAAGGTCTAATGGTCATATCCTTGGGCGGCTCTTCTCCAAATGCTCATCCAGGAACCCAGACTCCTTGAATACGGTGGCTCTGCCACATCTTGTGGCTTCAAAGTTGCCCTGGTATCACCTAGCTAGAAAAGAGATGATTTAACATGGGAGACTTTTATGGCTTAGGCTTGGAGATAGCATACATCCATTGCCGTACAGTCTACTGGACAGAACGAAGCCACATGACCACAGCAATTGCAAGGAAGACTAGGAAATGGAGGAAAAACCCATGGGACTTAGTGCTCACGGAGAATCTCTTTCATAGACTCGAAAAAGCCTGTGGGATTTTTGAAGAATTCTAAGATCCCAAATATTCCAAATCTCTGCCCTGGAAAATAAAGTGTAATCCTTCTCATGTAGCACTCCAAGGTGGGGAAACAAGTCGACAACACTTGTACCCTATACAGTCATTCAGGGACTCAGGCTGGTGGTAGTTCTGCCATTTTGAAAGAGCCTCTGAAGAGATTTTAAGGGCCAGACCTGCAAACTTCACCCAATATTTCCACCTATATTTCATTGGTTAGAACTCATTCAAATGACCATACATGAAGGGAAAGTGAGGAATACAGTCTATATGCCAAGAAGAAAGGACAAGTGGATTTTTTCCAGATTGTGAGAGAATTCTATCCCATCCAGATGTTTTAACTGGACCTGCCAAACACCAGTTACTTCTCATCTCTTCTGCTGATAACTCCTCCCTAATCTTATCCTCTGTTGCTTGACATGTGTGCACCTAGCTATGTCTCCAATGTGATATCTCACAGTTTCCTAATTCTGGCCTCTAAGTACAAGTCCTTCCTTTCAACAAGGAGGTAATCTGAAAAATTACCGAACGTACTCTCAATAGGAAACCCATGTTCTTCTGCAATTCATTCATCTGGTGATAATGCACTTTGATTTTATTGATTCTCCACTAGAGGAGGGCAAGGACCTGTCTGTTTATTCGGTACTCTGCTGCCAGGGCACAGAACAGCATGCTTGGTACGTTGTAGGTTACCCAGTAAATATTTGTTGAATGAATGTATGAATTTTTCTTCAGTCTTAGAATCTGAATAGGGAGTTCATATTTGATGTTGAAAAAAATCTTCCCTGATTCGTCTATGATTCTACCTCCCCAATCCCTGGGAGGGCATCCTTGGCCACAAGCCACACCTTTTCCTGTTGCTGACTAACTCATTCACTCAGCTGCAACTTCTTTTCCACCCTCAGCAAACTTTGAAGAAGCCACATGCATCATAAGGAAGCCTTCTTCCCCCCTTCCTTTTTCGGTATTGCTGATATGTAGAAACTGGAGCAAAGGTGATTTTAGAGTCTGCCGAACCCTTATTTCCAGTTTCTGTCATCACTGGCCGTCAGTATGGAGTCTGCGAGGGCTGAGGCATGTGTTGCTGTGGTACGAACCCTGAACGGGGCAGAAAAAGATGTGTCTGAGTTCCAGCTAAAACACTTAATGGCAATGTGCTTCCTACAAATCACCTCCAGGCTCTGCATTTCAGTTTCCTCTTTAGTAAGTAGATAACAATATTCACCCTCTCAACTTTGCAGGATTGTTGTAAAAATGCACTTCTTTCACTCATTGTGTAACTATTTACTGGTAGCCTACTATATGCCAAAAATTGACCTAGGATCTGGATATACGTCGGTGAATAAAACAAACTTCCTGCAGCACTTTCTACAATAGCCAAATCATGGAAAGAGCCTAAATGTCCATCACCTGATGAGTGGATCAAGAAGATGTGGTATATATACACAATGGAGTACTACACGGCAATGAGGAAGAATGACATATGGCCATTTGTAGGAAAGTGGATGGACCTTGAGGGTGTCATGCTAAGTGAAATCAGTCAGGCAGAGAAGGATACCATATGTTTGCACTCATAGGTCTACCAGGAGAGACCTGGCAGGGGACCATGGGGAGAGGAAGGGGGAAAGAGAGTGGAGAAGAGTGAGGGACACAGATCAAGGGAGACTACTGAATACTGAAGACGAACCATGGACTGAAAGGGGAGCGGGAGGGAGGGAGGGGGTGATGGTCATGGTGGGGGGCACCTGTGGGGAGAAGCACTGGGTGTTATGTGGAAACCAATTTGACAATAAACTATTATTTTAAAAAATTCTGTCAAAAACAAACAAACAAACAAACTTCCTGTGTCTCAGAGTTTATGGTTGGAGGAAACAGACTAACTAAATCAAAAAATGAATACATAATATTTCAGGTGGTGGTGAGAGCTACAGAGAAAAATAGCCCGGGGTAAAAAGAGATAAGCACTCCTTTAATATTTTACATAAGGTGGTACGGTAAAGGATATGGAACCGAGACCTGAAGGAAGTGAGTGAGCCATACAAAGACATAAGGAAAGAGGAGGTGTAACAGGTGAAAAGGCCCTGAGGTGACCTCAGGCTACTTACGAGCAATAGCATGGAGGTCAGGCTGGCTGGAGCAGAATGAATGAAAGTAGGACGGTAGATGACAAGATCAATAAAGTGACATGGAGCTAAATTAATCAGAGCTCTACAGGCCTTGGTAAAGATTTTGGCTTTTACTCTGAATAAGATAGGAAGCCATTTTTGTCTTGAACAAAGAAGTGATGCAATGCGACATAAGCTTGGTAAAGACCATTCCAGCAGCTATGCAAGTAGGCTTCACAGAATCTATACTGGAAGCAAGATCAGGTAGGAGCTACTGCAATAAGACAGGAGAGAGCCGACACAGGCTTAGACCAAGCTGACAGCAGAGGAGATGGTGAAAAGTGGTCAGATTACGGATATATTTTGAAGGTAAAATCAACAAGCCTTTCTGACGGATTAGATGTCAACTAACAGAGAGGAGTCAAAAATGACTTTAAGCTGTTGACCTAAGAAGTGATAAAATGGAGTTGCTACTTAACGAGATGAGGAAAACTGCAGAAAATGTAACACAGAAGCTCTCACTATGTTAGGACCTCAATCTTGGAAACATTAGTTTTGAGATGCCTAATAGACGTCCAGATGATAATGCATGACATTAGACATATGTATTTAGAGTTCCAGGATAGAGCTATAAATCTGGGAACTGGCAGTCTATACAAAGCCTTGAGAATGAATAAGGTCACCTAATGAATGAGTAGAGAAGAACTGATTCTGAGGATCGGGCAAGAGGAACTCCAATATTTAGAAGTCTGGGAAAAGAAGGAGGCATGACAAAGAAAAACAAAAATAAAAAGCAATTAATGAATGAGGTAGGAAGAAGAATGAGAGAGAAGTAAAGAAAGGTCAGGAGGTAGGGGCTAACATAAATTTCTATTTATGATCCAGTAGATTGGCTAAGTAACCTGATAGTATCTATAAACTCAAATATATCAGTAATTAAATGTAAGTGGATTAAATGGTGCAATTAAAAGTCTATAATTATTAAACTAAATTAAAAATAAAATATAATATATGCTGCTTACTAGATATATACCTTAAACATAGGACATAGAGTAGTTAAAAATTAAAGCTGATGGGAAAAAAAAAGCATACCATGCAAACAGTATCTTAAAAAAAGCTGGAGGGGCGCCTGGGTGGCTCAGTTGGTTAAGCATCCATCTTCGGCTCAGGTCATGATCTCACGGTTCGTGGGTTCAAGCCCCATGTCAGGCTATGTGCTGACAGCTCAGAGCCTGGAGCCTGCTTCAGATTCTGTGTCTCCCTCTCTCTCTGACCCTCCCCTGCTCACACTGTCTCTCTCTGTCTCTCAAAAATAAATAAAAGACATTTTAAAAAGTTTAAAAAATAAATAAATAAAAATTTTTAAAAGCTGGAATAGCTATACTGATAGCAAAGTAGACTCAAGGCAAGAAGCATCATTGGGATAAAAATACAAGTTTCATAATGATAAAAGGGTTAATTCTCCAAGAAAACACTAGATTCCCAATTTACATGTACGTAAAAATCATAGCTTCAAAATATACAAAAGAGGAATTAACAGAAACATAAATATAGGCAAATCTACACTCACAATGGGAAACTTTAAAACACTTCTGTCAATAAAAGGTACAGCAAGGAGGAAAAAAATCAGTAGGGATATATAAGATATAAAAAATACAATTAACAAACTTGACTCTTGGCATGTACAAAACTCTGTGCAGAAAAGAATGCGAATTCTTCTCAAGTGTACACGGGACACTTATGCTGGCCATAAAAGGAGTTTCAACAAATTTCAAAGGATTAAAATCCCTCAGAATATGTTCTCTGACCACAAGAGAATTAAGCTGGAAATAAGTTTTAAAAATAAGTAAAAATTCCTCAAATGCTTGAAAATTTAACAATATGCTTTTAAATAGGTCAAAGAAAAATTTCAATGGAAACTGGAAAATATTTTTAACTAAACTATCACAAAAATACAACATATCAAAACACGGGGGATGTGGTTAAACCTCTGCTAAGAGAAAACTTAAACCTTCAAAGCATATATTTAAAAAGACAAAAAATGGAAATGAATAATTGAATCATTTATCTCAAAAGTAAGAAAAATAGTAAATTGTATCTAGAGAAATTAGAAGGAAAGAAATAATAAAAACTAGGAACAGAAATTTAAAATATAAAACAAACATTCAAGACAGAAAAGCAATATGCCTAAAAGTTAGCACTTGTAAAAAAATAATTAAAATATTAGGTTTATAAGAAGTCTGATAGGAAAATAATAAAGAAGGCATTAATTACCAGTTTGAATTAAAATAATGATATCAGGTCATATGTTACAGATATTTAAAAGATAATTACAGTATATTATGAACAATTTAATAATAAACTTTAAATTTTAAATAAAATGGAAAACCCTAAGGAAAACAAAACTAACAAAAACTGACACAGAGGAAATTAAAAAACTAAAATAGTCCTATAGCTATTAAAGTGTTGAAGCTATAGGTAACAATCAAAAAAACGAATAGGCAACCAACAGAATGGGAAAAGATAGTGGCAAATGGCATATCAGATAAAGGGCTAGTATCCAAAATATACAAGGAGTTCACTAAACTACATACACGAAAAATGAATGATCCAGTGAAGAAATGGGCAGAAGACCTGAATAGACACTTCTCCAAAGAGGACATCCAGATGGCCAACAGGCACATGAAACGATGGTCAGTGTCACTCATCATCAGAGAAATTCAAATCAAAACCATACTGAGATACCACCTCACACCGGTCAGAGTCGCTAAAATGAACAAATCAAAAGACTAGATGCTGGCGAGGGTGTGGAGAGACGGGCACCCTCCTACACTGTTGGTGGCAATGTAAACTGGTGCAGCTGCTCTGGAAAACAGTGTGGAGACTCCTCATAAAACTATCGATAGAACTCCCCTCTGACCCAGCAATAGCACTGCTAGGGATTTACCCAAGGGATACAGAAGTGCTGATGCATAGGAGCACATGTACCCCAGTGTTCATAACAGCACTTTCTACAATAGCCAAATCATGGAAAGAGCCTAAATGTCCATCACCTGATGAATGGATCAAGAAGATGTGGTATGTATACACAATGGAGTACTACATGGCAATGAGAAAGAATGACATATGGCCATTTGTAGGAAAGTGGATGGACCTTGAGGGTGTCATGCTAAGCGAAATAAGTCAGGCAGAGAAGGACAGATACCATATGTTTGCACTCATAGGTCTACCAGGAGAGACCTGGCAGGGGACCATGGGGAGAGGAAGGGGGAAAGAGAGCGGGGAAGAGTGAGGGACACAGATCAAGGGAGACTACTGAATACTGAAGACAAACCATGGACTGAAAGGGGAGCGGGAGGGAGGGAGGGGGTGATGGTCATGGTGGGGGGCACTTGTGGGGAGAAGCACTGGGTGTTATATGGAAACCAATTTGACAATAAACTATTAT
>PJEM01003185.1:0-195437 GCA_004023845.1 Helogale parvula
TTATTTATTTTTGATACAGAAGAGACAGAGCATGAGAGGGGGAGGGTCAGAGAGAGAGGGAGACACAGAATCTGAAACAGGCTCCAGGCTCTGAGCTAGCTGTCAGCACAGAGCCTGACGCGGGGCTCGAACCCACGAACGTGAGATCTGACCTGAGCCGAAGTCAGAGGCTTAACCGACTGAGCCACCCAGGCGCCCCATCAGACCTTTTTCTCTAGATGATCTCATTCAGTCTTGTGTTTTCAATAACATTACATGCCAAAGACTCCAAAATTTGTATACTTAGCCTAGGTCTGGTCTGGTATTTACCCAGCCTGAGCTCTGGTCTCATTTTTACCTGCTTAGCATCACTGCTTATATGTGTCATCCTCTTCTTCACATCTAAAATCCAATCAGTCTATCAACAAATCTTGTGGACTTTCAAGATTTTGATCTAGAATCTGACTCCATCTCCTACTAGTCATTTTTTTGTTTCTATAATTGCAGAAGTCTCTTACCATGCTTTCCTTCTTCCAATATTACCTTCTAAAGTCTTATTTCTTCACACAGCAGCAGAGTGATCCTCACTCAAAACATCCAGTGACCTGTCACACTTAGAATAAAAACCAAAGAACTTAGAATGGCCGACATTAACGTACTACAACGAACTCTTTCTTTGATCTCATCTCCTTTACATTGGCTTACTTATGTTAGCCTCTTGACCGGTCCTTAAATTTGATAAACATACTCCAGTCTCAGAACCTTTGTATTTGCTCTTCCTTCTGCAGGAAAATTCTTCCTCAGATCTCCATAACCATGCTATACAAATACCAACCCGCCTCCATACTACCTGGCTCATTTCCTGCTTTATTTTCTCTGCAGCAGCATTTACAGCCATTTGAAATTGTATATATATATGTATATACACATATAATATAAAATTTTATATAATCATTGTTACATTATTTACATATCAAAAAATATAGCATGTGATACTATAACTCATGATAACATTATATGTATATATTTTTTAAATGTATTTTCCAGTCACCTCTGTTGCTGTGTCAGTTCCCTGAAGAAAGGGTCTTTGTTTCAATCACTACTGTATCTCCAGTACTGAGGCCAGTACCTGGCCCATGGTAGGCTCATCAAACACTCACTAATACTCAAATTCCTCACAAGCACCATCTTGATCCTTCCCCCTCCTGCTTTCTCTGTGGTTAGGAGGCTGTCAGACCTGTGCAGTTATCATTCTATTCCTGTGTTGTTTCTTTGTTTCCTAGTCTTTTGTGAACAGGGGTATGTTCTCATTCTACTGATTTGGTATGTAGTTGTAGTTCATCCAAAATTGTGAACATCAGAACATTGACAACCTTATATATATGACCACACATAGAACCTCTTATGATGATCTTTCCACAGAGTAATAATTTTTCCCTTGTTTCTCAGAGAAAGAAAAAAGGAAAAAAATAAAGAACTCCCCCCTCCTCCTTTCTTTGGACCCAGGAGTTCTACATAGCAATATTATGTTAGGGTCAATTTGATATGAAAAAAAATAATAGCAGCCTTCTTCGTCTTTTGGTTTCATAACACTTAAAAAATTTGGATACAAGCTATCTTAGCATTATCCTTTGGAAGTCCCTTATAGTTGTCAATGACAAGTATTCCTGGATGCATTCCTTATTCCTTATTCTTTCCTTTAAATGTATACGTCAGTCATTTGAGTAACACTGAATAGTGGAGTTCTGAGAGTTCAGCTTAAGCATCGGTATTATATACATTTGAAAACAAAATATGGATGCTCTGTGGAAGTCTTACCAGCATTGTTTTCCCTGAGAGCTTCCCAATAGTAGGGAGATATATGTTATACAGAGGTTCATGACAGGGCCCATCTAGCCTGCATAGAATATGCTCTCTGCCATAACAACTTCCAGATTCCTTCTAATTAGGTTGACTAATTTATCACCCAAACTGGCATATTTTTAACAGTGAAAAGTGGCACTATTAAAAAATACATAGGGACAGCAGGTCAAACTGAATCGCCCTGGACAAATCAGGATATTTAGCAATCCTAATAATAATTAAGTTGGTGTTCCAAGCCCTTAGTATCAGAGTAATGTCCACTCTACAAGGAGATCTCCATTCATCCCTGGGAAGGTATGCCTCCCACTACAAATTTATACATTGGCCACATGATACTAGTTTAAGTCTTTCTTGGCTAGATTAGTTTGCTTTGTTACCATAATCGTAATTAACTAACTCTTATTACATGAATGGAGTCTGATTAGGGGCTTTGAAAATTTAGTATTACTTGTTAGGATGTGGGGATCACACCAGCCTATTGCTAGGCAGTTTTTTTCTTTTTCTTTTTTTTTTTTTTAACATTTTATTATTTTTTTAATGCTTTTATTTATTTTTGAGACAGAGAGAGACAGAGCATGAGAGGGGGAGGGGCAGAGAGAGAAGGAGACATAGAACCGGAAGCAGGCTCCAGGCTCTGAGCTAACTGTCAGCACAGAGCCTGACACGGGGCTCGAACCCACGAATGTGAGATCTGACCTGAGCCGAAGTCGGAGGCTTAACCAACTGAGCCACCCAGGCGCCCCCAGTTTTTTTCTTTAATTGAGATATAATTCACAAACTATACAATTCACCCTGTGAGTGCCAAATTGAATGCTTTTTAGTATATTCACAAAATTGTGCAGTCTTTACCACTATCTAATTCCAGAACATTTTATCAACCCTAAAACTCTGTACTAGTTTCCTGTGGCTACTATAACAAATTACCACAAGTTTAGTGGATTAAAACAACAAAAATTTATTACCTCTCAGTTCTGGAGGCCAAAATCAAAGTGTTGGCAGGGCCACACTACCCTTGGCACTCTAGGGGAGAATCCAGTGCTTGCCTCTTCTAGCTGGCAGTCTCTGGCTTATGGCCATGTCACTCCAGTCTTTTTTCAATACTTTCTTCTGGTGTATGTATGAAATCTCCTTCTGCTTCTCTATAAGAATACTCGTGATGTTTTTAGGGCCCATTTGTATAATCCAGGATAATCTCCCCATCTCGAGATTCTTAATCACATCTGTAAAGACTCGTTTCCCAAATAAGTTAACATATATGTTTCAGGGATTAGGATATGGTATTTTGGTGAGTCATTATTCAACCTCTTCTTACATTCCTCATTGTTTTCTCCTCCCAGCCCATGGCAACCTCTAGTTTTATTTCTGTCTCTATAGATTTGTCTGTTTTAGACAGTTTTATGAGAGGAGTCATACAATATGTGGACTGGCTTTATTCGCTTAGCATGTTTTCAAGGTTTATCCATGTCATACATAAACAGCAGTACTTTGTTTTCGTGGTTGAATAACATTCCATTGTATGGTTATACCACAGTTTATCCATATATCAGTTAATGGACATTTGGATTGTTTGCACTTTGTGGCTTTTATTTTTAATGCTGCTGTGAACATTGTGCAAATTTTTGTGTGGACTTCTGTTTTCAACTCTTTGGGGTATATACTTAGGAGTAAAATCGTTGAATCATGTAACTCTATAATAATTTTTGAGGTGCTGTCAAACTGTTTTCCAAAATAGCTAACCATTTTATAGCAGTTGCACCAGCAATACATGAGAATTCCAAATTCTCCACATTCTCTGAAACACTTGTTAGTGTTCTTTTTTACTATAACCAGCCTAGTGGATGTGAAGTTGTATCTCATTGTGATTTTGATCAGCATTTCCCTAATGACTAATTGTGTTGAGCAACATTTCTTGTGCTTATTGGCCGTTTGTATATCTTCTTTGAAGAAATGTCTATTCATATTTTTAATTCATTTTTAAATGTTTTTATTGTAAAACAGGTAACATTTTATCATGTTAACCATTTAAGTGTGAAATACATTCGCATTCTGTTTTTTTCATATTGTTTTAAAACAGATCTCTAGAACCTTCCGTCTTACAAAATTGAAACTCTATTTCCATCCCAGTAAACAACATGCTCCTTTTTTCCCCTCTCTCTCTAGATCTTCGTATCTACCATTCCACTTTTTGTTTCTTTTCTGTTGCTTTGGCTACTTTAGATACTTCATATAAGTGGAATTACTGTAGTATTTGTCTTTTTTGTGACTAGCTTTTTCCACTTAGCATCGTGTTCTCAAGATTCATGGATGTTGTGTGTGAAGGACTCTTATTATAGCTGGATAGTATCCTGTAGTATGTATGTATCACATTTTTAAAATTCATCAGTTGATGGACATTTGGGCTGCTTCCACCTCTTGGTTATCACGAACAGTGCTGCTGTGAACATCTCTTCAAGATCCTGCTTTCACTTCTTTTGGATGTATAACCAGAAGTGGGATTGCTAAATCATATGGTAGGTAGTTCTATTTCAATTTTTTGAGGAACCTGTTGTTTTCCATAGCAGTTGTGCTATTTTATATTCCAGTCACAGTGTATAAGGATTCTACTTTCTTTGCATCCACAACAGTTGTGGGTTTTTTTCTTTTTTTCTTTTATTAATGTTTGTTTATTTTTGAGAGAGAGAGAGAGAGACAGAGTGAAAGTGGGGAAGAGGCAGAGAAAGAAGGAAACACAGAATCTGAATCAGGCTACAAGCTATCAGCACAGAGTCCTATGCAGGGCTTGAACTCATGAACCACAAGATCAGGACCTGAGTTGAAGTCGGACACTTAACTGACTAAGCCACCCAGGTGCCCAGCAGTTGTTATTTCCTGGTGTATTTATTTATTTATTTTTGTATTTTTTGATAGTAGGCATCCTAAGGGGTGTGAAGTGATATATCATTGTGGTTTTGATTTACATTCCTCTGATGACTAGTATGTTGAACATCTTTTCATATACTTGGCCATTTGTTTGTCATTTGGGGGAAATTTCTATTTAATTCTCTTGCCCATTTTTTAAATTGACTTGTCTTTTTACTCTAATGATATAAGAAGTCTTTATGTATTGTGGATATAAGTCTCATGTCACATATATGATTTACAAATATTTTCTCGCATTCTTTCTCTTTTTTAAATTTTTATTTATTTTTGAGAGAGAGAGAGAGCGTGAGTGGGGGAGAGGAAGAGAAAGAAGGATACACAGAATCTGAAGCAGGCTCCAGGTTCTGAGTTGTTACCACAGAGCCCTATGTGGGGCTTAAGCTCATGAACTGTGAGATATGACCTGAGCCAATGTTAGATGTTTAACCAACTGAGTCACCCAGGTGCCCCTATTGTCTCCCATTCTGTGGGCAGAATTTACATTTAGTTCTAATCTGTTTTATTTTTTTGTATATGGTGTAAGCAGAGGTCCAACTTCCTTCTTTTGCATGTGGTTGTGTGGTTGTTCCGACATTTGTTGAAAAGACTTACCTGTTCTGCACTTAATTATTTTGGTATTCTTGCTAAAAATCAGTTGACCATTAGTGTATGGGTTTATTTCTGGACTCTGAATTGTATTCCATTAATCTGTGTTTCTATCTTTGACCCCTCTGGCAGGTCAGTCAACGCAGGTCCTGAGGGAGGGAGTGAGAACTGGGGGGCAGGGGACACAGAGAATGGAGGCAAGACAAGTCTCTGATCAAGCCTCGATTATTGAGAGAACACACACGTCTTTTAAAGGGCAGAAGACAAGCAGCTGACGTAAGTCAGTTGCTAAGAAACAAGGGCACGGCTAAGGGAGAAACTAAAACTGCAGTTTCAGTACAGCGCAGCGCCTGGGAAACCGATAAGAAGGCCTAGCCTACAGGCCCTGAACTGGGAGTAATGACGCAGTTCTGCTGAGCTGGGAATGATAATGCAGCTCTGCAGAGAACGCAGCTTTGCTCTGCGGGCTGCTGATCTTGCAGGTCGAGGCACATATCTCTTCTTCTGGCAGCTCTTCTGGTGCAGTTTCCCACATATCTTCATGTAAGTACTGCCTTCTTGGTTACTGAGGTTTTGAAATCATTGTGAAATTTTAATTCTTTTTTCAAGATTGTTTTGGCTCCTCTGAGTCTTTTTCATTTTTATATGAACTTCAATTTCTGTGAAAAAGCCATCTGAGGTTTTGATAGATGAGTAATCTTTCGATCTTACCAGTATTAAATCTTATCCATGAACATGGGAGACGTGCTTTAACTTAGATCTTCTTTAATATCCTCAGTAATCTATTCAGTATAATTCAGTGTTTTCAGTATGAAAGTCTTGAAATATTTTTGGTAAACTTATTCTTAAGTATTTTATTCTTTTTAATGTTAGTGTATACAGACTTGTTTACCTAATTTCATTTTCTTTTTTTTAAAATAGTTTATTGTCAAATTGGTTTCCATACAACACCCAGTGCTCTTCCCCATAAGTGCCCTCCACCATCACCACCACCTTTTTCCCCCTTCCCCCTTCCCCTTCAACTCTCAGTTCATTTTCAGCTTCAGTAGTCTCTCAAGTTTTGCGTACCTCTCTCTCCCCAACTCTCTTTCCCTCTTCCCTTCCCCCAGGTCCTCCATTAGGTTTCTCCTGTTTTCCTGTTAGACCTATGAGTGCAAACATATGGTTTCTGTCCTCCTCTGCCTGCCTTATTTCGCTTAGCATGACACCCTCAAGGTCCATCCACTTTCCTACAAATGGCCAGATTTCATTCTTTCTCATTGCCATGTAGTACTCCATTGTGAACATATACCACATCTTCTTGATCCACTCATCAGGTGATGGACATTTAGGCTTTTTCCAAGTTTTGTCTATTGTTGACAGTGCTGCTATGAACATTGGGGTACATGTGCTCCTATGCATCAGCATTTCTGTATCTCTTGGGTAAATCCCCAGCAGTGCTATTGCTGGGTCATAAGGGAGTTCTATGGATAGTTTTTTGAGGAACCTCCACGGTGTTTTCCAGAGCGGCTGCACCAGTTTACATTCCCACCAACAGTGTAGGAGGGTGCTTGTCTCTCCACACCCTTGCCAGCATCTATAGTCTCTTGATTTGTTCATTTTAGCCACTCTGGCTGGCGTGAGGTGGTATCTCAGTGTGGATTTGATTTGTGTTTCCCTGATGGTGAGTGATGTTGAGCATCATTTCATGTGCCTATAGGCCATCTGGATGTCCTCTTTGGAGAAGTGTCTGTTCATGTCTTGTTTCTTGGTGTAGCCCTAAGAAGGAAAACAGACAGACAAACACAGAGGGAATGGTAACACACAAACGCACAGACAAATCAAACAAACAAACACATTAAAAGGGGGAAAGAAAATAAGGAGAATGGAGAGGAAAGAGACGAAAAGAAGAGAAGAAGAAAAGAAAAAAAGAAAGGGAGTCAGAGACAACAAAGGACAGTGGACAGTCTAAAAGTGTATGACCAGTTGAGGGGAGAGGTAGGGATGAGATATAGGAGAATATATCTGGATTGCAAGAAGGTAAAAAAAAAAAAAGGGGGAGAAAGGAAAATACGGAGTAAAATTTTAAAAATTTTAAGTAAAAAAAAAGTAATAATAATAAAACATACGTACAGAAAAAGAAAAAAAAGAAAAAAATGAAGAAAAAAAAGAAAAATTATTCAAAAAAAACAAAAGAAACCACCCAAAAAAACAGCAGCTCCCCCTCGTGGATAGGCGTGGTTTGGTGTGGTAGGTCTAGGAGGCTGCTCTCAGAGGCTCAGCCTTGGCATCTGCAGAGATTAGATATAGGGCATGCCAAGCTCCGCTGAACTACGAACTGTAGGCCACTCTAATGAGTCCGATCTCCTTGTGCTGTGGTTGAGCCGAGTTGTATTTTCCAGGCCCGCCTTGGTTCAAAGTTCCAGTCCATGCACTTTTATGCTACCACAGATGAGATGTATTTGCTTTGGTGGCTGACTTCTAAGGGGGGAGGAATCAGTTTGTCTTGGCTCAGGCAGGGATTTCGGCTGCCCCTGCCTGAGGCGAGATGCACAGCAGGAGGTGAAGTGCCTGCGCACCCCCAGCTGGGATTGCGTTTGAGTTGGGGGAAGAATGAGTGCACAGCTGTTGGTGGAGGCGTTGGGAACTGCTGGAAACCAGCTGGTAGCTCCAGTAGCCTGAGCGCGCACCCAGGTCTCCACCACCGCCAACTCCCTGCCAGTATCACGCAGAGGTGAGGGCTATTCTTTCTCTGTTGGCACCCAGGATTCAGGGTTCGTGCGGTCAATGCTGGGGGCGGGATGCGCCATGGAAATGAGGTGCGTGCTCCCACTCCCAAAACCGAGGTCGAAGTGTGCACCCCTGACACTGCCGCTACCGCGGCCACCGACTCCTCGCCACGATGGCACAGGGCTGGAAGCTGTTCTTTCCCTTGTGCCACCTGGTTTCGGGATTTAGGCTACCTAGCAGTTATCTATGGAGTGAGCTTCTCTCTCCAAGCGTGGTTAAGCGTTCTTTACCTCTTCCCCAGGGACAGTACTATGAGGTGTTCAGTCTCTCTGTCTCTTCCCTTTGTCTCTTGGGCTCCACGTGCTTTCCCCGCGTTGGGCTGGGGCTCCCACCTCCCCTGCCTGTCTCCGGCTGGCCCGTTTTCCAATCTCCCTAGTTCGCACTCACTCACTCAGGTATCCTTGAGGTTCTCTTCCTTCTGGAATCTGTATTTTCTCCTTCCACTCTTGCAGATGAAAGTAATGTCCTTCTCAGTTCGATCGATGGGGCAGACGAAGTTTACAGAGCTCCCTTCTTCTCCGCCATCTTGGCCCAGAACTCCCTAATTTCTTTTTCAAGGTGTTCGTTGCTAGTGTATAGAAATATAATTGATTTTTTATATTAATCTTGTGTTCTTCAAGCTTGTTGAATTTGTTTATTAGTTCTAATACTTGTTTTGTAGATTTCCTCAGGGTTTTCTATATATATAAAATCATGTCTTCTCCATATAGTTTTACTTCTTTTTCCAGTTTGAATGCTTTTTTACTTTTTTTTTTCCCCAATTGCCCTGGTTAAAAACCTCCAATATTATATTGCATCAGAATGGTAGAAGTGGACATCCTTGTCTTGTTCCTGATCTGACAGGAGAAGCTTTCAGTCTTTTTACCCTGAAGTATGATGCTAGCCGTGGGTTTCTTAACAGATGTCCTTTGTATGAGTGAGAAAGTTCCCCTCTCTTTTCAATTGTTAAGTGCCTTTTCCCCCTCATGAAAGGTGCTAGATTTTGTATAGTGCTTTTTTTTTTTTTTTTTTTGCAGGCAGATGTGGGTCTTTTGGTCATTTTTCTATTAAAATGGTATAATGTTGATTGATTTTCATATAATGAACCAACTTTGCATTTCTTACATAAATCGCACTTGGTCATGGTCATAGTCCTTTTTATATGTTATTGAATTGTGTTTGAGAGTATTTTGTTAAAGTTTTTTGCCTCTATTCATAAGAGATATTGGTATATTGTTTTTTTTTTGGTGTGTGATATCTTTGTCTAATTTTGGGAGGCAGCTATGCTCACCACTATACCACCAATGCTGTTCTCTTTGTCTAATTTTGGTATGAGTAGTACTGGCCTCATAGAATGAGCTGAAAGGTTTTCCCTCCTCTTCTAATTTTTGAAAGATTCGTGTTAATTTTTCTTGAATTGTTTGGTGGAATTTACCAGGATAGTCAACTGATCTCGGATTTCTCTTTTGGGGATTTTTTTTTTATTATTATTACTAACTCCGTCTCTTTGTTTATTTTGGCTCTATTCATATATTTTGAATATATTCATATATTTTGGATCAGTCCATATTTTTGGAGTCATATATTCTGGTCAGTTTGTACTTTTGGAGTCAGTTTGGTAATTTATGTCTTTCAATGAATTTGCATATTTCATCCGGTTATCTAATTGTTGGAATAGAATTGTTTATAGTGTTCCCTTAGAGTTCTTTTTTTTTTTTATTTCTGTGTGGTTGGTAGTAATATCTCGTCTTTATTTAAAAAAAATAATAAATTGAGGGGCACCTGGGTGGCTCATTTGGTTAAGTGTTTGACTCTTGATTTCGGCTCAGGTCATGATCTCGTGGTTTGTGAATCTGAGTCCTGCATTAGGCTCTGTGCTGACACTGCAGAGCCTGCTTGGGATTCTGTCTCACCCCCTTTGTTTCTGTTCTTCTTCTGCTCATGCTCTCACTTTGTCTCTTTCTCAAAAATAAATAAACTTTAAAAATAATACATTGAGGTGAAATTTACATAACATAAAATCAGTCATTTTAAGGTGAAGCTTTGAATGACATTTAGACCACTCACAGTGTTGTACATCTGCCGCTCCTATCTAGTTCCAAAACATCTCAAACATTCCAAAGTAAAACTTTTTTTATCATTAAGCATTTTCTGTCCATTTCCCCTCTTCTATCCTCTGACAGCCACCAATCTGTGTTTTGATTCTTAACTTATTCTGGATATTTCTTGTAGATGAAATCATACAACATGTGAACTTTTCTGTCTGGCTTCTTTCACTTTGCATGTTTTTAGGGTTTATTCAGCATGTATCAATACTAAATTCCATTTATTGGAGTATAATTAACATCTAATATTGTATGTTTATGTCTCAGGTGTATAACATGATTTGATACTTGTATAAATTATAAAGTGATGTCCATAATAAGTCTAGTTAACATCTGTCACCATACATAGTTGAAAATTTTTTTCTGTCTTGTGATAACTTTTAAAATCTACTCTCTTAGCAACTTTTAAATATGCAGTATTGTATTACTAACTATAGTCACCCTGTTGTACATTACATCTCCATGACATATTTATTTTATAAGTGGAAGTTTATACTTTTTGATCCTCTTCACCCGTTTTGCCCCCCTCCCTTGCCTCTGGTAATTACCAGTCTGTTCTCTGTATCTATGAGCTTGTTGTTGTTAAGATTCCACATGTAAGTGAGATAAAATAATATTTATCTTTCTCTATTTGAATTATTTCACTTAGCATAATGCCCTCAGGTTGATCATGTCACAAATGGCAAGATTTCACTCATTTTTTATGGCTGAATAATATTCCATTATTTGTATATACCACATTTTTTTCATCCATCCATCATTGAACACTTAGGTTGTTTCTATATGTTGGTTATTGTAAATAATAGAGCAGTGAACCTGGAGGTGCCCTTATTCCCTTCATGATTCTCATATTCCAGTGTTTGTATATACCACAGTTGTATTATTTCCACCATTTAGTTATTGTGAATCATGCTGCTGTAAGCATGCATGTACTTTACATGTATTTGAGTACCTCTCTTCAAAGTTCTACTGGATATATACCTAGAAGTGGACTTATGGGGACATATGATAATTCCATGTTTAAGATTTTGAGGAGCTGTCAAACTGTTTTCCACAAAAACCCTCTGATTTTTGTAAGCCTTTGGTTAATTTCCAGGATCCAAAACACTTGATTTTGACAATTTTTGCTATTGTTCTCTTTGCTTTTATGATGGAGAAAATATGTGTAGTTTCTTATTTCACCATTTCCTGTTGCCTCACTTTGTTGCTGGCCTTTAACAAATTGACATTGTCTTTTTTTTTTTTAAGTCCTCTTATTTGTGGCTCTCTGCAATTTCTATTTAAATCATTCACCACTCATCTGAAACTTCCAAACACTTTCTAAACAGCTTTAGAGAAAGAACAACTTCTGAACTAATTTAGCCACTTTTAGGTTGAACTGCTTCTCTGCTCCTATCTACTTTGTGGATTCTTCTGACTAAGATGGTATTCTTGGGATGAAAGGAAATAAAAGGGAAAATGACTGAACGTGCCCTACTGTAGTCATTCTCCTGAGTTCCAGGATTTCAGGGTTCTCACATTTGCATTATATAATAGTACACTTCAGGGACTCCTGGGCAGCTCAGTCGCTTAAGCATCCTACTCTGACTCAGGACATGATGTCACAGTTCATGAGTTTGAGCCCTGCATCAGGCTCTGTGCTGACAACTCAGAGCCTGGAGCCTGCTTCAGATTCTTTGTCTCCCTCTCTCTCTGCCCTTTCCCCACTCGTGTTCTGTCTCTCTCACTCAAAAATAAACATTTTAAAAATTAAAAAAAAAATAGTACACTTCAGTAGTTCCCAGACTTGAAGAAAATTGGCTGTTCCTCACATTTGAACATTTCCTACACCTTCCCTCCACCCACCATTCTTTGTTGAATTTATTTCTAATTCCTAGAAAATCATTTCCCTTTAATGAATATTTAAAACTTATGTGTCAGTACTGTTCTAGGACTTTGGGAGAAATCAGTGAACAAACAGATAAAAACAAAACAAGCCAAGAAACAAAACAGATGTTTCCAGTGGAAAGAACTGCCTGTCCAGTGGAGAAATAAAGATAGTAAATATAATAAGTACATTCTTTGATGATATAGAAGGTGATATTATGAAATTAGGAAGAATTTAATAGAGCAGGGTCATAGGATCAAATGTTGGGTAGGTAGGAGTGTTGTACTTTGAGATCGGATGATCAGAACAAGTCTTATGGTAAAGGTAAGTTTGGACATGGACTTAATGGAGATAGAAGTGTTAGCCATGAGGATATCTGGGAGGCAAGAGTTTCAGGAAGAGACTGAAGGGAGCAGCAGAGAAGCCACTGTGGCTGGATTGGATTGAATGTGTGTTAGAATAATGGGAAAAGAAGTCAGAGAGGGAGCAAGAGTGGAAATAGTAGTGAGGGTCTATAAATTGTTGATTTTTCTTAGTCCAATCTATAGAAATAATCATGCCTTACGATAAAGCACAACCTTGGCTTAATAGTTTCTTCCTGGACTCCCAGGCCAAGTTAGACCCCATTTTTGCACTCTTCCAACTATTATGAGCTTATTTATGAACAAATATTTATGAGAAAAATTATTTTTCTTTTTCTTCATTGCCCTGAAGTGACATGTAAATGTTTACTGCAGTTTTAAAGATCCTGTGACACTCTCATTTCCCCCAAGGATTTGTGTTTAATGGGCATTAAATTTTAAGGCAGCCAATGTGTGGGATCAGTCAACTGAAGAGAAGGGAAGAAGATTGGTGGGAAAGAGACAGGAGTGCTTTGGGTGGGGAAATAGTGAAAGAGTAGGGACAAGAATTTGGAGGAGCACTAGTGGGGTGAAGAGAGTCCGGTTCAAGGGAAGATGGTGAGGATAGGTAACAGAGAAGTCCTGTTAGTGTGATCTCAAGAAGCTACTCAAGAAAGATGCATGCCTGAAAAAAGCTGGTGTGTGGCTATTACAAAGACCCACTAAAAGGGCTGTTGTTTAAATACATTGGAATAACCTAGGAGATGAGTTATCTATTACCCACTGCTTTCTCTGCTATCTTTTATAGGAAATCTTCTCATTAACTCTTCTTACAGCCTTTGGCAGCTTTCTTGATGGGGGTGTATGAAGTGATTTTTGAGGATTAACTCTTAAGTAGGTCTTTGGCATGTCCAACTTCCCTACCCCAATATCTTAAGTTTCTGTTAAGTAGTAGAAAATAAGGATACCAGAGGAGAAATGATAAGAATATTTCCGTGGTCTAATGTTATTGTTTTAAATGAACTCATTCATTGGTTTATTCACCTTAGGTCTGATTCTTTCTCTGCTCTTAACTTTTCATCTCAAATTGCTGCATGGAAAGTTAATCAGCATGGTCAACAGCTAAAACTCCTTCCAAGATCTCTTGGGTGAAAATTCTGGCAATGTTACTGGAACCTAGTTTATTTTTACTTTTTTAAACAATAAGATTTGATTTCTCATAGTTTTGGAGGCCAGAGAATTCAAGATCAAAGTGCCTGCAGATTAGTTTCCTTCTTCCTGGCTTGCAGATGGCCACCTTCTCACTCTGTCTTCACACAGTAGATGGGAGATAAAGAAGAAGCAAGGTCTCTGATATCTCTTCTTGTCATCAATCTCATTATGAGGGCCCCACCCTCATGATTTGTCTAAACTTTTATCTCCAGAAGTTCGCATTTCCAGAAACCATCACACTGGGTGTTAAAACTTCAACCTAGGAATTTTGGAGGGACACGGTTCAGCATGTAGCATAACCTAAGATGTATTCTCTAGAATTGGAGGAATAATTTAACATGTCGGGATAATGGAGCGATATAATTGCAGAGGTGTTTTAAGATTCATCCAGTGGTGGTATGGAGTTGGTCATAATTTGAAGGACAGAGAGACCAGACAATTTGGAATATAGTACAGATGTAACCAGTGGATCTAAACCTAGAAGTTGGGGGGAGGAGCTTTCATAAGAATGGAAATAAAAGGTAGTTAGAATATGACTAATGCTTTAAAAGTTATTTAGGACCACTTAGAAGTTTCTTTGAGTAATTTGATGGAGGGTGGAGGAGGTTTGAACAGTTTTTTATAAAATACAAGGAAAATAAAAATGAATCAGTTGAGACACTGATTCTTAGAGACTGAGCAATTAATAGCAACATCACCAGAAATTTAGACATGCATTGTCAGAGTTCTTGTGAGGAGAACACAGAACTAGAATTCAGGAATCATGAATTTGAGTGCTCTGTCTCCAGACCTTACATGTAATTTTAAGTAAAATTATAAACCTTTCTAGGCTTTTTTTGGCATTTATGTAATTTGTATTTATTTAATTTTTTTGAGAGAGAGAGAGAGAGAGAGAGAGAGAGCTGCAGAGCGCAAGCTGGGAAGGGACAGAGAGAGGGAGACACAAAATCCGAGGTAGGCTCCAGGCTCTGAGCTGTTAGCACAGAGCTCCATGTGGGGCTCAAACTCAGGAATGATGAAATCATGACCTGAGCCAAAGTTGGACGATTAACTGACAGAGCCACCCAGGTGCCCCATAAACTTTTCTAGGCTTTATTTACTTATTTAACTTTTATTAACTTTATTAGCTACTAAAACTTTTCTAGGCTTTAAAACTCTATCCTCAGGTAATTCTGATGGTCATATTAGTTGTCAAATTAAATTTTATTCTATTTTTCTTTAAATTTTTTTTGTTTTTTATTTTTTAACTCTAAATTTTAAATTTTATTTTATTCTGATTTGTATGATATTGGGGAGATATTAATAATTTCAATTTAGAATTATTTCTTTAGGGAGGGTGTTAGAGCATACATGTAGAATTACCCGGAAGATAGTTAATAGAAATGTGGAAGTGATACTCAGAAGAAGGTTGGATTAGGCCAGAAGTTCTCCCATAGAACTTTTTTTTTAAGTGTTTTTTTAATTTAGTTTTTGAGAGAGAGAGAGAGAAGGGCAGAAAGAGAAGGAGACAGAATCCGAAGCAGGCTCCAGACTCTGAGCTGTCAACCCATAGCCCGATGTGGGCCTCAAACTCATGAATGGTGTGATCATGACCTGAGCCAAAGTCGGATGCTTTACCAACTGAGCCATCCAGGCGCCCCCCCCATAGAACATTTTTGATTGGACATGTAGGGGATTGCTACTGTCATCTAATACAGTAGAGGTCAGGGATACTACTAAATATCCTAAATGCATGCAACAGCACTCCCTGTCCCCCAATAAAGAATTATCTGGTCCAGACAGGTTAGTGGTGCTGAGGTTGAGAAACAATGGATTAGGTGGCATCATCCTGGAGTTTAGATGATTGAAGTTGTATGTAGACATACCAAACCAGTTTTCAGTGACTAAAGAGCAGTGTTTTCAAATTTGGCTTATATGTTTTCTTGTATTAGCATATCTCCTAAATATATAGTTGGTCTTAGTTTTAAGAAATTAAGAAGTGGTGGGGCACCTGGGTGACTGAGTTGATTGAGCGTCTGACTGTTGCTTAGGTAATGATCTCATGGCTCATAAGTTTGAGCCCTGAATCGGGCTCCATGACAGCTTCTCTGTGACAGCTCTCTGACAGCTCAGAACCTGCTTCGTATCCTCTGTCTCCCTGTCTGTCCCTCCGCCACTCGCAGTCTGTCGCTCTCTCTCACAAATAAACACTAAAAAATAAAAAAAAAAAGAAATTAAGAAGTTGTAATCACTATTAGTGACACACTAGACTGTAAGCTTCATTCATTCACCACTTTCTTCTTTTTTTTTTAAATAGTTTATTGTCAGACTGGTTTCCATACAACACCCAGTGCTTTTCCCCATAAGTGCCCTCCACCATCACCACCACCTCTTTTCCCCCCTCCCCCTTCCTCTTCAACCCTCAGTTCATTTTCAGCATTTATAGTCTCTCAAGTTTTGCGTACCTCTCTCTCCCCAACTCTCTTTCCCTCTTCCCCTCCCCCTGGTCCTCCATTAGGTTTCTCCTGTTCTCCTGTTAGACCTATGAGTGCAAACATATGGTATCTGTCCTTCTCTGCCTGCCTTATTTCGCTTAGCATGACACCCTCAAGGTCCATCCACTTTCCTACAAATGGCCATATTTCATTCTTTCTCATTGCCATGTAGTACTCCATTGTGTACATATACCACATCTTCTTGATCCACTCATCAGGTGATGGACATTTAGGCTTTTTCCATGTTTTGTCTATTGTTGACAGTGCTGCTATGAACATTGGGGTACATGTGCTCCTATGCATCAGCATTTCTGTATCTCTTGGGTAAATCCCCAGCAATGCTATTGCTGGGTCATAAGGGAGTTCTATGGATAGTTTTTTGAGGAACCTCCACGGTGTTTTCCAGAGCGGCTGCACCAGTTTACATTCCCACCAACAGTGTAGGAGGGTGCTTGTCTCTCCACACCCTTGCCGGCATCTATAGTCTCTTGATTTGTTCATTTTAGCCACTCTGACTGGCATGAGGTGGTATCTTAGTGTGGTTTTGATTTGTGTTTCCCTGATGATGAGTGATGTTGAGCACCGTTTCCTGTGCCTGTAGGCCATCTGGATGTCCTCTTTGGAGAAGTGTCTGTTCATGTCTTCTGCCCATTTCTTCACTGGGTTTTTTGTTTTGTGGGTGTGAAGTTTGGTGAGTTCCTTGTATATTTTAGATACTAGCCCTTTATCCGATATGTCATTTGCAACTATCTTTTCCCATTCTGTCGGTTGCCTATTAGTTTTCTTGACTGTTTCCTTTGCCTTGCAGAAGCTTTTTATCTTGATGAAATCCCAAGAGTTCAGTTTTGTTTTCATTTCTCTTGCCTTTGGGGATGTGTTGAGTAGGAAATTGCTGCGGTGGAGGTCTAGGAGGTTTTTTCCTACTTTCTCCTCGAGGATTTTGATGGTTTCCTGTCTCACATTCAAGTCCTTCAGCCATTTTGAGTTAATTTTTGTGTATGGTGTAAGAAAGTGGTCTAGTTTCATTCTTCTGCATTTTGCTGTCCAGTTCTCTCAGCACCACCTTTTTTCCATTGGATATTCTTTCCTGCTTTGTCAAAAATTAATTGGCTGTACATTTGTGGGCCCAGTTCTGGGTTCTCTATTCTATTCCATTGGTCTATGTGTCTGTTTTTGTGCCCATACCATACTGTCTTGCTGATGACAGCTCTGTAGTAGAGGCTAAAGTCTGGGATTGTGATGCCTCCCATTTTGGTTTTCTTCTTCAATAAAAGTTTGGCTATTCGGGGTCTTTGGTGGTTCCATACAAATTTGAGGATAGTTTGTTCTAGCTTTGAGAAGAACGCTGGTGCAATTTTGATGGGGATTGCACTGAATGTGTAGATTGCTTTGGGTAGTAATGACATTTTCACAATGTTTATTCTTCCGATCCATGAACAGGGAATGTTTTTCCATTTCTTGGTGTCTTCTTCAATCTCTTTCATAAGTTTTCTATAGTTTTCCTCATATAGGTCTTTTACATCCTTGGTTAGGTTTACTCCTAGGTATTTGATAGTTTTTCATGCAATCGTGAATGGGATCAGTTTCTTGATTTCTCTTTCGGCTGCTTCATTTTTGGTGCATAGGAATGCAACTGATTTCTGTACATTGATTTTGTATCCTGCAACTTTACTGAATTCATTGATCAGTTCTAGAAGGCTTCTGGTGGAGTCAGTTGGGTTTTCCATGTAGAGTATCATGTCATCTGTGAAAAGTGAGAGTTTGACTTCTTCTTTGCCAATTCTGATGCCTTTTATTTCCTTTTCTTGTCTGATTGCTGGTGCTAGGACTTCCAGCACTATGTTAAACAGCAGTGGTGAGAGTGGGCACCCCTGTCGTGTTCCTAATCTCAGGGGGAAAGCTCTCAGGTTTTCCCCATTGAGGATAATATTGGCTGTGGGCTTTTCCAAAACTGCTTTTATAATGTTTAGGTAAGTTCCTTCTATTCTGACTTTCTCAAGGGTTTTTATTAAGAAAAGGTGCTGTATTTTATCAAATGCTTTTTCTGCATCTATCGACAGGATCATATGGTTTTTTTCCTTTCTTTTTTTTAAAGTGATGGATCACATTGATGGATTTGCGAATATTGAACCAGCCCGGTAACCCAGGAATGAATCCCTCTTGATCATGATGGATAATTCTTTTTATATGCTGTTGAATTCGATTTGCTAGTATCTTGTTGAGTACTTTTACATCTGTATTCATTAAGGATATTGGGCTGTAGTTCTCTTGTTTTGCTGGGTCTCTGGTTTGGGTATCAAGGTGATGCTGGCTTCGTAGAATGAGTTCAGAAGTTTTCCTTCTATTTCTATTTTTTGGAATAGTTTGAGAAGAATGGGTATGAGCTCTGCTTTAAATGTCTGGTAGAATTCCCCTGGGAAGCCATCTGGCCCTGGACTCTTATTCGTCGGGAGATTTTTGATAACGGATTCGATTTCTTCACTGGTATTGGTCTATTCATGCTTTCTATCTCTTCCCGTTTGAATTTTGGTAGTGCATGTGCATTTAGGAATTTGTCCATTTCTTCTGTGTTGTCCAGTTTGTTGGCACATAATTTTTCATAGTAATCTCTGATGATTGTTTGTATTTCTAAGGGATTGGTTGTAATAGATTCTTTTTCATTCATGATTTTGTCTATGTGGGTGCTCTCTCTTTTCTTTCTGAGGAGTCTGGCTAGAGGTTTATCGATTTTGTTTAGTTTTTCAAAAAGCCAACTCTTGGTTTCATTGATCTGCTCGACTGTTCTTTTGGATTCTATATTGTTTATTTCTGCCCTGATCTTTATTATATCTTTTCTTCTCTGGTTTTGGGGTGCTCTTGCTGCTTCCCTTCTAGTTCCAGTAGGTGCTCTGTTAGATTTTAAATTTGCGCTTTTTCTAGTTTGTTGACATTGGCCTAGATTGCAATATACTTTCCTCTTAGGACTGCCTTTGCTGCATCCCAGAGATTTTGGTTTGTTGCATTTTCGTTTTTGTTGGTTTCCATATATTTTTAAATTTCTTCTCTAATTGCCTGATTAGCCCAATCATTCTTGAGTAGGGTGGTTTTTAACCTCCACATTTTTGGAGGTTTTCCAGACTTTTTCCTGTGGTTAATTTCAAGTTTCATAGCATGATCTGAAAATGTGCATGGTATGATCTCTGTTTGTTTATACTTATGGAGGGCTGCTTTATTCCCCAGTATGTGATCTATCTTGGAGAATGTGCCATGTGCACTCAAAAAGAAGGTGAATTTCCTATATTCAGGATGCAGAGTTCTAAATATATCTATGAGTTTCATCTGTTCCAATGTGTCGTTCATGTCCATTGTTTCTTTAGTGATTTTCTGTCTGGTTGATCTATCCATTGCTGTCAGTGGAGTATTAAAGTCTCCTGCAATTGGCACATTTTTGTCAATAAGATTGTTACTTTCTGTGATTAATTGTTTTATGTATTTGGGCGCTCCCGAAGTTGGCGACTAGATATTTATAATTGTTAGCTCTTCCTGATGGAGAGATCCTGTAATTATTATATGATGTCCTTCCTCATCTCTTGTTACTGCCTTTAGTTTAAAGTCCAGTTTGTCTGATATAAGTATGGCTATTCCAGCATTGTTTTTGGCTTCCAGTCGCATGATAGATATTTCTCCATCCCTTTACTTTCAACCTGAAGGTGTCTTCTGGTTGAAAATGAGTCTCTTGTAGACAGCAAATAGGTGGGGTTTTTTTTTTTTTTCCCATTCTGCTACCCATTGTCGTTTGGTTGGAGCATTCAGTCCATTTACATTCAGTGTTATTATTGGAAAATGTGGATTTAGAGTCATTGTGTTCACCATAGAGTTCATTTTTATTGTGGTGTTTCTGGCACCTTTTATTCTTTGCAAATTTCCTTCATAGAGTCCCTCTTAGGATTTCTTGTAGGGTTGGTTTGGTGGTCATGAGTTCTCTCAATTTTTGTTTATTTGGGAACACTTTTATCTCTCCTTCTATTTTGACTGACAGGCTTGCTGGATAAAGGATTCTTGGCTGCATGTTTTTTCTGTTCATCACATTGAAGATTTCCTGCCACTCCTTCCTGGCCTGCCAAGTTTCATTAGATAGGTCTGTAACCACTCAGGTTTTCCTTTGTATCTGAGGGTGCTTTTCTCCTTAGCTGCTTTCAGAATTTCTCTTTATCTTTATATTTTGCCAGTTTCACTATGATATGTTGTGCCCAAGGCCAATTTAAGTTACGTCTTAAGGGGGTTCTTTGTGCCTCTTGAATTTGAATGTCTCTTTCTTTTCCCAGATTTGGGAAATTCTCAGTTATAATGTAATCTAGTATCACTTCAGGCCCTTTCTCTCTGTCTTCCTCTTCAGGAATTCCTATGATACGAATGTTGTTCCGTTTGATTGTATCACTCAGGTCTCGAATTCTCCTTTTCTGCTCCTGGATTAATTTCTCTCTCTTTTTTTCAGCTTCCTCTTTTGCTATAACTATATCTTGTAATTCACCTATTCTTCTCTCTGCCTCATCAATCCTTGAGGTGGCTGCCTCCAGTTTATTATTCACCTTATCTATAGCCTTTTTAACTCATCACACCTATTTTCAAAGTGCCTAGTCATTGTCTCAGTTGCTTCTTTGATGCTTTTCTCAACTCCAGCGATTAATTTTATGACAAGTTTTTTAAATTCTTGATCTGGTGTGTTGTCTAGATCTGCCTTGAGCACTTCTGTGGCTGTGACTTCCTCCTGGAGGTTCTTCAGGGGAGAGTTCCTTTGTTTTGTTATTTTTGCTAGTTTTCTGTCTCTTATCACCTTTAGAAAGCTCGTTGTGCACTGTGCACCTGTTAATATTTCTCTGTTAAAGGAGGCTTATTGACTGTCCAGGGCCTGTCGTTTCAGGAAATATTCTTTTAATGGTGTCCTTCAATTTCTCTTGTTGTGCCTTTGAATATTTTATTTCCCTACTCAGCAATATTTGGGACTTGCTGTCATGCACACTTTGGCTTGTTTCTTGGTGTAGCCCAAAGAAAGAAAACAGACAGATAAACACAGAGGAAACAGTAACACACAAATGCACAGACAAATCAAACAAACAAACATATTAAAAGGGGGAGAGAAAATAAGGAGAATGGAGAGGAAAGAGATGAAAAGAAGAGAAGAAGAAAAGAAAAAGAAAAAAAAAGAAAGGGGGTCAGAGACAACAAAGGACAGTGGACAGTCTAAAAGTATATGACCAGTTGAGGGGAGAGGTAGGGATGAGATATAGGAGAATATATCTGGATTTCTAGAACGTTAAAAAAAAGGGAGAAAGGAGAAAGGAAAATAAGGAGTAAAAATTTTTAAAAACTTAAGTAAAAAAAATTAATAATAATAGAAAATATGTACAGAAAAAGAAGAAAAAAATGAAGAAATAAAAGAAAAAGAAAAAAACTTATTAAAAAAAACCCCAGCAGCTCACCCTCATGGATAGGCGTGGTTTGGTGTGGTAGGTCTAGGAGGCTGCTCTCAGAGGCTCTGAGCGCCTTGATGTCTCCAGAGATTAGATAGGCAGCAAGCCAAACTCAGTTGGAACTACGCACTGTAGGCCACTCTAATCAGTCCGATCTCCTTGTGCTGTGGTTGAGCCGAGTTGTATTTTCCAGGCCCGCCTTGGTTCAAAGTTCCAGTCCATGCACTTTTATGCTATCACAGATGAGATGTATTTGCTTTGATGGCTGGCTTCTTAGGGGGGAGGAATCAGTTTGTCTTGGCTCAGGCAGGGATTTCGGCTGCCCCTGCTGAGGCGAAATTCGCAGCAGGAGGTGAAGTGCGTGCTGTCACAGACCCAACCCCCAGCCGTTGGGGGAGGAATGAGTGCACAGCTGTTGCAGGAGGCGCTGGGAGCTGCTAGAAATGAGCTGGGAGCTCCTGCAGCCTGAGCATGTGCCCAGGCCTCTACCACCGCCAACTCCTTGCCGGGATAGTGCAGAGGTGGGGGCAATTTTTTCCCTGTTGGTACCCGGGATTCAGGATTCGTGCGGCCAATGCTGGGGGCGAGATGCGCCATGGAAATGAGGTGCATGCTCCCACTCCCAAAACCGAGGTCGAAGTGAGCGCCCCTGAGAATGAGCTGGCCTGGCTGCTGACTCCCTGCTGAGATGGTGTGAGGCTGGAAGCTATTCTTTACCTTGTGGCACCTGGGTTTAGGATTTGGGCTACCCAGCAGTTATCTATGGAGTGAGCTTCTCTCTCCAAACATGGGTCAGCGTTTTTTACCTCTTCCCCAGAGACAGTACTATGAGCGTGTTCAGTCTTTGTCTCTTCCCTTTGTCTCTTGGGCTCCATGTGCTTTCCCCGCGTTGGGCTGGGGCTCCCACTTCCCCTGCCTGTCTCAGGCTGGCCCGTTTTCCAGTTCGCCCTCACTCAGGTATCCTTGAGGTTCTCTTCCTTCTGGAGTCCATATTTTCTCCTTCCACTCTTGCAGATGAGAGTAATGTCCTTCTCAGTTTGATACATGGGGCAGATGAAGTTTACAGAGCTCCCTTCCTCTCTGCTATCTTGGCTCCTCCTCCCATCACTTTCTTAAGTACTTGGTAGTGTCAGACCAGGTTGGGCAAGCAAAATATAATCGTGAAATAAGTGAGGAAAAGAATAAATAATTTTTATTCTACTTAATATTCTACTTCTTTTTTTTGACTTATTTCCAAGTTGGTATACACATTTCAGGATTAAATATCTATGTGTTCCAAATTTATATGCTGATGTGCTAATTAAGTTAATGAGAGGTACATGACATATATTAGAAGCCAGTTTAATTTTTATAGTTTGGATTTGAAGTGTCCACATTGGGCTACAATGAATTCTGACATTATGTTTTCAGAAACTGGTGAGTTATGAATCATAATTTAAAACAAGTGTTTTTCAAACCACTAGTAGTGAACCATTGATGAGTCATAATTGATTTTGTGTGTCATGGTCAATTTAAAAAAAATAGAAAATAGTAGAAAAAAATAGAAAATAGTAGAATAAGCATCCCAAATAATAAAACAATTATTATTTATGTCTTTGTGTAGTGAGACTCTATACATTGTTTGTTGTTGGTTGTTTTGTTTTGTTTACTATGAGTTGTGAGAAAAATGTTTGTAGAAAGCTAGTGGTTTTCAATCCTTCATTGGCCCACAGAATATCTGACATGGACAGGGCTCTCAAACTAAATCATAGAAAATGTGAAAGTAATGGATTATAGTTCTACAAAAAAAGTTCTTATTAATGAAAGTTAGCATTAATTTATTTAACAAACTCTGTATTTGTTAAGCTCCCATGTTGTACCAGGTACTGTTCATTTTGCTGGGGGTACAGTAGTCAACAAAAGATCATCCCTGTCCTTTGGTGTTTACATTCTACTGGATAGGCAGTAGAAAAGAATCAAGATGAATAAAGTTCATAATGTGTTAGATGGCGAAAAGAACTTGAAGGTGAGGGGAATGGAAGAGAGAATGTGGATTAGTAGTCGATTGGAGTATTTGAGAACCTCTTTGAGAAGACTTGGTACAGAAGTCTGAATATGGTGAGGAGCCAGCCATGCAGGTATCTGGGTGATGAGCAATCCTATTAGAAGGACAGCAAATACAAAACTCTAAACAAGGTAAAATGTTTAATGTGTTTAAGAAAAAGCAAGGCGGTTAGTGTGGTTAGAGTGAGGTGGGAAGGGGAGAGGAGAAGGACATGACTGCAGGGGCAGTATATGGGATTGGAAGCTGGTCTTACAGGAATAGTAAGCAGTTGGCCTTTTACTGAGTGAACCAGAAAGCCATTGGAGTGCTTTGAGCTGAGCAGTGATATATTCTGAACAGAATCATTTTGCCTGCCATGTGGAGAAGAGGCTTCAGTGGGAAAGTCAGGATTAGAGGGAGAAATTTAGGAGACATAAGTGAATGAACTATAAGGTCTTGAGGTGCAAAGAGATTATCAAGAGTTTGTTACTAATTTGCTAGGCATGTGATAACCATTTGACACTGAATTATACTATTTGTTGATTGTGTGTAGGTACTCTTACCCTGTTCTTTGAATTTGACACTTCTATGTTAATATTTATGAAATTATTATGAATGAATCTATTGAGATATTCATTTAATACAAAGTTTTCTTCGTTGTACTACAAAAATACGTGCCATTGAAGAGTTGGTGCTTTTTAAAAAGAGCTATTACCTTAAGTCTGAGAAATAAGAACTTTTTTTTTTAAGTTCTTTTAGTTTTTTTGGTAACCTCTATACCCAGTGTGGGGCTAGAACGCATGTCCCCAGGATCAAGAGTCATGTGCTCCTCTGACTGAGCCAGCTGGGCACCCCAGAAATAAGAACTTTTGCCTTTAAGATACAGAAACACATTTAAAATTTTTGAACTTGCCGAAGAAAGATGCAGCTGGTTTATGGCTGACTTAGAATTTCAGCTTAATTTTTTTTATGACTCCAAAGCCCATGTTTCTAAACACTGCACAATGGAGCTTTATAAAATAATGTATCCTTTGCATGTGATTTCACCTAGAGAAGTTTTTCCTCTTTCCTAAATAGAAGAAATCATAATCAGCACAGCTAGATTCTGGAGTTGCACGGACTTAGAACAGTAGGTTTTTAGCTGTAATTTATCCTCTTAAGGTCTTAGTGTCCTTACCTATAAAATAAGGGTGTTTGTAACTAACAGGGTTTTGGAGAGAAATAAGGTAATGCATTTTTCTGTACTTACTGATGTGTAGTGTGTTTGTACTTAGGTGGCAATTTACATAAAGAAAACACTGGGATTTGTGCCCATACCTTCAAGAATAAAATAAAAATAGACAATGGAACAACCATGTGTATTATGTGAAGAAGAACAAGAGACAGAATCACAGCAGAACATAGAAGAAACCAAACAAGTAGATGATGAAGATGCTGAGCTGATCTTTGTTGGGGTAGAACATGTAAATGATGATGCTGAGCTGATCTTCGTTGGGGTGACTTCAGATTCAAAACCAGTCGTTTCAAACATTTTGAACAGAGTCACCCCAGGTTCATGTTCAAGGAGAAAAAGGTATGGTCACCTTAGAAAAGGTACTACTCACAAATTGCAGCCTTTAAGTCATGTGACCCCTGTATCAGAAGCAGTGACTGCCTTGCCTGTTTCTGAATCTGAATCAAGATCAACAGATAGTCCTATTATTATTGAGCCTTTGTCTAAACCTGATTATAAAAATAATTCACCGCAAGTCGTGCCTAATAGCTCTTCAGAGTTATGTTCTCCTTTGATTACATTCAGAAATTCATTGCAGCATCCAGGAGGAGCAGCACTTTCTGTTGAAGGTATGAATAAAAGTCCTTGCATATCAAAGCAAATTTCTACTGCTGAAGTAAACAGTGTAAATCCCAAAAGGCTTAAACTCAGTGATGGAATCATAGGGGGACATGCTTCAGCTTTGTCCCCTTCAGGTATCTTTCATTCAGTGACTGCTCAGCAAAGCACACCCACAAACAGTGTTCATACCTCATTAAGCCATGTTCAGAATGGAGCACCTTTTCCAACAGCTTTTCCAAAGGACAGTGTTCATTTCAAGCCTACAGATCCTGTTAAGGAAAATAGACAGGCAAAAACAGATGTTTTGAGACTAGCAGGTCAAAACCAGGTTGTTGATCCCAAGAAGGAAAGTCTGGTCATATTACTTCGTGACTTTTATTATGGGCAGCATAAAGGAGATGGACAGCCAGAACAGAAGACTCACACAACCTTTAAATGCCTCAGCTGCTTGAAAGTTCTAAAAAATGTCAAGTTTATGAATCACATGAAGCACCATTTGGAACTTGAGAAGCAGAGGGGTGACAGCTGGGAAAATTACACAACCTGCCAGCACTGCCACCGACAGTTTCCCACTCCCTTCCTGCTGCAGTGTCATATTGAAAGTGTACACACTACCCAAGAACCCTCCACTGTCTGTAGAATTTGTGAATTGTCATTCAGAACAGATCAGATTCTCTTACAGCACATGAAGGACAATCACAAGCCTGGCGAAATGCCCTATGTGTGCCAAGTTTGCAATTACAGATCATCAGCCTTTGCTGACGTGGAAACACATTTCAGAACATGCCATGAAAACACTAAGAACTTGCTCTGTCCATTCTGTCTCAAAATTTTCAAAACTGCAACACCATACATGTGTCATTATAGGGGACACTGGGAAAAGAGTGTTCACCACTGTTCCAAATGCCGGCTACAGTTTTTAACTTTCAAGGAGAAAATGGAGCACAAGACCCAGTGTCATCAAATGTTTAAGAAGCCCAAGCAACTGGAAGGATTGCCTCCTGAAACAAAAGTTGTTATTCAAGTGTCACTGGGGCCTCTTCAACCAGGATCAGTGGAAGTAGCATCCATTACTGTGAGCACATCAGATTCTGAACCATCACCTCCCACGTCTAAGAATAAAGTTTCAAAAAAACCTCATTAATTCTACTTTCAGTAAATCTAAAGCAGGTATTTAAAGTCAAAAACCCCATAAAAATAAAAAATACAAACCATACATTTTATAGTAATATCAAAAATAGTGAAACCAATGAGTCATTTATGAGTTTCTTTTTAAATTCATGAAATACACTACTGTCTGATCTGAATTTGAGATGTTATTTAAAGTATATCACCTGGCTTTCATGTAACTGTATCTGGCTTTTAACATATGAAGGTGTTTTGTGTGTGTATGTGTATCTGAAAGAAAAAAACATGGAAACCTATTTATTATTTTTGATACTTCATATTACTTGTAAGTTTGAAAGCTCTAATTTCTGCATATAGAATCTAGAGTTTTTTAAGTACTTAATTTTATTTTGAACTTTTTCCATGTCTTGAAGATTTCACTATTAACTCTAGTCAGACTGGAAGGACTTTGTTACAACATGGTGCCATTTGCTGCTGAGCCCCTAGAGGTGTCTCTCTTATGCTGATTTAAAATAATCTCTCTCTGAGAGCATGAGTATGAAGTTAAGGGAGGAGAAAGTACGTCATGAATGAGAATCAGAAACTGGAAGATTAGTCAGTGGAGACTCCTTGTTCTGGTTGAGGAAGAGGTGTGTCTATGCGCGCGTGCGCGTATGCTCACACACACACACACACACACACACACACTCACTCACTCACTCAGGTCTAGGAGCCAAGGCAGAAAGAACACTGTCTCAAAGTGTCTTCCTAGCACAAGAATATCCAAGGAAGCAAAAGTATTCAAAATAAAATGTTGGTGTTTGGCAAGGGGCCCCTGCAGACATGAAATAATCACTGTGTATCAATTGGCTTCAAATGGAGAATGGGCCTGGAGTCTAAAGTTCCTGTTGAGTGATCCAAAGAGGAATTTAGTTTGTTCTCGTCTGGCTAGCCTTTGGTCAGAATGAATTAGCCGTATACCTCTCAGCTGGAGGAGTAAAACAAGTAAAGTTTCCCTAGGGAAAGAAGCCCTGCTATCCATAGTTTTAACTGCACTGGACCCGTAGTTTGAACTGAAAAGGGCTAAACAAATGGTATCTGTCCAGTTAAAAGACTGGGCTAAATTTTGCTCTCTTACTATTAAATTGGAATGAGAGTTGCCCAAGAATAGTAGGTACAGTGGATAAAAGTAGTAACCCATGGTGACTGAATAAGATTAAGCCCACTATAGGACTTTTCCTGATATTTTCCCATGTACATGTATCTTACCTGAGTTGAACATGTGAAATTTGCAAGTTTGTAACTTGCCTTGGACATGAATGTATTACAGCTAACAGTTACTCTCTTGTGTGTATAGTTTCCCTTCCTATCAAACTAATGTGAGTTTGGGTCTTTCTTGACACACTCTTATGTGCAAGAAATGTCCCATTTATTTCATTAAGTATTACATTTTAAAGTTCCTGTCCTTCACCTAATCTGTCCAACTGCCTAATCTGTGACCATACCATGAACTTTTTCCCTTTGCCATTTCCAAGGACTCTCACGTAACTGAAGTGCCCTCTGAGTATTGGTTCCTGAACATCAACACCCTTCGCTGCTTCTGTGGGTTCCCAGGATTGAGTGTCCTTGGGCATTTTCCAGTGCTGTCCCTTGTTCCTCCACCTCTGACCCAGGTACCTACAAGCCTCTGTGTACCACTTAAGGAATCTTGGATGCTGTCTGTAGACCTGAGCCAGGAGAGATCTTTCCTGTTTTCCCTTGCTTTCTTCTCTTTCAAGGCATCTTCCCTTTCCCCACTTCTTTCTTCCCTCCTCACTCTTGTTAAATTCCCTACGCTTTCACAAAAAGCTGGGAAGGGTTAGTTATCAGGGGCTTAGCATCCCTTCTGAATTGGGGAGGAAGGACGACAGGTAACAAAGTAGTTGTGAATATGTTGTCCACATTTTAAAGAATTTCCCCCGAGTGTAGATTCTGTTGTATTTATTTACTCAATGTTTGATTGATATGCACTTTGAAAATTTTACTAGGCCTTTTCAGTTAGTTTGCTTGGGCCAAGGCACTTTGTTAATATTCCAGCCTGAACCTGTTTTAGGTGGAGAGAGAAAGAGAGTGAGTGAGTGTGTATGTGTGTGTGTGTACACGCCCATGCAGGTGTGCACACGCACCCTTGTTCTAGTCTCAGGTGGAAACTTCTGTGTATAAATAGATATGCAGACTTCTGCAGACTTCTCTCCCTTATTCTGTTCATATAACAATGTCTGTTTTTGAAAACAGTAAAAATATGAAATGTTTTAGCCCTTTGTTTTTGTGGTTGCTTGGTATTATTATTATCAACACTGTTAACTGCTGTTTGCTATTTAACTAAAGTATGCCCCTAAGGAGTACAAATTGTTATTTATTGCCAACTACAGGTTCCCATAATATGACCCTTGTCTACCTCCTCTTGCTCTTCCATTCTCTGCCATGCACTCCACCATTTTCCCCACTGGTGCACTGTTTTTGACACATTGGCCTTACCTTTTTTTTTTTTTTTCCAAGTAAATCATATTTTTTCCTGTTCCAAAGACTTTGCAACTGCTACTTTCTTTTTTAGAATGTTCATCTCCTAGGCCTGCATGGCTTGCTACCTCGCTTAATTTTTTGCCACCTCCTTTGGTTTATTGAGCTTCACCAATGTTCTTAAAAGATACTGACAATGAAATCTCCACTACCTTTTTCCTCCTCCCCCTTAAAGGCACTTTAAGCCTCCCCACTCCTCTTTCCTCTCCAATTTGTTTAAATTTCCTAGGCTTTCACAAAAAGCTAGGAAGAGATAATCATCAAAAGCTTTGCTTATCTTAGAATTGAGCTAGCTTGAGTCAATTTCTGTGCCTGCAACCAAAAGAAAATGAATATAGTGAGTTGAGTTCTTTCAGGAGCTTTCTCTGTTTTTCTATTGATACCTCTCTATTTTTTTAAGGCAATGTCACTTTGTTTTGTTTACAAATATATTGAATATCTGTCAAGATTACTATTTTGTTATTGCCTTTTGTGAATTTCCATGTCTATTTTGCTTGCTTGTCCTTTCAGATAAAATTTATTATTTTGTTAATGTTGCCAAAAATTGTAAGTAAAATAGCAATTATAGTAATAAAATGCTTTTTTGAAAAAAAATGTTTTCATTATTTGTCTTTTCACCAATAACATGGGATACTTTAAGTTAATTTTTTTAACATTTATTTATTTTTGAGAGACAGAGAGAGACAGATAATGAGCAGGGGAGGGGCAGAGAGAGAGGGAGACACCGAATGAGAAGCAGGCTCCAGGCTCTGAGCTGCCAGCACAGACTCTGACGCAGGGCTCAATCCCACGAACTATGAGATCATGACCTGAGCCAAAGTCAGACACTCCACCAACTAAGCCACCTAGGCTCCCTTAAGTTAATTTTTATTTGGTGCCACTATGCACACTCTGCCTACCTGCCAATTTTACTTATTTTTCATCATATTGCATTGGTCAGAACTTCCAAACAGTGATATATAAATGAGCTTTCTTGTTCTTGGTTTTAGTGAGAAATGCTTTATCATTAAAGGTAGCGCACATACTGCTTAATTAATTTGTCTTTAGAAGGCTTAAAGAAAATTGCTTAGTTTTATTGGATAATTTAGAATATCTATTGAGGCAATCTTTTACATTTTCTTTACTATCTTAAGATTTTGCTCAGCCTGATTCATATTTCTCTATTAGAAACCTTCCTTTCCTGAAGTAGTATTTCCACTTGGGACTGAATATTATTCTCTCTACTCAGAATCCCGTTCCTTTTCTCATTTCTAATATTAAGATGTATTTCCTTTTCCCCTCATTAGGTTTGCCACAGTTTTATCAATGTTTCTGATTTACTTTTTCCAAGGATCAACCCTTGATTTATTATACCAACTAACTTTTTTGTTCTCTATTTTTGCCTTGATTCATTATATCCCTCTATTTTCCTTAGGATTTTTTTTTAGGATTTTCACCTTTGGTGAAAAGGTAAAGACCTTTTATTTTAAAATCTATATTTTTGTTTAATAAAGGATTTAAACTTTGCCTACCTTCATTTACAACTTTGAGTCTTAAATATTTTTATTCATATTTTCATTTTTATTAAAGTTTTCATTCTGTATACCTTTTTTGGTAAGTTAATTTCAAAGATGTGAAAATTTGCAGACTGAATGTTTTAGTCTTAATTTATAGTTTACTGTGAACTAAGTTTTCCTTGGAACTTTCAGGGTATGTGTGTGGGTATATACTAAATGATTTTATATACAGCCTTTTCAAATCACGACATGGTTATTAAAAAAGGATATGATAAAAATAATAAACTTTTAATTCTAGAAATCTGTTTCCCCAAAATGAATATATTATAAAAGGTAATAGTATGAAAATACTCATTGGAAAGAAATCCTAATAATAAAACTTGGAAATGTTGAAGGAAAATTATTCATGATGTTGAGGGTAGAGAATAAGAAATTTGATCAGATATCAAGGGTGAGGAATTTTCCCTAAGCTGACCCAGCAAGATTCTTGTCAAAACTGGACTGAAGGCAGAGCCCAAATTTGGGAATATACGGTTTATTGATTCCTGAATAAGTTACCACAAAAAAAAAAATGCTTGATTTTTTTTTTTTAATCTTCCACTGTTTCTGAGAGTTGGAAATCTAGGAGCAACTTAGTTGGGTTGTATGGAAATTCCATGTTTTGGGAGTTCCATGAGGTTGCAGTCACCTGAATGATACTGGAAGATTTGCTTCCCAGATAACTTATTCACATACATGGCTATTGACAGAAAACTCCAGTTCCTTGCTCACTGTTGTGAGAAAACCTCAGTCTTCCATATGAGCTTCTCTATTGGGTTACCTAAGTATACTCAAGACATGCCTACCTGGCTTCTACAAATATTCCAAGGACGTGAGCAAGGAAGCTAGACTGTCTTTTAATATCTAGTCTCAGACATTTTACTCTGTTGTTTCTACAATATTCTGTTCATTAGAAATGAGCCACTAAGTCTAGCACACATATCAAGGGGAGAGTAATTAAACTTTACCTCTGAAGGGAAGAATTTATGGGTATAATTTTAAACCACAAGGTTTGCATACTTCCTATGTGCAAAATACATTCACCTCCTCAGAAGGCCTCCATACATTGAAGCCTAGAATCTCATCATCTAAATCAGATCTGGTTGTAGATCAAGTCCTTGGGTGGTATTCCTTATTTGCAGTGTCTCAAGTATAGTTCCCCTGAATTTGAAGACCTGTGAACTAAAGACATAAGTTACCTGCTCACCTACATCCCCACCCAGCAGGAGCAGGACAGGCATAGAACAACTTTCATAGACATGCCTGTTTAGAAAGGGGAAGAGGAGACGGGAGTCACTTGTTAGTGGCAATTCTGAAATCCCACCAGGTATATATATGCTGGCAATTTATTGATTAGGACTCAAGGCCTGGGAATTCTCTTGGCCTTGATGTCAGGATTCTTGATTCTGCCCTATGACATACTTGCTTTTTATGAAAGGAAGGTTATAGCTAAATTAAAAATTACGTATGTCTCCTGTTAATCTTACTAGTGTTTATGCCAAAGAACTCCACTCCAGCGCCACAACCACACGTCTCTTCAAGATATGGGAGACTCTTGGTTTTCTGCTGGGATAGCTGAGGGACAATACCCATAAGCTTAGTAGAAGCCCCACTGTGTGATTTGAGATGATCTTTGAGCCACACTCTAAACTCTTTAGAGGGCTTTGGCCTGATTGAATGGCACTCTGAAGCATCATCTTTGATCCTTCTCAGCCTTAACAAAGAATTTTACAGCTCCACTCTCATCTTTAGACCACTTTTCTTCAGTGCCCTGTGTTAAAATCTTTGCTTGATAGCCTTTAATTTTAGCACCTTTTGCCATCTGAAGAGGCTGGAAATTTTCAAAACCTACAAGTTCTGGCTCCTGTTTTGTTTAACAGTCCTTCCCTTAACTTTTTAAATTTCCCTTCATATTGTACTATAAGCAACAAGAAGAAACTACACAGTACTTCCAGCACTCTGGCTGGAAATCTCCTTAGCTAGATGAGTCAATTAATTAGGTAAATTTTATACTTTTCATATAAACTAAAGGTGATGGTATTACCAAACTTTCTGCCAATACATAACCCCTTTCTCAATTTTCTAATAGCATGTTCCTTACTTCCTTTTAAGCCACACTGGAGTGTCCTCAAAGTCCAGTTTTTGTTTTTACTACGCCTTATACTAACACTCTCCTCAAAGTCCTTCCAGCTTTAGCCTGCTGCACAGTTCCAAAGCCACATTTTAAGTATTTGTTATAGCCGCATTCCCCTTCCAGGTACCAAAATCTGTGCTTGTTATTTTGCCTATATTAAATATCAGTGAAGACTGCCGGTTTAAAATAATCTTATGGTAATCAAGAGTCAAGAATTTGGAATCTGCTTAGCTGAGTGGTTCCAGCTCAGCCTCTTTTCTGAGGCTGCAGTTAAGGTGTTTGCTGGAGCTCCAGCATCTAAAGACTTAACTGGTGCTTGAGGATTAGTGCTATCGTCTGAAAGTTTTTGTACCCCTGAACTCATGTTGAAATCCTAAGCTCCAAATGTGATGGTATACTGATATGGGACCTTTGGGAAGTGACTACATCATGAGGATAGATCCCTCATGAGGGGTATTAGTGCTTTTATAAAAGAGATCCCACAAAGCTTTCTGGCCCCTTCCACTATGCAAGGATACAAGAAGCCTGTGACCTGGAAGAGGTCCCTCACCTGACCGTGTTGGCACCCTGATCTTGGACTTCCAGCTTATAGAACTGTGAGCAATACATTTCTCTTGTTTATTAGCTACCCAGTCTGTGGTATTTTATTATAGTAACTTGAATGAACTAAGATAATCAACTTCTAAATTTACATGGCTATTGGCAGGAGGCCTCAATTCCTTGTCACATGTTCCTCATTTCCTGTCAGCTGGCTTCTAGCAGAGTGAGTGATCCAAGGACAGCAAGGAAGAAGCTGCCCACCTAGCTTGGAGATGAAATACCATCATTTCTGTCATATACTATTGGTCACATAGACCAATCTTGATATAATGTGGAAGTTCACCACATGTAGACAGAAATACCAGGGAATTGGGAATCCTTGGTGGCCTTCTTGAGGCTACCTCAGGGAGAATGAACATTAGAAATTTTTACAACATTCCGCAGGGAATGCAGCTAAAACCAAGTTAATGGTCATGGTGTTACATTCTCACTCATGTTGCTATTGAGGTTGATACTGGCCAGCTTGAGATGAGATTCTTTTAGGAATAAGTACATTAGTTTAAAAGCTGTGAATATATAATAAATTCAGATTGTTCAAACATCAAAAAGTATAACAATTCTCAATTCTTTTTTTTAGCCTTTTAGATATTTTTTCTCCTATTTTAAAGATAACTGATTTATATTATACAGTTTTCCACACCTTTTTTGTTTTTGAAAATGTAACATTTTCAAAATTTTTATGGGATATTAACTGACAAAATCATTACCTAAAATTATGAAAGAAGTAATAATTAAAAACTTTTTTTCTGAAGTGTTTCTAAAGATTTCTAAGACCAATCTCTCACACACTAATACAGAATTATTGTATTGTAGAAAAAACCTGGCTATTTCACAAAGAAGAATTATACTTCTTAATAAATACATGCAAAATATTCAATCTCAATAGTAAACATGGAAATGGAAATTAAACAGTGGTATCTTACTGATGAATATTTTAGAAAGTATAATGTCTAGCTTTTTTGTCAGCTTCCACCATGGTGTACCGTGGCCAGGGCCAGAAAGTGCAGAAGGTGATGGTGCAGCCCATCAACCGCATCTTCAGATACTTGCAAAATAGATCTCAGATTCAGCTGTGGCTTTATGAGCAAGTGAACATGTGGATAGAGGGCTGTATCATTGGTTTTGATGAGTACATGAACCTCGTACTAGATGATGCAGAAGAGATTCATTCTAAAACAAAGTCAAGAAACAACTAGGTCAGATCATGCTAAAAGGAGATAATATTACCCTGCTCCAAAGTGTCTCTAACTGGAAATGATCAATGAAGTGACTGAGAAATTCTTGAGAAGGACATGTAGTTTGTTTTTTTAGAGGTCCTTTGTTGGGAGTATAGTTTTAAAACATTTGTTCCGACTGTTTTGATTACCTTTATGTTATTGCCAGGTGACAATAAATGCTGTGGGATTGTTTTTATTTAAAAAAAGAAAAGAAAAGAAAGTATAATGTCTATTGCCAATGAAAATATGAGAAGAGTATCAATTGGTATAAGCCTTTCTGGAAGTTATTTTAAAATGTGAATAAAAAAGGAATAATGTCATATTCTTTCCTAGATAGGTTTTACAAATTCAATAAAAATTTACAGAATAATGTTTATTTATCAAAAATGCCATATACAAGAAACTTTAGGGTTTTAGTTTATACTTATAGACAGTGGATATAATTGCTCAAAATGGACTGCTTTGATACTTCTATTTAATAGCTGCACTATATATCGATACACACACACACATATTAGAGATTGCAGTAGTGTGAAGTAAAACTAGCAGGATACAAAGTGTTGTATACCTTGTGCTCTGAAACATAAAGGAAAAAAAGACTAAAATAGTAACTTCTGTAGTAATCTAACTTCTGAACTATTTGGTCTTTCCAGAATAGAAAAAAGTACTCCTTAAAAATATTTCCATATTTTTTGAAGTGAACTTGCATTGTTTTGAAAACTTTACTTACATAAAACGAGGAATTTATTTTCTCCACTCCAATGAGCAGTTGGAAATATATCTTACATGCTTTTGGAGGAGAAAGGGAATTGACCATAAACTCTTCATCTATTGCAGCTTCTATTGTGCCCTAGGAATTGACAAGATATTTGCGTTCTGTTTTTCCTAGACCCACCTTGTCCTAAAACATTCACTGGATCATTTTAGCCCTCTTCCCTTGACTTTTTTCTCTATAAGTGGCCAACATTTAGGTTGCCTAGAGAATTAAATTATCTACCCATTTGTCAGTCAAATCAGGCTGATAACATGTGGACCTAGGATCAGCCAGGTGGCAGGCTTATACCATCATTCTCCATCTCCGTCTTTCATTGTGCCAAGCACCAGGATATACCAGCAAACGGTAGTGCTCAGCTCCCTCCTCGAGCTGAGCCCCCGAGAAGGTGAGGGCAATTTGACCCCAGGAGGAAGCCTGAGAATTGGGAGGGAGTCCACAAGTTTTGGTTGTGTGTGTCATAAATCAGTGTTTGTCCAGACTTCTGCTGGCACCAGTGTGGGATAGGTACCACTGGTGATGACTGCAGTGCTGGAACCACAGGTGACAGTAACTATCCTCTCAGGGATGGTTGGAAGGGCTGCTGAGTCACCGCAGTCTGAAGACTAGTCTCTAAAACTGAGAACAGACACAACGTAGGAATGAATAACAGGAGTGGAGGGATCACTCCTTTTTTTTCCCCCTCCTGCAACTTGTAGCTTGCGTTTCGCTTTCTTACTGGTATCTTTTGATGAACAGAAGCTTTTACATAAACTTTTTTTTAAGTTTATTTATTTATTGAGAGAGAAAGGGCAAGAGAGTGTGTGAGGGAGCGGGGGAGGGGCACAGAGAGAAGGAGAGAGAATCCCAGGCAGGCTCCGTGCTGTCAGTGTGGAGTTTGATGTGGGCTTGATCCCATAAACTGTGAGATAATGACCTGAGCTGAAACCAAGAGTTGGATGCCTAACCAGCCGAGCTACCCGGCTGCCCCAAAAATGGCTCCTTGGGCTTTTATTTTCTTCAAATATCAGCCATTATTTCTTTTTAATTCCTTTAAAAAATTTTAAGTGTATTTATTTTTGAGAGAGAAGAGAGAGCGAGAGTGAGTGAGAGAGAGGATGTGCATGAGCAGCAGAGGGGCAGAGAGGGAGAGAGAGACTCCTAAGCAGGCCCCACACTGTTAGCTCAGAGCCTGACGCAGGGCTCAAACTTAAGAACTGTGAGATCATGACCTGAGCTGAAATCACTAGTCAGATGCTTAATGCTTACCTGACTAAGCCACTCAGATGCCCCCTAAATTTTTCTGATGTAAACTGTATGCCCGGCGTGGAGCTTGAGCTCACAGCCCTGAGACTGAGTCACATGTTCTACCGACTGAGCCAGCCACGCACCCCAGAAGCGTTTACTTTTTATGAAGTCTAATTTATAATTTTTTTTATTGTATCCTTGGTATCTTTATGCCTTGTCCATGGCAAGGTTCTAAAAATATTCTCTCTTTCTTTCTCTCTCTCTCTTTTTTTTTTTTTCCTTAAAGCTTTATTGTTTTGGGTTTCACATTTGGGTCCATAATCCATATTGAATTAGTTTTGTGTATGATGTAAGGTAGAGAGTAAAAGTTCCTTTTTACTTTTTCTAATACAAATATCTAGTTGTTCTGGCATCATTTGTTTAAAAAGAACTCTTTTCCCCTTTGACTTTTATTGGTGGCTTTATTGAAGATCAAGTGATTATAAACTTGTTAGTTTATTCAGTTATTTATTTCTCCAGCTTTATTGAAGTATAATTAACAAATAAAATTATATACATTTAAAGTGTACAGTGTGATGTTTTGATATATGTATATGTTGTGAAAAGACCATATAAAGTTCATTAATGCATCCATCAATTGTTACCTTTTTGTGTGTCTTAAGATACACTGTTCTAGCAAATTTAAAGTATAAAATAGTATAAAGTGCTGGTTTATTTTTGAAACACCCTTACCACACAGTCTTAATTGCTGTAGTCTTATAGAAAATTTCAAGATTATTAGGGCTATTCTAGGTCCTTCAGATTTCCATGTAACTTTAAAATAATTTAATAATTTCTGCCAACTCACTGGAATTTTGGGATTGCTTTGACTGTCGATACCAATTGGAAGATATTTAATATCTTTAAAATATTGAGACAGTTTCTACTTCTTCATTTACAATTTTTATGTCCTCCTCACTTTTCTTGGAACCAAAATTAAATCTCTGATTTAATTCAGCATTGACTTCGATGAGGAACATTAGGTCAAATTGTTCCATTCCATAAAAATGTTTCACGGACTTTTGTTGGTAACATTTTAATGAATTTTCAAGGAGGAAGTTTCCTGTAACATATATTTTACTTTTTATGCAATAATCAGTCATTAAAATATGATGGCACAAGCTGGCACTGTCTTGTTTATGTATATATGCATATGTGGGAACATATATACATATATATATGTATACACACACACACACACACACTTGTGTGGGAACAGTAGGCCTGTGTTAAGGCTTTGGCACATATAAGCTCTGAAAATGAATACGATTTTCTTAAAAAAATTTTTTTTAAGTTTATTTATTTTGAAAGAGAGAGAGAGCAAGGGAGGGGCAGAAAGAGAGAGAGAGGGAAAGAGTCCCAAGTAGGCTCCACACCAGTAACACTGAGCCAGGCTTGAACTCACAAACCATGAGACCATGACCTGAGCTGAAACCAAGAGTTGGACACTTAACCAACTGAACCACCCAGATGCCCCATGAATACTATTTTCTATGTATCAATTAAAACCTCATGAATCATCAAGTTCAGGGAAACATAAAGGATTTTGAGAACATTCTTGTCATATTGTTCCTTGACATAGGATCCATTCCAATGATTGTTTGTGATGTGAGCACATTTCATTGGTACCTTCAAGTACTGTGAAAGCACAATTCTCATATTACTGAAAGCATAGTTATCACATAAACAGTGAGCATATGCCTAATATAAGTATCCCGTTAGTGAAGGAGCAATTAGAATGGTAAAGCTGATTCAATACGGACATACAGAAGTAGGATTTATGTAGTCTGGGGTGAGGTGGGGGTATTGAAATAAGATAGCTAAAGTAAGTCTGCTAAATTAAATACAAAGCTGGTTAAAAATCCTAAAACTGTAATCCTTGAGATTATCCTTTCTATTTTACTTCTAATCTATTTTCTACATGCTAATCTAAATTTATCAGTTATAAAATATCTGGACCCTAATCAATTCTTTTTTTAAAATTTTTAATGTTTACTATATTTTTGAGAGACAGAGACAGAGACAGAGCATGAGTGGGGGAGGGGCAGACACAGAATCCGAAGCAAGCTCCAGGCTCTGAGTTGTCAGCACAGAGCCTGTCACTGAGGTCAAACTCATGAACCAGGAGATCATGACCTGGGTTGAAGTCGGATGCTCAACTGACTGAGCCACGTAGGCACCCTGGACTCTAAATCAATTCTTAGACAAATAAAATTTTAAAAATCTTTTAAGATCAAATGGGATCATTTATTCATTTCATTCATTCATTTACTGTAAGTAATACAAGTTCATTGAAAATTCTTGGGATGGTGTTTATCGCCTCCCAACCTGGAGGGAGGAACCAACACTGTAGGAAATCACACTCTGAAATCACACTGTCCTAAGACCTCTGGCCAACACAGGAAGGAGGAAAATCATTCCCCTCAACATTGATCAAGCTTTGTTAATCCGAGAAGGGTTGGAAGAACTGATATAGAAGGGACCATCACATGACAGTGAGGGTGGGATAGGGATATGCTAGACCCTAAACTGGCTCCTCAAAAACCAGGGGAGAAACAGATCCACTTCTTCTCTGGGGGTGGAGTTCTTGGTTACCAGCTCATTCCTTACCCTTCATGAGGCTGTCACTGCCCCGGGTAAAACTTTCATTCTGTAGGTTCAGAACAGGGTTGTCAGCAGTAAAATAGATTATGGTTCTGTGATGTGGCAATCATCTTGGAGATGCATGTGGGACGATTTTAAAAAAATTTCTAGTGTGACATTCCAGGGTCATACAATTCCCTTTTGTTGTATTTCCAAATTTTGGATTACATTTTCTTGAAAAACACTTATTACAAAATTATTTTAAAATAATCATATACTGGGGTGCCTGACTGGCTCAGTCAGTAGAGCATCCAACTCTTAATCCCAGGGTTGTAAATTCAAGCCCCACGTTGAGCATGGAGCCTACTTGAAAATAAACAAACAAATAAAATAATAATATATTCATAAGAAGTTGCAAAAATAGTACATGGAGTACTATGTACCCTTATTCAGCTTCCCACATTGGTGACATATATATGAAACAATATCAAAACCAGGAACTTGGTATTGGTACAGTATTGTTAACTAGACTACAGACATGATCTACTTTTCACCATATTTTACATGTATTCATTTGTGTGTGTGTGTGTGTGTGTGTGTGTGTGTTTCTACACAGTTTTTCCCGTGTCTCCATTTGTGTAACCACTATCATGGTCAAGTACAGAACTGTTCCAGCATGACAAAGGAATCACCCCGTGCTACCCCTTGTTCCCTGGCAACCTTAACGTGGCCTTCATCTCTATCACTTTGTCAAAAATTTTTTATCATGGTAAAAACATGTTAATTGCTGACAGTGATGGAATACAGAAAGATTAAAGAACTGAAATAAACACTGAAGCCACTCATAGGCCCTGATTACTGCCACTTATAATGAGACCTTTTTAAGACTTGGATGTTAAGGTATTTTGACAAAGCACAAAAAAATATGTTTTTCCCTGCACCTGGGATTCACATACCTAGTCCTGGACTCTTTCTTCACTTTTGTCAGCAGAGTTGCCTACTAAAACAATTAATGGGTGTACCTTGAGGGTGGAACTTTCCATTAAAGAATACATTCATGTCTGAGTTCACTCACTGGGTGAAAACTCATCAGCTCCTCTACTGGAGGTATTCTTCCAGGTACTAGGAAGAATATATCAGAGAGCAGAATGGTAACAGATCTTTCATGCAGTGGGTTATAGTCTAAACCGCGCAACCACCTCTAGACCATCTCTGAAATGAGAGGTTTGGGTTTTCCTGGGATACATCAGAATGATTCTAGTCATGGAGATGCTAATAAGAGAGAGTCTTTGGAAACTAAATGATTTGAATATCCATTCATCCATTCATTCAACTTCATAAAATTTTTATTACAAACAGAAAATGAAATGAAAACAAATTCTACCCTCTTGGAATTTAGAGTCTATTTGAAGAGAGATGGGAAAAAATATAGATCAGAAAATAGGTTATTGTAACACATGAGTAAGTGTGATAAATTTGGCTGGAGAGGTCAATTAACTTGACTTGGCTGAACTCAAGGGTGGGGCTGAGAAGTTGTATCACAAACATTGAAAATGGTCAAAAATATCTCAATTAGGACTTTGGACTTGATGTCTTAGATTGTGTATGTGACTTTTGCAACGAGAAAAGCAGGAGCATACTTGTAGTTTAGGAAAACAGATGAAATATGGAAGCAGGGGATGCTAGATGTTGTAGGCTGATGTTGAAAAGACCACCAAAGCCAAATTGAGGCGAGGCAAAACTTTATTTATGGCCTGGGCCAAACCTGAACTCCAGATGGTAAGGAGCAGAGAATGGCCCCGAATAAGTTACACTGAGATTATACAGATTATACTGGTGACACGCCTGATCACCAGTTCTAGTGGGAACCTATCAGGATTGTTACACACCTGATCACCAGTTTTGGCGAGAACCTATCAAGTTTGTTCTTTGTTCTTCTAAAATGACCAATCATAGTGGGGCAGTGACTAAGCAATTTCTCTGTAGGCGTGGCCTTGATCAGACCATATAAAAGGAAAGGGGAAAGGTTTGCAACAAACCATCCAGTAAGTTAACCCATTATATTCCAGAAGAAGTTAACCCGTTACATTCCAGATGTATTTTACCCCATTACATTCCAGAAGTATTTGAACTCATTACATTCTATAAACTAGCCTACAACACTAGATAGAAGGTAAGGAAAAGATGAGGGAAGCTCAGAGAGAAAGGAGGAAGAGAGTCCTGTCTTATCACAAGAAGGAAAATGTCAGTGTTTTTAACGGATGGCAAGGGAGCAAGTTAAATTAAAAGTAAAATGCATCCATGAAGTTGCCAATTAGAAGCTCTTTCCTAACATCAACAAGAGTACTTGAGGAGATACCAAACAAGGAAGTCCTTCTGCAGAGGTCTGAATAATGGGGTGGGTGGGGTGGTGTTGGTGTTGGTGTGGGGAGGGATCGGGAGGTAGAATATCAAACCATAACCCCTACTCCTCCATGGAAAGACCTCAGAAGAGAGAAGCCAGCACCAATCTGTGGAAATAATGTTTTTGTTTTGTTTTATTTAAAAGGGAAAGGGGACCAGGTGGGGAATCAGGGCATAGAGTCCCTGTTTACACTGAGAAAACAGCAACTTGGGGCATAAGACTAGAGGGTCAGACTTCTTTGTGAGAGCAAAAGTTTGCAAAGTAGCTTTTGAGTTAGACTCTTTTTTCTCCCACTTGTTCCCCTGGCTGCATTGGTGCCAGTCAGTACTTCACCACTGAGAGATTAAGAAACAAAACAAAACAAACCCAGCTCAGGACAAACTGGATTTGCAACATAACCATGGGCCAGCAGAGTATTTCTTCCGACACTCATTCTCCTCTAGGCCCTAAATTATAAGGAAGAAAAATAAAAGATGAACTGGTTGTAAAAAATCAATCTCAAGAGGAGAGAAAGAGAGATGGGGGTGGGGTCAGTAGTCACCTAGAGGGGCAAAAGCAATAGAAGAGGGTGGACTCTACTGCACTATAAACCCTGCCTGGGCTCTGTTCCTGCCTGAGCAGATCACTTCTCCTTACTTAAATTCATAGAATTACACCATCTTAGACTTCAATGCCTTCTCCTTGTACCTTTCTTTTCTTTCCTTTTTTTTTTTCTTTTGAGAGAAAGGGCACAAGTGTTTGGGGGGGGGGGGGGGGGGGGGAAAGGGGGGGGGGGGGGGGGGAGCAGGGCTCATCAAAGCAGGGCTTGTGTTTTTATCCCAAGCGAGGCTAGTGCTCACCTGAAGTGGGGCTCCAGCTTACCCCATGTGGGACTCAAATTCACGAACTGAGAGATCATGACCTGAGCCAAAGTCATATGCTTGTTGACTGAGCTGCCTAGGCACTCTCCTTGTACCTTTCTAATCTGAGTAACTGATATGCCTGTAGAATGATCATGAAAATAAAAAAGACAGCTATAAAAACATATGCACTATATAAAAAGAGGCATCAACTCAACATTTTAACAACATGAATTAGAATTAATGAAATAGAGCATCAAGATTTATTTATTTATTTATTTATTATTTGTTTGTTTGTTTAAAGTGGGCTCCACACCCACTGTGGGATTTGAACTCAAGGCCCTGAGATCAAGAGTCACATGCTCTACTAACTGGACCAGTCAGGTGCTCCGGGAATGTCAAATTTTAAAATAAGTGTAATGTCCTCGGGGCTCCTGTAGGTTCAGTTGGTTAAGAGACCGACTCTTGATTTCAGCTCAGGTCACGATCTTGCAGTTTGTGGGTTCAAGCCCCACATTGGGTTCTGTGCTGACTGTGTTGAGCTTGCTTGGGATTCATTCTCTCCCTCTTTCTAGGTCCCTTCCCTGCCCCTCTCAAAATAAATAAATAAACTTTAAAAAATATTTAAAAAATAAGTGTAATGTTCTCAAGGATACAATAAGGAAAAATAATAGAAACGAAGGATTAAGAGGATATGTTGCATCAAAAGACTTACAGTGGTCCTCAGGACCCTGCATAGCTTCCTCCCCAACCTCCTCAAATTTTTGCACAAATATCCCCATGTCATTTTTTTTCCCATTCTCTGCTTTATTTTTATCCACAGCACCTACTACCTTCTAACGTACTACACAATTTATCTCTCTGCCCTCTCTGAAAACATTCTCCATGAGGTCATTGGTCTGTATCCTCAGCACCTAGAATGTGGCCTAACTTATAGTGGGTATTCACAAATACTCATTGAAATAGATCAATACATGAAGAAGTGCAAGAGATATAGGAATTAAGGATAAGGAATTAGTTTACGGATTTATTATCTAATAAAGCAAGGGCAAAAGGTAAAAGGGAAGGAAGTAAAATAGAAAGGGAGAGAGGAAGGGAATAAGGGAGGGAAAAATAAAAAAAACATATGCATATCAACCTGAACCTAAAATAATAAGCGATACCTATGATGTGAGTTGTGTGGGTTGGGCACTGGGAGTGGAACCACAAAGAACGGAGAGGTGCCCCTAGGTGTCTCAGTCCATTAGGGGTCCAACTCCTGATTTCTGCTCAGGTCATGACCTCATGGTTCATGTGATTAAGCCCTGCATCGGGCTGTGTACTGATAGCTCAGAGCATGCCTGGGATTCTCTCTCTTCCTTTCTCTTTGCCCCTCCCCAAAATAAATAAATAAACTTAAACACACACACACACACACACACACACACACACACACACACATCCCTGAGAGAGAGCTTGTTAAAGTGCTTAGTGTTCAATTGTATGTAGGCTGTCAGTAGGAGCCACAGACAACTGAAGGCTTGCCTGGAGCAATAGAATCTGTTTTCTCATGTGACCAGCTATGGGAAAGCCTTGGTTCTTACCATGTAGACTTCTCCATGGGTTGTGTTGAGGTATCTTCCTGTTGGATAAATAATCTAAGAGAAAGCAAGAGAGAGCAACCAAGATAAGCCACTATTTTTTTTTTTATAACTTAGTCTCAGAAGTCACATCCCATCACTTCTGCATTCTACTTGATAAAACCTAGTTGTTACATAAAAGGGTAAAGAGGTGTTGTTTTCTTCTTCAGGGCAGGCTATAGCCTTTACCCTGCCTGCACCAGAATTAAGTTTTTAAACATCCAGTGGCTTTAAACATTGACCAACTAAGCATGTATTTTGCCATTAAGAGCCTGCTTTCTTTGCCTGCCCCATGAAACTGCATTCAACATCTGCTAGCCATAGATGAGAAAAATCCTTGTGCTGTAAAACATCCCAAACTGCCTTCTAGCTATCTGGCCTGGAGACTCCTGGCTGTGCTACTGAAAGACATCTCCTAGACATGTAAGCTCTTCTCTGATTTCGTTTCTACCTGGGAATTCTTTATCTTCCTTTTCTGGGTGTTGGCCCTTTGCCACTCTTTCTGGAAGGGTTACTACAGTAAGGGACTTCCTATTCACCTGACCTTTCTAACTGCCACCCAAATAAATTACTCTGTGTGTTATTGTCCTCTTGTCCCAGCACTTTTTGTTTACTCTTTTCCTCGATCAGCCTAAGATCCTTAAACTCACCTACTACATTTCTTAGATGCCAAATAATTTGAAATTGTATTTGGAGCTTTATGAATGTTATATTGCATTGATGTAAGATCCATTATAGTTCCCTAAGTAATTCTGATTTTTTTTAGGTTTATTCTTGAGAGACAGAGAGCATGAGGTGGGGAGAGGTAGAGAGAGAAGGGGACAGAGGATCCGAAGCAGGATCTGCACTGACAGCAGTGAGCCTGATGTAGGGATCAAACCCATGAACCATGACATCATGATCTGAGCCAAGGTCAGATGCTCAACTGACTGAGCCACCGAGGTGCCCCAGTAATTTTGCTTTTTTAAAGCAGGCAATAATTTGATTGGGTTCATAGTGAAGACCCTGTCTCTTGGATGGTAGGCAACTCAAATCTCAGTCAATCTTTTTGTCTTTATTTAGGCTTCTTGGGAACTGCCTGCTGCATACCAGGTTCAGAGATGAGCCGGAGATATAGGCAGAAATTATACATAAATGTTCCTCCTCTGTGCTCTCTTCTTTATACAATTTCCCCCTTCCTTTCCAGTCTGAAGTCTGTTGACTGACTGCTTCTTCAAGACAGTTAGACGATGGGTTTACTTAAGGAGTTTTAACAATGCCAATTCATGCTAAGTCCAGGCTAACAGCCATAAAAATTGGGGATTCTGTCTCAACAGACCCTTAAAAATGTTAAATTTCCATCCATTAACTTCCTGCATTTTCTTCATTGTCAGGTGTTCAGATAGTTGGTTTTTAACACTTTTTCTCCCTGGAAGTCATACTTGGTATTTGCATAAGGTTCTGTCTACGAGGAGCTCATACAGATATACCAAAAGCAGAGCTCATGTGGTTTTTAGAAGAGCACTTCCCAAAGTCCTATAGCACAGATTGTACTTCATTTGCTAGGACTTTGTTACATGTCCACCAATAGCTAGGGAGAATGGGATATGCAGCCACACTTTTGTGTGACAAAGAAGGTATTACTGAACTCTTCTTATAAACAGCTCCTTGAGTGTTGTAAATGCATCCTAAAAACATCATCTGTGCTCTAGAATGCTCTGTCTGGGACCCTCTCAGAGCTTCCACTCAATAGCAAGTAACCAGCTTTTTCTCACCATATGAAAAGTGACTTTAGAGGCACCTGGGTGGCTCAGTCTGTTGGGCAGCCGACTGCAGCTCAGGTCATGATCCTCACAGTCAGTGAGTTCAAGCCTGGTGTTAGGCTCTGTGCTGACAGCTTAGAGCCTGGAGCCTGCTTTGGATTCTGTGTCTCCCTCTCTCTCTGCCCCTTTCCCACTCAAGCTCTGTCTCTCGCTGTCAAATATAAACTTGTGACTCTCTCTCTCAAAATAAAATAAACATTTTTTAAATTTGTTTTAAATGTTTTATTTATTTTTGATACAGAGAGAGACAGAGCATGAGAGTGGGAGGGGCAGAGAGAGAAGGAGACACAGAACTGGAAGCAGGCTCCAGGCTCTGAGCTAACTGTCAGCACAGAACCTGACGTGGGGCTCGAACCCACGAACATGAGATCTGACCTGAGCCGAAGTCTGAGGCTTAACCGACTGAGTCACCCAGGCACCCCTAAACATTTTTTAAAAATAAAAAAAAAAGACTATAAACATTAAAGTTTATTTATTTTGAGAGAGAGAGCATGAGTGGGGGAGGGAGAGACAGAGGAAGAGAGCTCTGCACTATCAGTGTAGAGCCCAACGTGGGGCCCTGAACTCACAAACTGTGAGATCATGACCCATGCTGAAATTAAGAGTTGGATGCTTAACCAACTAAGCCACCCAGGTGCTCTAGAAAGTGACTTTTCAAGAAATCTTCACTAGGAGTGAAGGAAAGTGATGGGTCCTTTGTCAGCCACACAAGGTATCAGCCCCAGGAGGATGGGGACCTTGTCTATCTTGTCAATGCTATATCCTGAGCCATAGACCTGAGCCTGGCACACAGTAGGTTAAATGTTAAAGACAGATGAGAGAGAGACAGAGTATGGGTGAGGATGGTCAGTGGATTAAGGGAGCAAGGAAGAGCCCTGGAACACCCCATTGCCAGGCCCTGAGGCCCAGTCTCCTCCCACAAGGGCAATGAGTGAGGAGGGTGAGAAGGAAAAGGGTACAAGCCACAGTGGTGATGCCCTGGAACTCTGCTTCCCAAGCCACATGGCCAGGGAAAACAGTCTCTTGTCTCTCTTATTCCCTTCCCAATCTCTTGGGAGGGAAAGGATACTGTAAATATATTATGCTACCCCTGGCTGTGCCTCCTTACATGGGGCATTGAGCTCAGCCATTCATCTTGAAGTGGAGCTGGTTGGAGGTGGGAAGGACACGTTCAGTGACTCCCCAGTGACTCTGGGAAGACACAGCCCCTGAGCACAAAACAGACCCAGGGCCACAGGTGTCTGGTTTCCCAGCTGAGACTTCAACCACAGCCCCCCCCTTCCCAGGCTGCTCATATCCAAGTTTCTCTTTCTACTTGATTCTTCACTAGATCAGCACCTAGAGCAGAGTGGTATTTGGGAAGATAAATTAGCATTTTTTTGTGGTTCACTGCATTCACTGGGAAATGAGGGGACCCTGGGGAGTAGGAGAAGGTACTGGCTGAGGTGGGAAAAAAAAGAGAATCAGCAGACTTGAGATCTTCAGAACTAAGGGAATAAAGAAGTTCAAGGAAAAGGAGGGAATGTAAGTGTCCACTTCCAAGTAGAAAAGATCTGGACAAACGGCAATGGCTTCCTGATGTAAAGGCCTTGGTAATTAATTGTTGAGGGACACGGGAGAAGAGGAGGCAGAAAAGGGAGAGAGAGCCATGAACTCGGAATAGAAATCTGATTCCCAGATAGAGAAGAGTCTGGACTTTAAAATGGGACTGGAGGGGAAGCCAATGGGGAGATTGGGCAGGAACTCCAGGGAGTTCAGGTTTGCTTATTTGTGTGTTTGTTTGTTTGTTTGAGAGTGTGCAAGTGGGGGAGAGGGGCAGAGAGAGACAAACAGAGAGAGAGAGAATCTCAAGCAGTTTCCATGCTTAGTTGCAATCCCACATGGGGCTGGATCCCAGGACTCTGGGATCATGACCTGAGTTGCAATCAAGAGTTGGATCTTTAACTGACTGCGCCATGCAGAAACCTCTTGTTTTTTGTTCTTAAAGAAAGAAGAGCCTGTCCCCATCCTCCCTGATGGGCTTCCTGTATGGAGAATGGGAGTAGGGGGTGGAATGGTGCTTCTATAATGCAAACTCATTAGTTCTTTATGTCAGATTTCTCTTAGGTTCTTGTCTGCCAATGATTCTCCTTATTTATACTATTGATATGGATTTCCTATTATTAAAACATATATGTGAGTTTGTGGGTCAGGGGGCTTTTAGAAATGTGGAATCTCTGCCCTCATTTCAGGCCCACTGAGTCATAATCCACATTTTACAAGATCCTCAGATTATTCACACACATTAAATTTTGAGAGACACCGGTCTAAAGCAGGTTCGGAGACAATGGCATGGTTTTGGCTATGCATTGTCCCACGTGTCTCAATGTATTCTGCTTCCAACAAACATACAGCAACTAACTTCCTGTTTTCCTATCTGGTGCAATATATAGGCAGGAGTAATGACTTGAGGCTTCCCATTGACAATGGCAGGCATCTCCCTCTGAGATAACAAAATCCATAGAAATGACCAGGAGTGCTTAATCAATAATAAAATTAGTTATGCAACGTCACTCCTGTATTTGGCTGGTAAACATTTGGAATTACCTAAATGCTACAATACTGTATCAGTGCTCAAATCAAAATAGTATTAAGCAGTCTCTCAAATAATTGTATATCTTATAATAAATGGGAAGTTACAACATTAGTCTTTTTGTGTGTGTGTTTTTATTGATGAGAGAGAGAGAGAGAGCATTAGTGGGGAGGGGCAGGGAGAGAGGGAGACAGAGGATCCAGAGTGGGCTCTGTGCAGTCAGTGCACAGTGTGGGAATAGAACTCACTGAGCCATTAGACCATGACTGAGCTGAAGCTGGATGCTTAACCAACTGACCCACCCAAGTTCCCCATTACTACATTAATCTTATATGACAGGAGGTGTATATAAAATGCAGAAATATGGGTGCATGGTTTGATAACAATTGTGGAAATATTGAGAACAAAAATTTAAAAATGCATCCAAATTTAGAAGTATAGTTATATTGATTGTGTTTAAATTGATATTAATAAAGGTTTGGCATAAAGAACTTTTTGGTAATTTTTAACACTTTGGATTTTATGCATGTGTGTTGCATAAATGCTACCCAATTAAATAAATGCTAGTACATACAGAGTGTTTCTTCTCTTTGCACCTAGTCAGCAGAGTGCATCATGGAGCGTGCTTCTTTCTGGAGGAAATATGTTTGAACTCAGCCCTTAGATCTGATTATAATCTTCAGATTATGAAATAATTGAACTTTGTTTTTCCCGAATCAGTCTCTTCCAAATCATTCATGTGTTCCCTCTATTTTAGGGCTTAGGCAGTTAATAGGAGTCAATCCAGATCCTTGCCCTCACCTTTCAATAGATGGTCCACATTTAGGCTGCTTGAAAGTTGGTGTGTCTGATCACGTGGTCTTTTTTCACAAGGGCTGGGGTGTGGTTTTTTTTCTGGTTTCTTATCTGAATCTGCCACTGTGCCTCAAACCACCATTGTGTACCAGCCAGCAGTAGTACTCAGCATCGTCCTCAGGCTGGGCCCCTGTGAGGGTCAGGGCAGCTTTGCCCCCAAGGAGGGATCCTGAGAACCGGGCCGGGGTCCAGGAGTGTTTCCTGTTTGTGTTGAAAATCAGTGTCCTGGGAGCTTGGCTAGGCTTCTGCTGGAACCAGTATGGATAGTGAGCATCAGTGACTACTCCAGTGCTGGAGCCACAGGTGAGAGTGACTGTCCCTCCTGGGGACACAGTCAGTGAGGGCTCCTGAGTCACGACAACCTGAGAACTGATCCCTGAAATAAAAATAGACACATGTTAGGAATGAAGAATAAAGCCAGAGGGATTCCTCCAAAGAATGGCCTCTGAAATCTCCATGAACCTGGACAGTGGATGAGGAGGGTGAGGAAGAGGAGAGGAGTCCAGGCCATGGTGCAGATGTTGGAGAAGGACTCCTTTTCCCAGAGCAGAGGCTGGACTCTCTGATAGTTCTTTATTCCCTACTGAGCTTGGTGTGTGAATGGGGTGTGTTTGAATGTTGCATTATGCAAATCTGAGCCCTTTATCACCCTCTTCCACTGCATAGGTCCTCAGCCCTGACAGCTACTACATGGTTAGGATGTGGGTCAGGGGTGACTGTGTGCCGTGGGTTTACTCCTTGGGAGGAAACAGCTGCTCTGAGATTTTACACAGGCCAGTGAGCAACTTTTCAGGGTCCATTAAATTGGAAAAACTTGAGTTTCTGCCAGTCCTCTGAGAAGACCCACAGTGTCCCCTGCTGGCTTCCTTGTGCTGAGGGTGTGTGGTCTCATTCATTTAACAAATAACTATTGATTTACCTTTTTGACATTGCAACTGTATTTGCAAGCCATTCCACACTCATTATTGTCTTTTCTTCGCTCATTCTTGTTTGTATTTCTTTCTCTAGTTGTTGAAGATCCCATCCAGTGTCAATTTTATTTTATTTTATTTTATTTATTATTTTTAAAGATTTCATTTTATTTGAAAGAGAGAGAGTAGGGGGAGAGAGAGAGTGGAGGGTGGGTAGGGGCAGAGAGAGAGAGAGAGATCTTAAGCTGGCTTCATGCTCAGTACAGAGCCCAACACAGGGCTTGATACCCAACCCTGGAATCATTACTTGAGTTGAAATCAAGAGCAGGATGCTTACCTGACTGAGCCACCCAGGGACTGCAAGATTTTATTTTTAGTTAATCTCTATACCCAACCTGGGGCTTGAACTCACAACCCTGAGATCAAAAGTCCCATGCTTTGCCAACTGAGCCAACCAGGTACAGCACCCCCCACCCCTGCCCAGTATCAATTTTAGTGTTACACGATCTTAATTTCTTATCTGAGTGTTTAAGTGATTAAAGGAATTGTTTCATGACTAAGTGACTCTGAGGAAGTTATTAAGTTGAACCTTACATTGAATAAACAGCTGGTTTAAGTCAGAATTATTTTAATAATTTACTTTAGAGAACTTAAAAAAAAAAGAAAGCCACCAAAGATTGAATGTTAAAGCTTTTACCATAAATTCAGTAGAGACTAAAGTCAGCCATTTGAATAATCAACCAAGTCTACAGGACTAGGCACCCCCTACCCAATTACGGATACTGAGGCTGGGGAAGATTTCCTGGTTGGCAGTGCTCCATGCATAGTATCACACACTGATACCAGGAGAAGGTAACATGGGCTATGACTCCACAGGGAGTAGACAACTGGAAGCTTTTGCTTGGAATTCTCTTAGACTCTGCCCATGTGCCTTTTCCTTTGGCTGATTTTAATCTGTATTTTTTGTTGTAATAATTCATATATATGGGTACAACAGGTCTTAGGGAATTATCTGAGTCCTTCTGGGGAATTATCAAAACTGAGGTGGCCTTGGGGATTCCTGAATTTGTAACTGGTGTCAGAATCAAGGGTGTTTTGGGTACCCTCGGACTTTTCAGAGTTTAGACTCATATCAGTTTGTTTTGTGACATCTGTGATATCATTCTGAGTCACCTGTTATATGGCAACCCCAGGTCTCTTGGCCTGTTAAGATGCTGCAGGACCAGCATAAATGGAAGGCTATCCTGGACACTCAAGCATGTCTTCTTAGTTCTGTATTTTTCCACTGCCCTTGGAAGTAGAGAAATTGCAGCAAATATAAATCTCCCTCTTACCACAATACTTATTGTGGTAAAACATGAATAACATCAGACTTACAATTTTAACAATTTTTAAGTACATTCAGTGGCATTCGTAAATTCACTTTATTGCACTCTATTACCATCACTACCATTCAGTTCCAAAACTTTTTGTCTTCGAAAATGAAATTCCATATCAATAAAACAGTGCCTGCCCATTCTCCCGTCCTCCAGGACCTAGGAGCCAGCACTCTTCTTTATGTGTTGATGAATTTGACTACTCTAGGGACCTTATATATGTAGAATGATATAGTGTTTATCCTTCTGTGACTGGCTTATTTCACATAGCATGTTTTCAATGCTCATCCACACTGTAGCATGCATCAGAGTTTCCTGCCTTCTTAAGGCAGAAAAATACTCCATTGTATGTACATACTACATTTTGTTTATCCATCCTTTAATGAACACTTAGATTGCTTCCACCTTTTAGCTATTGTGAATAATGCTCTTATGAACATGGGTGTCCAAATATCTCTACGAGACCCTGCTTAGAATTCTTTTGGGTATGTACTCAAGTGAAATTTCTGGATCATATGGTAATTTTATGTTTAATTTTTTTTTTTGAGGAACCACAGTACTGTCTTCCATAGTGGCCGCACAATTTTATATTCCCACCAGCAATATACATGGGTTCCAATTTCTACATATCCTTCTTAACACTTGTTAGTTTCTATTCTTTGCCAATACCATGATAATTGATGTGACGTGATAGGTCATTGTGATTTTTATTTGCATTTCCCTCATGGTTTATGGTTAATGATTTATACCATTATGCTTAATGGTATAGAGCGACTTGTCAAATGCTTCTTGGATAATTGTATATTTTCTTTGAAGAAATGTCATTCAAGCTCATTGTCCATGTTGTAAATTTTTATTTTGTTTTGTACTTTATATAGCCTGGATACTGATCTCTGATCAGATAGAAGATTTACAAATATTTTCCCATTCTGTAAGTTGGTTTTTTATTCTGTTGTTAGTGTTCTTTGGTGCACATACATTTAAATTTTGATAAAATCCAGTTTATCTATTTTATTTTATTTTTTGCTTTTTTTGGTGTCATATCTAAGAAATCATTGCCAAATCTAATATAGGCATATCTCAGAGATATTGCCAGTTCAGTTCCAGACCACAGCAGTAAAGTGAATATCCCATGAAGTGAGTCAAGTGAATTTTTTGGTTTTCCAGTACATATAAAAGTTTTGCTTACACTAGACTGGAGTGCAGTAAGCATGAAATAGCATTATGTCTAAAAAACAATGTACATGCCTTAATTAAAAATGCGTTATTGCTAAAAAGTGCTAAATATCATGTGAGCTTTTAACGAGTCATCATTTTTTTGCTGATGGAGGGTCTTGCTTCAATGTTAATGGCTGCTGACCTATCAGAGTGGTGGTTGCTAAAGGTTGGGGTGTGGCAATTTCTTAAAATAGACAATAGTGAAGTTTGCCATGTCGAGTGACTTTTTTCAAGAATGATTTCTCTATAGCATGTGATGCTGTTTTGATAGCATTTTGTCTTTAGTGGAACTTCTTTCAAAGTTGGAGCCAATCCTCTCAAAACCTCCTGCTGCTTTATAAGTAAGCTGTATAGTATTCTCAATCTTTTGTTGTCCTTTCAACAAGCAGCACACATCTTTACCATGAGTAGATTCCATCTCAAAAGCCACAATTTCTGTGCTCATCCATAAGAAATTATTACATTTTCAGTCATATCTTCAGGCTGCACTTGTAATTCTAGTTCTGTTACTATATCTAACCAGGTGTGGAGGAGTGAAGAAGGCCTGAGTGGTCAGAGGCAAATGTTGTGATGCAACAAAATAGACACTACTATGATGGGCTCTAGAGTTGAGAAATCTCCCCAGGATCCTGAAGTGGGATGAGAGGGATAGAACCTGGTAACTATGCATCCATCAGTCTTTGAATACAAGCTGCACCTACAAGAGTTAATGGCCTTGGGTGATCCCGTGCCCAAGGCTTACTCTCATAGCATAATTCAGTGGAGACCTGTTGTCTGGTTACACTCAACTGCTGAAGAAGGCATGGTTCAGTCCTAGAATGGAGAGTTATGTCAGGGCATCACTACAGCCATTACAGGTCATCTCATGCCCATACTCAGATCCCCAGGCTTCATACAATGAGTCTTGGGAACAATTCCTCCTGGATGTGTTTTGGTCCCTTTTCCGGATGGAAACTTGAAAGAGGTCATTCAGTGGCATTAAATGAAGACGCTAATACTGATGGTGGTCTCAAGAATTTAACCAATGCTAATTGCCCTCTGTCTCCCTCACCCATCTTACATTTGCCTCAACTTTGGTGAGCACCTGGGCTAATCTAGGTGCGTTCCCTGGTGGGGTTACCCAGACTCTCATCCCTGAGTGTGAACCCAATCATTGTGTCTTTTTCAAGCTATATTGTTGGATCTATCCACTTATCACCCAAATTACACCAAGAGGACATATTGATAGATACCATTCATGAGAGCCACAGAATTTTCTCTATTGTATCCTGATGATTAGTCTTAATTGTTCCTTTCCATTTGGTGGCTTCTCTCTTTGCCCATTGTTCTGTTGCCACAAAGGGTGTCAAGTAACCCAGAGCTGAACTTAAAGTTTATTGGAACTCTTGCTGTGTCTTCTTCATGTATGCATTTATGTGTAGGAATCATGACCTCCAAAGCTATACAGCTCAGAGTTTTAGGGAATGAACACACATACTCCCTGAGTGGATCACCAGTTGTGATGAATAGAGGGACTTTTCCTTGTACCCTTTAGTACCAAGAGCCATATAATTTTTCAGTTCAGGGCAAAACACCATAAATTAATTATACTTTATAGTGAATATACATTCTCAAATATAGCTCCCCAGGAAAAAGGGTGTGTCTTAGCGTTGGTATCTCTCTGCTGCAATGCCAACTTACCTGGCATTTATACCCTCAAGTCCTGTCATTGAATGTGGAATTCTTTGGGATTAGCATGTCACTCTGCAGATGAGGTTAACCCTTAAACTGCTGACAGCCTGAAGCTGACCATAGAGGCCTCACAATAGCAGGGGCAATTCTTTGAACGGGGATCTGAGTTACCTGTGCTAATATACCTGGGTCTACCCAATGTGGTGTGTGAGGCACGATCACTAAAATATATTAATTTAGGCAAAGGACCTAAAGTTCCAACTGATCCTTATTAAAACTCTTGACCAAAGGGCCTGTTTCTTTATGATTTATACCCAGCCCTTGGGAACCTCGACCCTGTGTTCTTCTGGGATGCTGTGGTGAATACTGGCTCATAACTCATGAGCATCCTCCTTGATAGGGATAGGGATAGATTTCAAATTTTCCATTCTGTCATATCAATTTGCAATGAGGGTCTGTTTATCTGCTTCCATTGTGTAAAATGTTTTGATATATCCATTCTGCAATTATTCACTTATCCGAAACTCCTTGATATCTTATTCCTTGATAATTTTAAACCTTGTCTTGCAGCTCTTTTTGAAGATGTTTTTTGGGGAAAGGTATAAAGATTGATCATGGGGGAAGTAGACTTGATTTAGAGAGAAATGATGCTTGCCTCTCTTACGTATCTTCCCTGCAGATTCTTGCCCTGTGTCGATCCAATCCCCAAACTTCCCACAGTTCTGTCTACCCATTAGAGCTCTGCAGTAAACACCATGGAGACCTTCAGAGTCTCTGTAGGGAATATGCACAGAGGGCAAAGGGGCCAGTGGTGGTCTGCTTTTCTTTTCTAAGTTTCTTTTCTACCTCCAAGACACAGAGATCAGTTTTGTAAATTGGATTAAGAGACAGGGAAAGAAACTGTATTCCCTAGAATATAAATTATCTCATACTTATATTAAAATTTTGCACTTATTACTATATTTTGGAATTGACCCTGCTGATTTGAACTGTTTTCATTTTACTTTATTTTAGGCTTTTTTACAAGTCAGTAAGAGGGAAGTGTGATTACTTCCTTGTTTCCCTTAAGTATCACCTTATATATTTTCCTGATAAGTTTACCCTTACACATAGAATCACAGCTGTATAGTATCAAATTTTCTTTTGGTAATTAAATGCTGGCTGGCCTGAATCAGGACTTGCTATGGTGAGTGTGTGTGTGTGTGTGTGTGTGTGTGCGTGCGCATGAGCGTGTAAGTTTTTATTTTGCCCCTTTTGTCAATAACCAGACAACTGATGATATATATCTTTGTACTGGCTTTTGTGAGTACAGTATTATAAAAAAAAAATACGGGCTCTGTGCTGACAGCTAGCTCAGAGCCTGGAGCCTGCTTCGGATTCTGTGACTCCCTCTCTCTCTGACCCTCCCCTGTTCACGCTGTCTCTCTCTGTCTATCAAAAAAACAAAAAACAAAAAACAAATATAAAAAAAATAGTGGGTTAAAAGTGAAACATTTTGAAGCTTACGACAATGTATTTGACTGCATTCCCTGTGAACATGGAGACCAAGCTCTCTGGGCCCACATTAGCCAGATGCAGCATCTGTGAACAGAAGATGGGTGACATTGGGAGCAGAGAGTGAGGCTGAGCCCAGGGGTTTATGTCTCACTTCCCCACCTGCCTCTGTCTCTGTGGCAATGGTTGCTGTACCACAGAACACAGTAATACTCAGCTTCATCCTCTATCTGGGCCCCTGTGATGGTGAGGATGGCCTTCTGTCCAAGCAGGGAGCCAGAGAATCGGGCAGGGACCCCCGGGATCCGGTAGCTGGTACCAGCCCTCTGGTAGGGCTTCTATTGGACCCAGCTGGCATAATTACTGGCGGTGACGGCCCCGGTGCTGGAGCCACAGGTGAGTGTGACTGTTCCTCCAGGAGTTGTTGAGAGTGAAGCTTCCTGAGTTACTACTTCCTGGGAAGTGGCTCCTGAAAATAGGTGAAAGACCAAAGATCTGGAGAGAGGACAGGGACATGAAGGTGCAGTGTGGTCTCTCCCACCCCCAGTCCAGAAAGTCCCCCTGACCTGTGCAGTGAGCCAGAAGTGTGAGCAGGAGAAGAGCCCAGGCCATTGTGTAGACGCCCCAGTGTTGAGCTTCTCAGTACAGCTCAGCAGAGTCAGCTTGCACAGCTCTCATGATAAATGCTGCCACTTGTGGGGGCAGGGCTCGCATGTAAATGAGCTCCCCTCCCAGGAGTTCTCAGCAACAATTGCACAGGTCACAGCTACTGAGCTATTGCATGTCAGTGGGATCCCAAGCCTTGGAGGACCCACAGCTATCCCTCCTCTCATGTCTGCCTCCCAGCCATCATTAGTGTTTATTGTTGGTAGAAGGATGCATTCCTACAGGCTTTCCTCCTTCTCCCCCTCTAATTCTCATGTCTGTCTTTTGTAGTTCCTTGTGAAGGTGAGTTTCAGTGCCTGGTGTTCTATATGGGAAACTGGCAAAGGAAACTGGGGACATGGTGGCTTAAATGCACCACTGCTTTCCTTTCTTCTTTATTCCATGTCACACACTGCAGCCATCTCTGATGAGTGGAAGAGCCAGGATCTTGGGTGCTGCTGGTGTCTCAACTTAGGTCCGCCTTAAACACAGCTTCCACTGTGTATACCTTGACACATTATCGGTCAACTGTCCCATGTAAGTCTCTTCTAGAGCCCAGAAACATTCCATAAGTTACATTTGAATAGTTTATAGTTTCCTATTGCTCTAGAACTGTAACAGATGACATGATAATTATATTATTAGTGCTTGCCAAATATCCCACATGGTGTTTTTATTATTCTCCTCTTCTCTTTTTTTAAAAAAATTTTAAATGTTTTATTTATTTTTGAGAGAGAGAGAGAAAGAGAGAGAGAGAGAGAGAGAGGGAGAGCATAAATAGGGGAGGAGCAGAGATAGAGGGAGACACAGAATCCAAAGACAGGCTCCAGGCTCTGAGCTAGTTCTCAGCACAGAGCCTGATGTGGGGCTCGAACTCACGAACCCTGAGATCATGACCTGAGCTAAAGCTGGATGCTTAACCGACTGAGCCACCCAGGCACCCCTATTCTCCTCTTCTCATAACAGACAGCTCTACTAACACAGGGTTGTTTGGCTCCAATGGCAGAATGCTTGCCTCGTACAGCATGTGCAGAACACTTGTTTGTCTCCAATTTTTCAAACCTCGTCTCTTTCTTGGTCCCCTGAAAATAGGTCACAGCCATTTTTCCAATTGTAGAATATGTGCTTTCAGAATTACTAGGCCAGAATAGGCCTAGTAAATTGTTGTGATTCCTTTTTGAGAATGAAAATTGTGAGATACAACAATTTATTTTTTACTTTTAAAGGTATCCAAAATGTTACAGACTGGAACATCCCTAGTGGACTGCTGGACTCACTGGGGTAATGGGCCCCTGATTCTTTATAGGGTGTGTTCCCCATCCTCAGGAGCGCTGGTGTCTTACCAAGGACTTCGAAGTACTTCCCACCTCTTACTCATCTTGCTCAAATAAATCACTATCAGCAATACAATGCATCATTGTGAGTTCCGTAGAACATACAGACAGTCCAGTTTTCTTGAGGATATTTTGGATAAGAAGAAAAGTAAAAATAGTCTCGGAGCGACACTTTAAGTGTACAACTGTCCACTCTATGTGAGTGTGAACAACATCTGATACTCCATATGACAACTGATAGGTATGGAAAAGTATGCATTCACCAGTTTTATGACACTATACCTTTTAACTGAAATAGTATTAAGTAATGTGCTCAGAAGATATGGCACATCAGGCAGCTTCAATTGAGGTACAACTTGTCTGAGTTTATAATAGTCCACCTTCATCTGGCAGGATCCATATGTTTTGGTTGTTGGTTGTTTTTGTTCAGAAACCAGACTGATGAATTAAATGCCACATGTTGGGGACAAACACCACTCCATCACTCAGGATAACACTCTCCTATTTTCCCACAATAATGTTATTTTGTAAATTTCCATCTTGAAGAAAATAGAGCAAGGCATGGTTCTAGAGGCTTTCCCTTGGTCTTCTAAACTACCAATACTCATACTTCTTGGCCTATTTTACTAAGCGAGTAAACAAGCATGGAGATTCTGCTGACAATTATGGGAATGTGTCCATTGGGTGATTCTATAGACCCAAAAGGTCTGCTGTAAGCTATTCCTCTACTAGACGGGATTCCAGTTATCCCCACTGTAATGGAGAGCATAGTAATAATCTTGGTCCCTGAATATGAATGTCATGTGAATCATGTGTTCAACAATGCTCAGATTATTTCCATATTTCCTCTTCTCCAGGGTACAGTCCATTAAATGACCAAAGGTCACTTTGGGATAACAGTGAGGGAATCATTACCATATCTGTTAGTCAAGAGGTGACTTCCTCACAGAGCCTCAGCCTAAATTTCAGTTAAAAGCTTTAAGCCTTGAAAAATGGCTAGTGAGCAATAAAATGTATTATTTTGGTTGTATAGACTGACAGTATCCTCAGTGGCTCCTATGTGCTCTGTCCTCTGGAATGCTGTCCCCAGGTAGCCATGCCCACTGCATTCTCAGACTGCTGTTCTTTGCCCTAATTTAATCCACCATCCTTAAGAGGTTTCTCTGCCCTCTAATGTTTAGGGATCATATGATTCCTGTTGCTATCAGAGAGAACAGTTGAGTAATGGAATCCTTCTACGAGCCTGGGCCAACCAAGAACTACATAACTGAGCTATGAGGCCAATGGGAACAGAGACACTGAGGATGCTCTTTGTACTGTGAAAGGCCTCAACACACCCTGGAAACTAAAAACCCATCAGGGAACAGGTGAGTGGCAACAACCATACCTGTTTATGTATTGACTCTCATGATTCAAGAAGTGCCTGAGAAAATATTTTGCAATGGACATTTGCTGTGGACCAAGACCAGGTAAGGTATGCAGAGATAGGATTGTCAAAGACAGGTGCTCATAGCCAAAATACCTCAGAAAGTGAAAACTCTCAAAGCAGGGTTGGGAGGTGAATAGTGAGTCAAGCCAAGGGAGAGACATGGGTCCAGGGTGGATCAGCTGTGAGGTTTTGTCTCACCACCCATACCTGTCACACTGTGCATATACAAAACTGCTCCCACTACCATGGTTTGCTCCACAGTTGGAGTCAGTATCATCTTCTTCCTGGATATTCTGAATGGTCAGGTACCAAATGAGGTCAGAGTCAGAACATAAGAAGCATAAATTAAGGAGGGAAGGTCCTAGGAGTGATTCTTTGGAAGAGAGAGAGATAGGAAGGGCAGGAAGCTTCTGTCTGAACAGGAGGCATCTGTCCCTGGGATATGTGGACTGTGGGGTTCTTCTTCAATCAAAAGAGTTTAGTTCTGTTAGAGGTTTCTCTTCGGTTCCTCTCTGCAAATTACTTCCTTTTTATGTCATTCTCACAGATTTAAAATGCAGAATCTCAGGCCCCACTCCAGACTCAAGGAATCAGAATCCAAGATTCCAGGTGATTCATATGCACATTGAAGTTTGAGACCAACTGATCTAACATATGCAGAAGGACATACTTTGTTTTTGGTTACTGATCGCTTCTAATGTTTCAGTCTATTCTGTTTCCAACCAGCTCCTTCAGGAAATGAACTCTCTGCTTTATCATTTTGTGAATTTTTTTGTCCAGAATAATGTACTCAGGGCTTCCCATTGAAAATAATAGGCATCTCCCTTTTCTCTCACTAGATCCACATGTGTTTTAATATGAATAGTCACAACTCTACAACTTCACAATCTTTACAACTGGTAAACAATTGGAAATGCTTAATGACTATCTTTATTTTAATGTAACTATAAAATATTAAGCAGTAATTGTATATTTATAGACTTCTAAACTCCGGATAACTTCCTTATATTAGCCTTTAATGACAATAGCAGTGCTTGAAACATGACCAAAAATATGAAATATGAGTGAAGCTATGATTACAATTGAGTAATAATTTAAAAAACAGGGAGAAATTGTTCAAATTCAGAATTATACTGTTTGATGTATTAGGTTTCTAAGGGTACCAGAACAAAGTACCACAAGCAGGGTGGCTTCAATAAGAAGTTATTGTTTCATAGATCTGGAGACCCAAAGCCCCAGAACCACAGGGCGAAGCCATGTTCCCCCTGAAACCAGTAGGAGAATCCTTCCATGCCTCCCCATGACGACTAGTGGTTTGAAGACAATTTTTGGAATTCCCTGGTTGTGAATGTAAATCGCAAATTCTCATCCAGCTTCCCACAATGCTCTCCTTGGCTTCCACTGGCTGTTGTCGGGGACCGCCATGTTCCTGTCTGCCTCAAGGCAAGGATTATTCACTCAGCAGAGTGAGCCAGTAAACAAGATTTGCATCAGGAAGCTGGAGATGGTATCTTTCTTACAGACTGTTATGCTGAGCCAGACCAGAGGGCCAAAGGTGCATAAGATCAAAACCCATTCAGTGTTAATCCTCCGCCTCCCAGCATTTGCTGAAGGCAGATCGGGGCATTTCTTTTACCTGGTATTCTGACGTAAAGTCAAATGCTTTGTTCTTTCTGCCCTGAGATTGGTATATAAGAAACAGTTCTCTTAATAAACGCTCTCTTTCTCTCCGCATAACCAGAAACCGTGAGTGTTGTGTTTTATTTTCCGTACGTCCCCATTTTCCCTTTTCTCTTATCTTCCCTCAGGAGAAGAACCCATGCCGGTTCTCCCCGCACGGGCCAGAGCGGCCGGGGAGGGTCACGGCAGGCTGTCTTTTTTTTTTTAAGACGAAAGCAGGATTTACTGGTGGGCATCAACAGGGAGGGCACTGCTGAGGCTCTCATGAGTGCAGAGCCTGCCATTTGTCTAAGGGGCCATGATTAGGGATGTATTTGACCCCACAACCATCTGGGATGAGCCGCTTTTCAGCCACCATGTCTTCAAACTTGTCCGCATTAAACTTAGTAAAGCCCTACTTCTTGGAAATGTGGATCTTCTGGTGGCCAGGGAACTTGAACTAGGCCTTATGCAGGGCCTCAATCACATGCTTCTTGTTCTGCAACTTGGTACGGATGGACATGATGACTTGGCAAATGCGGACCCTGCCCACTGTGCCCTGGGGCTTTCCAAAAGCACCCCGCATACCTGTCTGGAGCCTAGATTGGAGAAAGCATGAGGCCAAACCTGGCTGTCTTATTATAAGCACACCAGACATACTGGACTAGGAGGCCATCCTCCTCCACTATCATCTCATCTTAATTAATTACATCTATGACAACCCTATTTTCAAATAGTCACATTCTTAGGTCCTAAGGGCTGCGACTTCAATATATGTTCTTTGAGAGGATACAATTTGACCCAGAATATTATGGAAAAATAATTCTTTGCAAAAATTGTTTATAATTTTTAATATTAAAAATATACAAGATACTTGCATTGCATTAAAATGCAACCACATAAAATAAACTTTACTTATAAATAATTTTTTAAGTTTATTTATTTACATAACCTCTACACCCAACATGGGGCTCGAACTTATAACCCTGAGATCAAGAGTCACATGCTCTGCCAACTTGAGCCAGCCAGGTGCCCCAATAAACTCTGGAAATATACAAAATGAGGATTTCATCTGTTTGTTTTTAGCTGACAAGGAATATTGGAACTGTTCTTTTTTTTCTGAAGGAAATGTGTTTGACTTCAGTTTTTAGTTCTGATCCAGGCACTTACTGTTCCTTGTCTAATACAAAATAATTGAAACCTGCTTTTCATGGACCAGTTCCTCCCAAGACGTTTACGTATTTGCTCCACTTTAGGACTCAAACAGGAATGGGAAGCAATTCAGACTCTCTGCATCACTGTCTCTATGGAGGTCAACATTTAGGCTAACCTGAGAGCTCAGGTGTCCGGTCACAGGATGCCAACATCACATGGTTTTGTTTGTACCCACACTCTGTTAAACAAAAGTTTATGTCTTCTTTCTTCCTCTGGGTCTCCCACTGTGCCAAGCACCACTATAATGTAGCTAGCAGTAGTTCTCAGCCTTGTCCTCAGGCTGAGCCCCTGTGAGGGTCAGGGCAGCTTTGCACCAAGGAGGGAGCGTAAGAACCCTGTGGGTGTCCAGGAGTCTTTCCTGTTTGTGTTGAAAATCAGTGTCCTGGGGGCTTGGCCAGGCTTCTGCTAGAACCAGTATGGATAGTGAGCATCGGTGACTGCTCCAGTGCTGGAGCCACAGGTGAGTGTGACTGTCCCTCCTGGGGACATAGTCAGTGAGGGTTCCTGAGTCACCCAGCCTGAGAACTGGTCCCTGAAATAAGAATAGACACATGTTAGGAATGAAGAATAAAGCCAGAGGGATCCCTCCAAAGTCTGGCCTCTGAAATCTCCATGAACCTGGGCAGTAGATGAGGAGGGGGAGGTAAGAAGATAGGAGTCAAGGTCATAGTGTGGACTTTCCAAAGTTCCCTGGCTTTACAGCTGATGTTGGTCTCTGGTTGTCTCTTTTATCTCCTCCTCAGCTCCGGAGTAAAGGGTATATTTGGGGTTAACATATTACATTATGTAAATATGAACTCCGTTTGATACTGGGTCCTCAGGCTTGCTAGTAGATTTCCTACAAAGAGGATATCTGGGGTGGTTAAAAAGCTCTGAATTTGACCCTTGGGAGGAAGCAGCTGCTGTCACCTCTAACTCAGGCCAGTGGGCAAGTGCCTGTTCAGTTGGAACCATTTCAGGTATTTCTGGCGTTGGCAGCTCTGAGCAGGCACATGGCGCCCCTTGGTGGCATCCTCAAGAGTCTCTTCAAGGTGCTGAGAATCCTGCAGAGGGAATGTAGCCTGTTCTTGCTCTCAAGAAGCCAGTGAATAATAAATAAATGTCACCTACTGTTGAGTGTCTCCAGAGAGTTTTCTTTTTCAGTTTCACCTGTTGTATTTTTCAGTTCTATAAATTCATAAATCCATTTGTTTTGATAACATCTACTTCAAGTCTGCATTTCTGTCTTTTCTCTTTGTTATAATAGTATTTGTAGCTGCTCATCAAGTGTATATTATGCTTGTTGGCTAAAAATATCTGTCCCATGATTTCAGCATGTGAGTCATTTAAGCGTTGGTGGCAGTAGACTCTCCTTTCTCATTCAAGATTCAGTTCTCCTGGTTCTTAACATGACAGGTGATATTTTTTATAAGATCCTAGATATTTGGGGTATTATATCCCAATGTTGGGTCCTCAACTATCTTCCTTCAATCATTTGATCCTCTCATTGAGGTGCAGCAGAATCCAGTGGTTGTATGTCAGCTTCCCAGCGGCCCCAGAGGAAGTGGAGCACTCACCCTTACTGCTGTGCTGCTGACTTAGTCCTGGAAAAAGTGGGGCAATGATTGTCAGCTCCCAGTTCCCATCAGTTGGGGGAGTGGGACAAGCTCCCTGGTGACCCCAGGGAGGGTCACACAGGCCTGAATGGAGCTGCTTTGCTGCCTAGGATCAATGCTCAGCAGCTCATTGGGCCCTATACCCTTACTGGCACCAGGGGGAGGAGTGGTCAACTGCAGAGCCAGCTCCCCTGCTCCCCACCACCTTATTAACTTGTTAATGTCAGGTGGGAGTCTACAGTAAGCTACTCACTGGCCTCATAGTCACCAGCAGGGGTACAGCAGTGCAGACCAGTTCTGCCTTGTAGCATCTCATTCAGTCTCCCTGCCTAGGGATGGGGTTGAAGTGAGCTCCCCCAGGACCCAGTAAAATCATGGATGGGGGAGAACTGGAGTGCAAACTAGGATATATTTTTATAGTTTTTTTATTCCTCAAGTGTTTGTGTGTTAAAACTTTTATTCTGTAATAATTTTATGTTTACAGAAAAACATGCAAAGATACAGAGATCTCTTACATACCTTTCACCCAGATTATTCTGATGATAACATCGTGCATAACCATGGCATATTTATTAAAACAAAAGCTGAACAGTGGTCCAATGGTATTAATGAGACTGGGGACTTTATATAGATTTCACAAGTTTTTTTTTAATTTTTAATTTTTTTGCCACTAATGTAATTGTTTGTTCTGGGGTCCAATCCAAGTAACCACACTGCATTTATTCATCTTGACATACTGAAATCCTCTAATGTGTAAGGTTTTCAATCTTTCTTTGTTTTCCTGAATTTGGGAATTTTGCCTAAATGCCCACCCCTAACATTACAACTGAAAACTCAGGTACCCAGCAAAGATTCCAAGACAGCTTGATGCCTAGAATTCTTCTTTGGCTTGTGTCCTCCCATAGCATCTCACATAGTAATGACTTGTTTCTGGACACAGGGAGCCTCAGCAAGCCCTGAGCACAGGGGCATGAAAGGGAAGGGAGGGTCTCTGCTCTGACCCCTGGAGGAACAAAGTCCATGCTGTGGAGGACTGTCTACCTGCTGGAATGGTCCTCAGGCCCTGACAACAAGAAATGTAAAAAAAGTTGTTAGCTGTTGTAAAGAGAAAAAAAAGCCAGCTCGACAGGCTCTAATTTTGACAACTTGGATCACCAGGCAAAGTTTCTGTGTCATGATGGTTTCTTTTTGTTGTATTTGTCTTTGTTTCTCCTGTGGTCAAATAGGTTGCATAGGAAATTGTTAGGAAGGACATTGTCACGCACAAGTTACTTCCAAGTACAGTCAGTGTGTGTTCAAGTTATTTTAAATTGCAAGAGAGTTAGTGTCCAGGGTCCTGAGCAGGCTGAGATATTTGCTCCACTTCCCCATGTGTGTGTCCTTATTAGCAGCACTGCTGTGTCAGATCTGACAGTCATAATCACCCTTTTCCTAAAGCTGGAGCCCAGACATGAGCAGAACCCCAGTATTGGCTGAGGCATCTTTTAATTCAGAGAAGCAAATGGAGACCCTGGAGCCCTAGGGAGAGACCCCTGACTTCTGCTGGTACCACTGCACGCTATAGCTGCCAGCAATGAATCCGTCGCTCAGGGTGCAGGTGCGTCTGGCTGTTGTTCCCAGAGATGCAGGGAGGGCGGCTGGGTCAGCACAGACTGGGATGGGGAACCTGCAAACACACACTCATGGGTGATAGGGTTAGAGACCAGGGTAGAGTTTTTCAGGATCTGAGCCACAGGGCCCTACACCAGCTGGAGGGCTTCCCTATGTCCCTGAGGCCTGTCCCTACCTGTGCAGTGAGAGAAGCATGAGGAGGACAGAAATCCAGGCCATGGTGACACAGCTCCTGGTCCCTACAGTGGACTGAGCTGCCCCAGACCTTCTTTTCTCCTCCGCCCTCTGCCACACGAGGGGCTGTCCATGCAAATGGGGTCCATCCACTGATTGTCCACCTCTTCCTGAGCCCTGGTGTTGGAGCTCAGCTTACATGACACACTGAGAGGTTTGGAGGTTGGCTTCACCCCTGGGGAGAGCCCAGGGAGGAAGCACCTGCTGAGACAACATACTGCTCAGGGGGTGTGCCAGGCCAGAGAGGACACAGCTGCTGAGTCCCCATCAGAGAGCACAGGACCCAGGGCCCAGCCTTGACCAGGCTTTTCTGAGTGAATGGTCCTTGCTTAGTAGCTGTGTAGGGACCACAGGGAAGTCCCACAGCACCCCCTGACTCTCTGGCCACAGCCAAAGCTCTGAGACCTGCTGATTTCTGCAGCTCGCCAGGTCCCTGTATGTTCACACATCAGTGATCTGATCCCTTGAAGGTGTGGCCCATAGTGCTGCCCATGCTTACTGTAGCATGTTTCACTCTCAGAAGGAGTACTCCCCTATGGGAGATGAAAATATTTACCTAAATTAAAGCTTAAGTTGCTGGCACCCAGAGAAAATTAACTGCATTCATCCCTCCCTTGGTATGTGATTTAGAATATGCATGTTTTGAGTACTTTAAAATTCCTCTGCATTAAAGCAATGGGTTCCAACTACTCTCATAAATTGAGTTCTTTGGCAACTTCATTATCTTACTAATTTACAAAGTAAAGGAAAAGCAATGAATTTATCTTTGATGAAGTACAATTTATCATTTTTTAATTGTATAGGTCGTGCTGTTGATCTTTTGTCTAAACATGTTTATACAAACCCTAGATTCTGAAGATTTTTCCCATGTTTTCTTCTAAACACTTATAACTTTATATTATACATTATGTCTATGCATTTAGAGAATTTTTTTATAAGGTGAGAATTTTAGATGAGATATCCCCCTATTGATATCCAATAATGCTGTGGCTCTTTCTCCAGAAGGCCATTCTTCCTTCTCTGAAAGACTTTTGTTGCAACTTTGTCAAAAATACTTTTCAAGAGGCACCTGGGTTGCTCAGTCGATTGAGCCTCTGACTTCAGCTCACGTCATGATCTCATGGCTGTGCTAACAGTTCAGAACCTGGAGCCTGCCTTCAGATTCTGTGTCTCTCTCTCTCTGCTTCTTCCCAACTCTGTGCGCACTTTCTCTCTCAAAAATATATAAACATTAAAAAAAATACTCATCCATACTTTCATGGGTCTATTTCTGAGTTTTCTGTTCTGTTACACTGACCAATGTATCCCTCCCTCCATCCATGCTGCTCTGTCCTGTTGTGATAGAGGTTGAATTTAACTTTTATACGATTCAGGTAGAATTGACAACTATACTATATTGAGTCTTCTAATCCATGAACAGAGCATATCTCTCCATTGTTTTACATCCACTTTGATTACACATACCAGGAATGTCCAGATTTCATCATCCATGGCCTGTATGCGTTTTGTTAAATATGCATCAGAAGATTTCATTGTTGAGTGGTTTTAGTGGTATTTTAGTTCAGTTTTAACATGTTTATTGCAAGTATTTACATCTAAATGCTCTTTCTATGTTGATCTTGTAAGACGACATTCATGAAATTACTTATTTTTTCCTTAAATTTATATTTATGTAAATATTTGTAGCTTTCTTTGTATTTTTCTTGTAGATCATTCTCATCCCTGAAAATAGGGACAGTATCTCTTATTAGTCTGTATATCTCTCATTATTTTTCTTGCCTTATGGTTCTGTCAGGCACATCCAGTCCTCAGTTGAACAGCAGTGTTGAGATTGGAGATGATTGTTTTGGCCTCTACCTGAAGGGAAATATCTTTCAGTGATTCATCTTCTTGTGTTTAGCTATTAGAATTTTACAGTTTTCTTTATCAAGCGAAGCGTGTGCTCCTCTAGTTTTTATTCTCTGAGAATTTTTATCATATTCATTTAATCATTCTCATTTATTACCATGAATAGGTTTTGAATTGTGTCATATGCTTTTTCCATACTGATTGATAAGATCATGGAATTTTTCTCTTTTATTCAGTTAATACAGGAGATTATGTTGATTGCTTTTTTAAATATAAAATTGGCCTTGTATCTTTGCAATAAATCCTATTTGGTTATGATGGTTGTTATAGTATATATAACTGAATTCTGTTTTCTAATATTTTTTAAAAGAATTTTTGGGTTTCTGTTTGTGAGAGATTTTCCATTTGTTTGTCTGTTTTTTGCCAGGAAGCTGTTGGCACCAGCTCCTGACTGATAAATTTAGATTCACTACCTTAGCCAAACTCAGCATTTTGATCCATAAGCAAGGAATATGTAGTCATGTACTCAAGTTTTCTTTCATTTCTCTTACAATGCTTTATAGTTTTATAGGCTTCCAATTTCTCTAAAATATATCCTTAAGAATTTCAAAATTATGCAATTATAAATGGCATTGTTTTTATTTTTAGATGTTAATGGCTTATTGCTTCTGTCTAAACTACCATTTATTTCTGCATGTTGGTTTTGTAACCTGAAGTCCATATTGAAGAACTTAGACCAGAAGCGTCTGTGAGATTCCACTAGAACCAGAACTGGAATCAACACCTGTTGGCTTCTAACATATCTTCTGAATAATTTTTATCTCTGAGCAAGCAAGTTTGCCTTTGAAAACATGAATATGGTCAGAGTAAGTTATCAATCTAAAAATTTAGCTGAGGGAAGGGATATGACACCACAAAATCATCTGTTTCCAGGTAAACGAAGGATTTGTTGAAGATCTGACAGCACAAGTCACCCCCTGAGCCACCTGACGGGGAACATCAGCAGGCCTAGAGAGTGAAGGGGGAAGTACTCACTTCCCTGGGAGTCTGGAGTACTGCATCATCTTGGCATATATGACAGTGATAGTGTTCATGTCCTCATGCTGGAGTCCAGAGATGTTAGAACACCTGAACTAGTTGAAACACCTTTGGATCCAGAAAATGACAGGGAACCTGGGATCCCTGGTGCATATTTGACTCTGAGTTAAATTTCAGTAGGTACTCAGGAAGGCTCCCTGGTTTCTCCTGGTGCTTATACCTATGTCTCTATCAATCAATCAATCTCTCTCTCTCTCTCTCTCTCTCTCTCTCTTTCTCTCTTTTACCAATAATGATGTCACTTCTCAGGGTACAGGTGAGTCTGGCAGATTCTTCTGTGGATGCAGAGAAATAGGATGGCTGAGTCAGCATAGGTGGGGAGATAGAACCTGCCAACACAGACACTCACAGGTGATGGAGCAGTGATGAAAGTGAGGCTTTTTGGGGGGGTCTCATCCAAAGGGGTTGACATAGACTTGGAGGCTGCCCTGGGTCACTGAGGATGGTCCTTACTGTGCAATGAGAGAGGAGCACAAGAAAGAGAAGCACCCATACATGGTTAACATAGACCTGCCGAGACCCCACTGCAGGATCTGGACTGTCCCAAGCACCTCATCTCTTGTGGCCTCTGGCAGAAGGGGCTGTTCCTGTACATTTGTTTCCTCTACTCTGATCTCTGCTCCACCCTGAGACTCTACTGCACAAGTCACTCAGCTTTTAGACAGAGGGGGCTGGTGAATCTCAGAGTTTGCCTCGTGGAGTGACTAGGGAAGAAAAAGCTGCGGGGACCTTCGACAGACTGGTGAACAGGAGGCTGCCCAGCCCAGAGAGGACACACCTTCTGAGTTACCACACCACACCACACCAGCACACACAAACACCTCTAACCAAGCCCTGTGGAGCTTCTGTGATTTGAGGGGATTACACAGATGTCACCCCATGCAGACACTGGGGAAACACCCACAGCGCCCCCTGCCGCCCACTGACCAAACTACACTCACTGGATGCAATAGGAGCACAGTCCTGACAGCCTGGCCTCAAACACCCACGGACCACAGTCCCAGCTCTGTCCCCAGGTAACTATATTAATAAACAGCCCTTTTCATTGTAGCAATTCCTAGACTACCAGGAGGAAGACATGTGGAAATACATTCTACAAGGTGAATGGCAACTCAGGGAGGTGCAAATGCAGAAGTCTGGGAGCAAAGTCTGAAATACTTCTTTTAGCAGGCTCACATGAGGGTGACTGGTCACCTAGCCTGAATGGAGGCAGCATGTTCTGCAGCAGGACAAAGAAAGCAACTACTGGAAAAGGGGAAGAGCTCTTAGGAGAGGTAGCAGAGGGTGTGGTACTCAGAGACATAGTAGCAGACACTCATGGTGGAAAAACAATTGCTACACAGTGACTACTGCATGGAAACAGCTGGACAACAAGGATGTTCTGGACAGATAGTAAGAAATACGGCTTTATGTTGAAGAGATTGGAAGATGCTTATTACAATTTTATTCAGATATAAGTAACTTCACTTCAAATACACATATTTAAGGTTTTCAAAAACATGATAGACACAAAAAAGTTATCACCAAGGTCAAGGAGGGCTAGGACAGGGATCCTCAAGATGGACATCTTTGGCATGAACATTCTTTTGTGTTAAAAGCAATCACAGCTCTACCAGTCCAAGAAGTCTTTACCTCCCATTCAACTGTCTGCCTGTCTGAAGAACCCATCTATTAATATAGATTCCTCTTTACCTAAGAAGCTTTTCTATATAACATGGCAACCTTTGTTTTCCAAACATCTCTTTTCATCTTCCTGTTGATAGGCTTCCTCTCCTTAGTGTCCCCAGACCCTTACCCCTCTCCTTAACTCAGGATGTCAGATAAGCCTCATGTTGCCTGACTTTGGAGGGGTGTGTGTGTGTGTGTGTGTGTGTGTGTGTGTATTTCCTCATTAGTATGAAGCTAAATTTGATATTTTTTTCCTTGTTACTCTGTCCCATTTCAATTTGATTCTTAGTCCAGCTAGAAGGACCTTTAATAGCATGGAAATTCTCCCTCCCTGACAGTTGGTGTAGTAGGCAGGACTTTTGAGCCTAATGAATGTGGTCACCCTGTATGTGATACCTGAGGCTTAGAACATCTGACATATAGCCAGTAGAAGGTAAGACTTCTTACCATCTCCAGGAATCTCTTCCTGCAGAATCTGGTGGAGGGGAAGTGGTAAGAGGACTTTTTCTCTCTTTCTAAATTTAGATTAGAAGTAGGAAACATTGTGGAACTAGTTTCTTGGATTTAGTGACAGTTTGGTTGAATTTGGTAGATGATTCTTTGGTATTAATCAATCTCTTCCCAATGATGGTCTTTGTTTCCTTTGTGTCTTTAGTGTCATGTGTCCTAAAAAGGAATTACATATGGTAGAAGGCAGGCATAGGTCCTGAAAGGCTTCTGTTGGAGTTGGCCCCACAGACTAGTGAGTTCCATGTTTTCATCAGACTGTTTGAACACTGTAGGTTACAGGCTGATGTTAAGGGAATGCTGTGGGAGCCAAAGCTACAAAAGTAGCGGCACAGGTCAAACACTTAAAAGCTGTTTTAGTGCTTGCCATCTCAAGCAGCCTCCTGTATTAGTACAAATTGGTCCAGGAACAGGTTAGATTGACACTAGGTCATCTGCCAACCTCAAGAAAACTTCTGCACAATAAAGCACACCATAAAGCATCAAATAGTCCCCAAACACAGGGCATATGTCTCCTACTTACTGGAATTGCTCCTAGAGACCAGGGCTTGACCAGAAGAAAAACAGGATGATGATTTTTCTTTCTTTTTGTTCTATGTCCTAAAGGGATTGGTTTGTGACCAATGAGAACATTCCCTCTGGTGTCCATGATCCAGAGGGTGCTCTTACTGGGGTGCACCTTGGTAGCCAGTCAGTCATCCCATCTCTCTTTATCTGTCTCTGTGTCTCTGCCATGCCGGCTCTCAGGGAAGTTTGCCATAAGACCCTGCAGCCCGTAGACACCTTTGTCATCTCAATCCTCATTGCTTGCTAGTGCCAGAAATTTCCATTCCTGCCTGGTGTCACAGATTAGTGGGTCTGTGACTGGAGGCATATCAAGATTTTTTTTGGAGACCGGGCATAGCATTATCACCAAGTCATCCTTATTGCCATTACAATGAAGAGCTTTGCTTTCTTAAATTAACTTGAGTAAACTTCTGGATCCTGGGGGCCGCATCAACTATTCCCTCTCTGGATGCCTGTTTTGTCTTTGGTTAAACCATTAAAAGGCTTATTGGTTTAAATTGCTATTAAACCTACTTATTAATGTGATGCTGGCAGGCCACATCCGAAGACCCAGAGGATGCCCCTCAGACCAGCCAAGAGGATCCTTGGCTTTGAGAGGATGGAAATCAAACGTGAGCCAGAGGAGATGAAAGCAGAGTTTATTGAAGATAGAGAGCAGATAACAGATGGGGTGAGTGTTTGGGAGACTCAGAAGAGAAAAGTGGCACTCTTATCTTTGTTTGGAGGTCTGGGTTGTTTTTTTTCTTTTTTATTGGGGTTTGTGATCTGGTGCACATGTCTTCTCATCCAGGAACTTGTTAGAACAGACAAGTGCCCAGGTTCTTGGAGCCATGGGGCCTTGGCATGATGATGTCTAGCACCTAGGTGGTCTCAAATGTGCATATGATAGCTCCCTCTGGTTATTCTCAACTGGACCTTCCTTAGAAGTTACCTATTCTAGAGAAATCATTAACACCTTGTCTCTGACAAGGAGGATATATGCTATTTGCAGTACAAGGCATGCATAGAGTGGGGTTCTGGTGCAGGTTCTAGCAAGAAAGAAGCCTTAAAAAAAGCCAAAGGAAAAAAAAATACCTAGATTTTTCTCTGATGAGGTCCCTTCAATTTCCTTGTCTCAAATGGCCAGAGAATGGATCTTTAATTTGGCTACATTTAAAAGCAAAATTCTCTTTATAGAGAATTCTCAATTCTTTTATTAGTAAAACATTAACCTTATGGACGTCCTTGATAAGAAAATAATAGTAGTAAAACAAAACAAGAAAACGAAAACCAAAAATTAAACTTAAGACCAAAGTAAATGTTCATATCCAATGTAAATCCCTCTTCTTAAGATCCAGCTTCCTTTCCCCATTTTAATTACTTTTCCCTACAAGGTTTACAGGGAACACTCAGGCCTAACCTCTAGGTTCAAAGTATACAAATTGTCTTGCCAAGGCTGAAAGCTAGAAAATAAATTTAACAAAAGCACTAGAGACAGGGAATAAGGCTCCCTTTGTTCTTCCCGTCCAGGATTCTGTGTTCAGGCTCTTCCTTTGGTGGTATATCCTAGACTTTCAACCACAAAAGACATTTTTCCCCTGGAAAACAGCTGATCTTTTTAGTTATAAAATCTTTTTTACCTCTACTTTTACAAGATCCTCCAAATTTAGCGAGTAATTTAAATGGTTATTTGACTATTCGCAGCTACCCCTTCACAGAGAAAGCAGAGGACCAAAACTCATCCTAGGCCCTCCTCCAAATGATCTGTGAATGGCCAATATTTAGGGACTAATACAAGCCAAGGTTAAATCATATACTCAGAAAAAAGACTTTTGTTAATGTACTTTATGCAGGCTTTTCTAAAGTTTAAGTCTTTTGATGCTCATTTTAGTAAATGAAAAAACAAATTTAGTTAAAAGTGGGTGGGCAGTCCCTTGATATTCAGTCTAGAATCCATTTCTTTGGGGGAGCTAGAAACAACTGTTCTTGTCTTACAAATCTCTACAAAACCAGAAATGCAACTCTAGAAACAAGCAGAACCCACCTATCCTAACCAATCCCCAAACTTCTCTTATTCCTCTCAAAACGTTGTAGATATTATTTAAGATCAGGTTATTGAAACTAAATGTTTCTGTATTTAAGAAAAATAAGATAAAATTTAAACAGCAATTACCTCAAAACTTATAAAAATTTGCATTTTTCTCTAACCCTTGAAATTATAAAATTTATCATATCTTTCAAATATAAACACATCCCAAATCTTGTGATACTAGAGAAAGGAAGAAAGAAAGAAAGAAAGAAAGAAAGAAAGAAAGAAAGAAAGGAGGGAGGGAGGGAGGAAGGAAGAAAGAAAGAGAGAAAGAAAGAAGAGAAAGAAAGAAGAGGAAAAGGTCTTTTAAAAAATATGAATCTCTAAAAAGGCTCTTTTGACCAGAACTCTGATAACAGAGTTGTTCCAAATCTCCTCCTTAGAGAAAAGTTACATACTCTCTCTGTGGTTTTGTAATGTAAATTGTTTACCATTTTCTAGGATCTAGGAACCTTTCTTTGAAATGCAAATTTTAAGGAAACTTGTTTAAACAGGAAAAAAAAAATGGAGGTAGGAATTTGAAAATTGGGCCCATAATGGCCTCTCCAGAAATATTAGCAGTGTTTATACTATCTTGTCTGTGTGAATCCATTTACGTGACAAATGTCAGATATTTTCTCTACTTCCAGATGGTATTGTTATGCCCAAGATTTCAATATCATCCCCAAAAACCAGAGACCTCCAGGGTGACTGAGTCACTTATGCAAAAGCAAAGGGCTTTATTATTACGGGCTTAGGCTGGCCGGGCCTAAACTCAGGCTCACAGACTTTACCAGCGCAGTGGATCCATGCTGAGAGCCCAAACAAAGGCCAGGTAGGGCCTTTATGGGTTTGGGAAGGGGGAGTTACAGAAAATTGTGACACAGGTACAGGAGTCCAATCACAACATTTAGAGTATTAACCAATTACAGAGTGGACCCAGGACCCTCACGTAGGGCGTGATTAGCTTTAAGCAATAGGTGATTATCTATAGCTTCTACCTTTAGGCCTGCCCTTAGAAATGTTAAGGGTGTTAGCTGGCCTTTCCTGATTGGGTGTTATAAGGGTGGTCCCTCCTGCCTTGGGCAATGTGTGCCCTTTTATTGTCTAATGATTCTGAGAAACCTACACCTAGGCCTCCAAGGTCAGAGGGGAAACTTGAAGCCTGTCATGGAGTCAGTTTGATTCAGACCTGTGTCCTTACAGTATTGCTGACATTAATTTGTAAAATAGCTCTATTTAGTTGGGTTAAAGGCAAGTACTTCTAAGAATTGGGCATTCCCAAACTCATAAAACTCACCCAAATGGTTTACAAGCTCACATGATCTGGTGTTAAAGCTAATTTAAGGTTGTTGGTTTAATTGAAACAGACATGTGTTTAGTGTTATCAGAATTAAATATAAAACTTTAATTCTGCTTATGTTTGTTAAAAGTCATATGTTTATATTATCTCTGTGGCAATTGCCAGAAGAAAAAAGACAATTAGAAGTAATGGTCTACTTTGTCTAATGTCTCATGACAATATGTACACACAAATTCTAAACATAACTGTTGACAATAAATATGTTACATAGATGTAAGTAAGATTAAAATGTTCATAGGTAAACTTTTAATTAGCAATAATCGCGCCTCGGATAAACCTCATTGGCTACAATACTGCCCTGCGCAAAGCTATAGGTAAACTTTTAAATAGCTTCCAAAACCTTTGGTTACCCCAAACCTTAAAGTTCAACTAAGTTAAATCATGAGCAAAGTTAATTCATTGATTATCTAGATCACTTTCAAATAAGATAAAATAATGAAACATTAAATACTGAACATAGTTTATCTACCTTTATCTTATTACAGAGAAACTAAAGATAAATCTAGGTCTGTTAGGAACATGTATGTTTTGTTAATAGATTGACCAATAAAGGCACATGTTTCTAGAAATTATGAAATATATTCATAAATGTGCCCATCTAAAGAATTCTGACGTAATAGATCATGCGGGGGACCAGCCCACGCACTTCAGTCTAAGGGTCTCTGAGTAGGGGGCTGGTGTCGGCGCAATAAGGAAGAAGACAGACAACGTGAATGGTGGTAATACCACACTTTACTAAGATAGTCAGGGTCTTATATACTATGGGCGATTACATCTTTTCTTTAATGATTACACAGTTCAAGGTCCTTGATGTAAAGACATGCTTTGGAAACGGTCATAACAGGAACAAATAAGTCACTACAAGGGAGGGATTCCCTAACAATAGTCTGTTTTTAAGCATAAGATGAGCCTAAAGAATTTTCTTTGAGGAGATTTACATTCCTTAAGGCCCTTCAGCAGTTATTCATGGGCAAGACTCTTATCCTTCAAGAAGTAAATCTTTGACAGAGGATTGTGTTTACTCCCAACAGCAGACAATGAGCTAGAGACAAAAACAAAATAAGGGAAGGCTGGAGTTACTGATTGACCCAAGTTGATTCAAAGTCTAAAAGTATATGCCTCTTTGCAAAGCAAAGAGAAAATCATAGACAGGATGAGCAGAAGCCACATGTGCAGCCCAGGAGGCCAAATGTTGTTTCACAGTCTTTTGACTTGTTCTGCAACTTCCCAAATAGTTCACCTGCGCCCTGGAGGCATAGCCAGCAAGGGTTTTTATGGAGGTTTTTTGGCCTACTGGGCCCCAACAAGGTCACAATTTGTTACTAATGGGGTTTTGAGGTGATAGTGATAGGGGGTTTGGAGCCAATGGCCAAGAAAGAATTCTTGAGGACATCTTTGGTACAAAAAGGTGATTTTATTAAAGCATGGGGACAGGACCCATGGGCAGAAAGAATTGCACTGGGGTTGTGATAAGTGACTGATTATATACCTTTAACTTGGGAGGGGGTTAGGAACAGCATAAGTCAGGAATTTTGGAAGCAAGATTTCCAGGACCTTGAGGAGCTAGCGGTTGTTAGGAAAACATCATTTATTACTGCTTAGTAAAACCTCAGTCATCATACCCCTTAGATGTACATTGGGGGCATATGCTTGGAGTATAATTGCCAACATCTACTTGGGGATTACTTGCAAATTATTCGCAAAGGAATTTTTATGTGTTTAAGAAGACTTACAGGATCCTGGGGGATCAGAACAATGTTAAGCCAAGATTCCCTTTTGCCCTAGCAAAATGTTATCATCATTGAGGCAGCTGAGCTCCCAGAGGAAGGTCACTCTGCCTGTTTCAAGGATTTGTCAGTGGGCTGTAGGCAGTAAGGGAATTTAGTTTTTCATTTGCCTTTGTTCCCCACACCACCATGGCAAGCACTTAAACCCCCTTACATCTTGATGAGGATGACATTATATTGATAAATTTGTCCTTTTCTTTGTTCTTGGGCAGCCAGGAGTGCCTGAGGAATGTCCCACTTATCCCACGGGGCAGGGAGTGGTGAGGCTCTGTTAGCTTGTGCTTGACCCTCAGCTTGCCTTATTGCGGGGGACCAGCCCACGCACCACAGTCGAAAGGTCCCGAGTAGGGGGTTGGTGTCGAGTAGGGGGTTGGTGTCGGTGAAAATATCTCTAAGAAAGAAGACGGACAAGACGAACAAGACAAGACAGAAGAGACAGAGAGCATGGATGGCATTTGGTAGAAAGGACACGTTTATTGAGATAGCCAGGGTCTTATACACCCTGGGTGATTACATCATTCTTATCAAAAAGTAACAGGTTTAAGTCATTGCAAAAAGAAGAATCCCCTAATAATAGTCTGGTTTTAAACATATGATAAGTCTGAAGAATTCTATGAGTAGATATACATTCCTTAACGCCCTTCATTAATTATTCAAGGGTGGGATGCTTATCCTTAAGCAAATCTTTTGGGAGAGGTTTATGTTCATTCCCTACAGTAGACAAAGAGCCAGAAAATAAAGTAAATCATAGGATGAACAGAAGCCATATGTGCGGCCCAAGAGGTAAAATATTGTTTGAGGGTTATTATTGCTTACTGGGCCTCAACACCTTATGGTCCCTCATCAGTTACTACTTAGTTTTCACTAGAAATTAAAGTTCCTAAGAATTAAGAATTCTAATAAATGTAATTAAGATTGCTGGAAATTACAAGGGGAACAACTCTACGTGAGGAAAATAATACATGTGTTTTTGGAAAAAAATAAATTGATAAGAGAAATAAATATTCATTTTTCTTTGGTGGGCAGGGAGGAAGGTGGTTTTAACTGAAGTTGAGACTGGTTATTTAAAAACGAAAACAAAGGGCAAAATGTGAATAGAGGAAAGAAAGTCTTTAAAAGGCTTATGGAAAAGGAATCTGTGGAAAGAAATTTTATGTGTAGTCGGTACTGACTAAGATTAGGGCCAATTTTAAGTGAATAAAGAAGTTTAATATCAAAAGCACACTGGTGCAAATTTCTCTTTGTTAATTAGAAAAAGTTTTCTTGAACTATTGATCTGTTGTTAATAAGAAATTATAAACAGAAGTTTTTCTTTACCTTTGAAGTTATGTGTAGAAGGAAAAATGAAAACCCAAAACTGAATCTTATTATTAAAATAGCTAAATTTTATTCATAATTATTTACCTTTTTGTATTTGCCTTTGAATTTTTTGACACTTTGCTTAAATGGATAGCTAAATACTGTTTCATAGCAATTTGTGATCCTATTTAATCACATGTTCAAACCTTTTGATAATTTTTGACATACTTCCCAAAATCATATTCTAAAGTGAAGAAGGGCCCATGGAATACTTCAAAGATTCTGTGAAAAATTATAGTAATTAGACTTTCTTGGTATGTTAAATTACATGGGAAGGATCGTCATATAAGTGATACTAAAACCTCTCAGATCATTTAGATTTTGGGATATTTTATTAAAATAAATGTTTTGGGGTGCCTGGATGGCTCAGATAGTTACACAGCCTACTCTTGATTTTGGCTCAGGTCATGATCTCATAGTTCGTGAGTTCGAGCCCTGCATCAGGCTCTGTGCTGACAGTGCAGGGTCTGCTTTGGATTTCCTCTTTCCCTCTCTCTCTGCCCTTCCCCTGCTTGCACACACACACTTTCTCTCTAAATAAATAAACATAAAGTTAAAAAAGAATGAATGTTTCAAAACTTGCATGAGATTCCTAGAACTCTCCTATCCTGCTATGTCATTACCTTGAAGTACTATGTGTCACAAAAATAACCAAATTTCTTTGTTAATTGTATCATAATAAACTCAGATCTTACCCATGGCCATTTTTAAGTGTTTTATCATTACAGGCATACTCAGATTCATTTATACAAACTTCCTGCAAATGTGCTGTAAGAACATGAGTCTGAACCAAACAGAGCCATGACAGGCTTTAAGTTTCCCCTCTAAGCTAGAAGGACTAAGGTCAGTCTCTCCAGAACCATTAGGCGGTTATACATTACCTAGGGCAAAAGAGACCACTTTGCAATATCCAATCAGGAAAGGCCAGCTACCTCTCCCCACATTTCTAAGGGTAAGGCCTGCAGATGGGAACTTTATATAGGACCTTGTTACCTAATGTTAAAGTTAACCCGATAGTCACCAAACAAGACTCTGAACTCGCTCTGTAATTGATTAATTTCAAAGGTACTCTAAATGTTGTAACTGGGTCCCGCCAAAAGTAACGAACGCTCTGAACATAGTGTATGGTTAGAGTTACTGCCAATGCTGTTATACAATAATGATTGGATGTCACAATTTCTTGTAACTCCCCCTTCCTAAACCCCGTAAAAACCCTACTCAGCCCTTATTCAGGACTCTTAGCACGGATCCACTGCGTTGGTGAAGGCTGTGAGACCGAAGTTAGGCCCTGCGAGCCTAAGCCATAATAATAAATGCCCTTCGCTTTTACATGCGTGACTCGGTCTCCCTGGCGGTTTCTCGTTTTGGGGTGATATTAAAATCTTGGGCATTTCAGTGCTTCATCTTAAGTGAGACTCATAGGAGGAATTCTGAGGACAAGTTCTAATAACTTTAAGATCATAAAACTAAACTAGACAAGTATTTCCAGAGCTAGTGGGAAAACTGGATTTAAGCAGAACAAGAGTTAATAATATAGGAATAAACTTAAACAAGGAAGTAAAAGGCCTGTACTATGCAACCTATAAAACAGCGATGAAAGAAAATGAAGATGACACAAACCAATAATGGAATGATAGCCCATGCTCATGGACTGGGAGAAAAATATCGTGGAAATGTCCATACTACTCAAAGCAATCTACAGAGTTAATGCAATCCCTCTCAAACTACCAACAACATTTATCTCAGAAGTAGAACAAATAATCCTGAAATTTGTATGGAACCACAGAAGACTTCAAATAGCCAAAGCATTTTGAGAAAGAACAAAGCTGGAGGAATCACAATCGAAATTTCAAGATATACTACAAAGCTGTAGTAATCAAAACAGCATGGCACAAATATGCTTATATTTTTATGGCAATATATTTATTTAGATTAATTCAATAAGACTGTTCTTGTAACAAAGCACAATAGCAAGCATTGATTATATTATCAAGACTTTGCTGGAATGTCCCCACCTGGGGATGTGTCTTGCTGTTGGCACAGCAGATGGAAAGAGACCCTGGACCAACCACATCCCATTGTTGAAACCCTTCTTCCTAGGACCCCATTTTCCACTGAGGCATGTTTATATCCATGGCCTCACCCTGTATTCCTCTCCTGTCCATACCTGGGACTTTCATCAACAAGGACCATGGAAGAAGGGATTGAGAAGAGGCTGCTCTGCATGGACAGAAAGACAGAGGTCAGCTCCCCGGGATGCATGTCTCGCACAGCTGTTTCAGGAGGACCTGGGGCTGGAACCCTGACTTGAAGGTGAATGGGTCTCCATGAAGAAGAGGAGCTTAGGGTAGAGCTGGGACCCGGTGGGAGGAGAGAATGAGGAATGAATCCAGGAGGTGAGAACCGGGGGGCCCAGGTGACCCTAAAAGTACTCTTTGAGTGACTAAACTGGGGCTAAGTGACAGAAAAGAGGGTTTTCACAAAACACATCAGAAGATGACATGAACCACCTATTAGATTGGAAAATCCTTTGGTGGTGGAGTTTGCTGAGGAAGTGTACCGGGAGAGGACTGGGGACCTGTACAGCTACCTCTGACTGTCCCAATCACCTACCTTATCAAGAAAAATATTCAGAAAATGGTTTTCTACTTCTCTCTCAAACACATAGAGAAATGCCCAGTGAATCAGCCATGATGGGCATGTGTATTATGACATTTCATACCATAAATGATACTGACTTTGTTGTAACTGTGGTAACAGTCTCATTTTGTCCTAAAATTTTCAGGTGTCCCATACATTCTGTGTGTGGTCATTTCCCTTCCTGTGGCTAATTTTTCCTGAACAGATCATAAAAATATGTGTGACTGGGTGTCTATTTCTTACCCAAAATACACATCTTAAATTTGGGAGGTTATCCAAAATATTCCATTAAAAATAATTACATATAGGTATACATCATATAATACATATAATTATTCACCAGCCCATTCACCACAACAAGAATGCACTGTGAAATATTGTAACATGTTTTTCTTAATTTTTCAGTGAAGAGGCAACTTTTATACACAGAATGACAAAGAGATGGTTCATGGGTCCATAGGGAGAGTGGACACTCTATAAACACAGAGACTTATCTGCATGCATAAAAGAAGTACCTAATATCTATAATGATGAGAAACATTTATATAAATTCATAATTCTACTCTCACATAAATGTGACTTATTAAATTTAAATTTCTAAAAATGCATCTTTATATTATGTCAATTATATAATGTTAATTAATTTTAAAGTTTATTTATTTATTTTAAGGTGAGGAAAAGCAGAGAAAGAGAGGGAGAGAGAATCCCAGGCAGGTTGCACACCGCCAGTGCAGAGCCTGATGCAGGGATTGAAGCCACAACCTGTGAGATCATGACCAGAGCCAAAATCAAGAGTCAGTTGCTTAACTGACTGAGCCACCCAGGCACCCCTGTTAAATGTTTTTTCAAGATTTCTGAGGATTAACTGACAAATGAGCATTATGTACATCCATGGTATACAGTGTGAAGATTTCATGTGTGTGTACGTTGCTGAATGGGTGCTGCAGTCAAACTTAGTGTCACTTCCATCACTTCACAGAGTTCTTTTTCCTCTACTTCCTTAGCATATGACCTATATGACCAGATAGATTTAAAGAACTCAAGTTGACTTTGTGGAGCCAATAAAGCCTCTTGGAAATACCAGCCTGGTATCTTCTTGCAGGGCTCCCTATAGCATCACCAGGTAAGTAAATAAGGTGACTTCCTGGCAGGTGCAGGAACTTCAAGATATTTTGAGAAACTCAAGAGGGGAGTCCTGAGTTCAAGCCCCACATTAGGTATACAGCTTACTTAAAATAAATAAATGAAAGTTCAATCTACAGATTCCTTATAAAAGGTCTGTGAGGGGCACCTGGGTGGCTCAGTTGATTAAGCATCTGACACTGGCTCAGCTCATGATCTCAAGGTTCACCAGTTTGAGCCTCACACTGAGCTCTCTGCTGCTAGCTTGTCAGCACAGCACAGAGCCTATTTGTCCTCTGTCCCCCTGTCTCTTTGCCCTTCCCCTGGTTGGACTCTCCCTATCTCAAAAAAAAAAAATAATAAACATTAAAAAAGTTTTTTTAAAGTTTTATCAAAGCAGGCTTTAAATAGCCTACATTGTCAACCACTATTATCGCTGAACTTACATAAATAATCATGCCAATATTCTGGAAACAACTTATTTTGCAAACGAAGTAGTATTACTTTAGCTAATTTTTAGTAAAAATGAAAGCTATTACAGAGAAAAGTATGTTTCAAGAACACACCCTTGTAAATATTAGATTTTAATCTTGATCATTGTAAATTGGACCAGATCCTGGTTCTTCTTGTGTCCCCGAATGCCTGGCTATAATTCTCAAAGCTAACATTTTCATTTTTTTCTCCCACCTTTCTGACAATCAGAATTACTTGATAACTAAAAATCCCTTTTTCCTGAAGTTCTGCAAAATGAACAAAAATGACTGCATGTAAGCTTCAGAAAAATCCCCACATTAACTCATGCATAGACAGTCTTCCTGCCTGCTGCTCTGTGGGCCCTTCAAAAAGATCACCAGAGATGTCCAAACTGAAAACAGTAAAGCCGATCAGATCACCACTGCCTGCCCTCGCTCCATCTGCCTATGCTTCCAGGCAGACATCTAGACGTATAACAGGCAGCGCTCGGACTCAGTTGCTGGTTTACAATTAGCTTCAACCATTAGGCTATGTTTTATTTTTGTCTCCCTAAAAATGTTGCCTGATCCTTTGCCCAATGTGGGCCTGGCTTTGGGAGCCCACCTGTATCACCACCTCCTGAAATGAGTTTAACAGAACTGACTTATTGTCAGGCTGTTTGGTTCAACAGGATTAAACAACATTCTTGCTTCACTTTGGATGTGTGAGACTTTAGGGAAAAATCAGAAAGGGGATCTGTAGGGGACAAGGACAGTCCTCCTCTCAATGGGCCACTTTGGCATGAAGATTATCTTGAGTTAAAAAGCAGTTGAAGCCCAGCACACTCAGGAGAAGCTCTTCATGTCTCCTCAACTGACTTAAAGAATTTAAGGGGAGTACCTGCTCTGGGAAGAGAGCTGGCACCACAGACAGCTGCACTAGGATGTGAATGAGGTGAGGCAGATGGGGGGCGGGGGGGTCACAGTCTTCTATGTCCCATTGTTTCCCAGAGGCCCTGCACACATTGTTTACCAAACATCTACCCTTCTTCTGTGAAGTGAATTTCTTTGCATTGAATACTGGACCCCTACCTCCTTCTACGTAGTTCAGAAAAACATATACCTTTCTGTAACAGGATTCTCGCAGAGTTGTGACACCGAGATTTTTCTTTACAGGAAGCAACTTTATTCCAAGCCAGCACTGCTCAGTTGGGTTTGTACCCAAAGAACTGAGCCCCAAACACCACGTGGTGTAGTTAAAAAAATTTTTTAATAGTTTATTGTCAAATTGGTTTCCATATAACACCCAGTGCTTCTCCCCACAAGTGCCCCCCACCATGACCATCACCCCCTTCGTTTTCAGTATTCAGTAGTCTCCCTTGATCTGTGTCCCTCACTCTCCCCCACTCTCTTTCCCCCTTCCTTTTAATTAAAGTTTTAAAATTTATTTTTGAAAGACAGAAAGAGAGTGAGCAGGGGAGGGTCACAGAGAGAGGGAGACACAGAATCTGAAGCAGGCTCCAGGCTCTTAGCTAGCTGTCAGCACAGAGCCCGACGAGGGGCTCGAACCCACAAACTGTGAGATCATGACCGGAGCCGAAGCCAGACGCTTAACCAACTGAGCCACTCGGGCATCCCTGATGTAGTCTTTTAATATATTTTTTACTTCTTTGTCTCTCATACATGGTAACACACAAACATGTAGTCTGATTAAGTGGTCTCATGTTATAAGGGCATGAGGGATGTTGTCACGTGCATGTATAGTCAGGTTGCCTTGAAGTTTTTATTCTTTCCTTAGGGAGGGGACCCTACCATATCCCTACTCCCTCCCTTTGATGCTCAGATCCCTCTATTTTGAATCAAAAAACATCATCTTGATTTAGAGGTTTGTATTTTTACAACATCATTACATGAGTGACTTTTCTTTTTTTTTTTTAATTATGGCCTCAGTGAGGCTGGAGACAGACTGTACAACCAGGAGAGATAAGCAAGGTAGGATTAAACAACCTCCTAGAATTAAGAAGATCATTTTTATGAAAGTTTTGAATCCCCTGAAACTTGAAAACCATCCTCTAAATAACTCTCCAGCGTTTTAATCATTCCAGGTCTGACATGAGCAGGGACATGAGCAATCCTTTTCATTTGATTTGTGATCTCTTTTTATGACTTTTTTCTTATTATCTATCTGTAGGCAGCAGTTTCTTAGGTTAAACTTTTTACAAACTATTTTTTTCAGAAGGAAGTAGGTAAACTAAGGCCGAGTGATTTTGATAGAACATTACACATTTTGGTTTGTTGCTTGGCTAGTAAGTTAAGAGCTCTGGCAGTTTTATTGGTTATAATTTTTATAGCTGCTTGTAGTCTGATTATGTGGTTTAGCATGTGTGCGATAGCCACATCCACCCGTCTTCTGCCCAGGTGGCAGGGCCATAATATTGGATTATATGCTAGGGAGGCCATTTATCATCTTTTTACTTGCCAATTTGTAAGGCACACTGCTTCCTTTGAGTCTCTCTGTCCCTGCCGGAGTCCAGCTCCAGCAGGCCCAGGGTTCCCCTGAAGCGTGATGGTGTAGGTGAGAGAGAGTGAGAGAGCCTTCAGTTTCATTCTGATCACCAGATGGGCATCCCTGCTCACCTGGCAGGCGTCTCTGTCATTCTGGCAGGCATCTCTGCCCTGTCTGGTTCTCAAGCTTTATTTATGGCAAAAAGTACAAGGACCAGAAAGAGCAGTAAATGATTTCTCATAGATAAATTTTACAATTTTCCAGGACATGGGTTCTGCAGAAGTTACAATTCTAGTAGTAATGATTGTCATAAAAAACTTAGCTACAGGCACTTATGTTGTCATAGGTATTTTTTTACAAAACCTCAGATCTAGCTTTAAGGAAGCGACCTTTAACCAAGAGGCAAACAGCATTGTTTAGTAAAGGTCAGTTTTTTATGAGTAAGGGTCATTAGGCTGTTTATAACTCTAAGAGAAAGTCCCCAGAAAAACAGGTTCTCAGGAGACATAATGCCTGCTTTCACAGTCCCAAAGATGACTGATACATTTTATTGCAGTAGTGGCTTTCACAAAGGGGTTCAGGCCCAGAAGGTAGTCAGTTATCAGTTAATTGCTTAGGGGAAAATTATATGTTGCATTAGAGTGTATCTAGTTTACTCATCTTTTCCCTCACCAGGTCCAGTCATGCCTCAGGGACAGGGCAGGGAGACAGGCCACTCCTGACACTAATCAGCAAAGCCCTCTGAGGTTTGGTGCCCAAGCAGAAATGAAAAGTTTCAAGAGGGTAGATTTTGGGAGCTATCTGGAGGCAAGAGACTGTGCAAACTTGCCGTACCCTCACCAGGAATTTTCACTCTACTGGTAAGTTTAAATAGCTCCCAACGTGTCCCCATACACTTGGACTCCCAAATGTTTCCCTCTCACAGGTGGGAGCAGGAAGAAAGAAAGATGGACGAGTAGTTTTTAGCACATGTGACCCTGACCAGACTGAGGGAAGTAGTATATAGGCTGTCCTTCCACATAACTAGTAGAGAGCCTGACATTTGATGGCTGCATTGACATTATCTCAGGCCTCTGGGAGATGAGAGAAGTTAGACAAGGGGTGGATATCTGGCTCAAGGTGATTAGGGATCCCCCACCATTGGGTTTTTGGGGTAGTTAAGTTATAAAATCTTTGTCCTAGACATGGTAAGTTTTTTAATGGAGATGAGAATGAACTTTTACTACATTAAGAAAGACAGTTTTTCCCAAAAATTGAGCTTTTGAGAAGTCAGACTCTGGTAGTAGGACTGGGGTATTTTGTTTTACTATAAGGTTTGTGGGGATCTAATATTCTAATCTTTTATGGCCATTGTTTCCCCATGTTGGCACCCACTAAGTATCCTATCCATAAAAGGAAGGTGTTAACAGAAATTTCTCACCACATTTCCAGTTGGCCAGGGTGGCCTCAGCCAATCCTATGGCAGAGTAGAGCAAGAATCACAATAATAGTGAGAAACAAGGCATGACAATGCATCACAGTAATGAAACATATAGAAAATAAGGACAGTCTATTATTATTGTTGGGGGGGGGTAGACTAGGTGGGATTGAGTCTCCTTTAATAATTGATATAACAGGAACTCTGGTATCTACAGACTACAATATCCAATAATTTTCAAAAGCTCACATAATTCTTTATCTGTCCTGGAGTTAGTAGCACCATAGTCTCTCATTTACCTATAATGTCCCTTTCTAGTTAGGGAGTAAGCCTCTCTGGCATGCTTAGGAAAGAATGAAAAAAATAGATTTCCTCATATATATCCCAGGGCCTGAGAAAAAAATTTAGTTAGACATTTTCTGGAGATGCCTCTAATCGTCATGCTTGTTTAGAGATTTGGCCTGGAGTGGAAAGGAGGACAGAAAAGGTAGCTCTGGTGTTAAGAAGGAAATCAACCAGTTTTTATCCTACATTTAGAGTTACCCGAGGCTCTGGGTTTCTGATAGACAGTTGGCTCAGGGGAGCTACCGTGAAGAGCCCCAGGCCCCAGTTAGTCCTTTCCAGGAACCTTAGTTATCTGAGCCCTCACAGCGAGAGGTCCCCAAGAGCATTCAGATCTCCAGTGATTGTCCCCAAATAAGGGGCATGGCTTATGGGGTTTTCATTTTGGTTGTCCCATCTGAGAACATTCTCATTTTAGTGCTCAGAACAGCCATATAAATGGCACTTGTTGCCAGGATCTCTGAAAGTCCTGGCTGTTGAGGGAGGAGATTAAAGGGCCAAAGTCAAGGTCTATTCCCCTGCCTTTTTCAACAAATGTCCACATAAATATGTCTCAGCCATGTGGATATCCATTTTTGGTATACAATGGGCTAAGTTTAGTAGAACGACTCCCATGTATCTTAGGAAAAGCCCTTCGTATATCATACATCCCTCATGTGGCTGAGGCATCCGTTCCTCTGCGAAACAGGAACAACACGAATGTGGAGGATTTGGAGCCAACACCACGGGTACTGCTGTCAGTTTCTCAGCCTGTCGACCAAAGGAAGAAGGATTTTAATCTTAACTCTGTACTTTTAAAATCCATTTAACTTCTTCCATCCTGACCGCACATAAAAATTCTTTTTAAAGATTTTCCTTCATGAACCTTCTACAACTTTTCTTTGCACTTAGATTTTGTCCCAAGCCATTTCTGTCCAAATAACCAGTCTCATAGGACAAAATTCCTTTCTTTTACCTTCAACAAAGACGTATTTCCATTTCTTCTATCTTTGTTTCATATCTCCTACTTTTCTACATACAGAGTTGCTTTTCTTGTTTTTATCACTTTTAACTCTATTTAGCAGCATTTTAACTCTTAGAAATATCAGTCTCAGTGAAAATTAAGCAGTAACCAATTATGAACTCTATGTTACATCAGAATTGTTTTTTAGATGGCAAACTTATGAATCCATTAAGCATAAAGCACATTTCCCCCACAGATCCAAATATCCTTAGTTTCTCTGCAACAAGTTAGAAGCACAAACCCACATCTAGTAATCAATGCTTTAGACTCTTCTCTCATTAGATATCCAGTGAATTCAATCTCAATTGATCATGTAAGCAAAACTTTAACATTTTAGGTTACCAAAGACTTTGAAAGCTATTTTAACAATCACCCAAGAACACTTGGAGACAGCCAAAATTAACCATCATTTAAAATCACCTTTTTGCTGATAAATTGCAGCAGAGATAACAAGAGCTTATTTGACCTTCAGAAAGCCTTAGGTAGAAAAAAAGTTTTATATATTTAATGCTGGTAACTCTAAAGACATGTCTATATATTTATTTAAAAATTTTTTTCAATGTTTATTCATTTTTGAGAGACAAAGAGAGACAGAGCTTGAGTAAGGAAGAGGCAGAGGAAGAGGGAGACACGAAATCCAAAGCAGGCTCCAGGCTCTGAGCTGTCAGCACAGAGCCTGATGCAGGGCTCAAACCCACAAACCATGAGATCGTGACCTGAGCCAGAGTCAGATACTTAACTGAGCCACCCAGGTGTCCCAAGACATGTCTATTTTTAAACCAACAAACTTAAATTTATTTATATACCAAATATGTTCCATCTGTGTCCATTTAAAAGTTAATAAATTTGTTCCTCATTGTCTATTTTTACCTGGGGCACCAGTGGGGAAGTCTGAAGTGTGTTTACTTTGCTTCACTGCCTCTAGGGTGGGAAGAAGAGCTGATTGTGCCTGAGGAATTGCAGAGCCAATTATGCAGGTTGCCCCCTAGCTGGTTCAGAAAAGTAGGAGGGGAAGGGAAGGCAGAAGAGGAGAGGTGCCAGCAAAAGGCAGAGAAATATAATTTTCGGTTTTAAATCTTGTCAGCTCAGACAGAGGAGCAGATTCCAGGTTTCTTTTGTTTCATTTTCCACTGGTGGAATAGGCAGTCCATGTCACTCCAGAGAAGACAGGGAATTCCCCTGAAGCAAGAGGAGTTTTGGCATTTGCTTGGGAATATTCCTGAATGTCCCTCTTCTGAGGTAGAATAACCAGAGACAGTTGGCTCTAATTATCATGGTCATTGACCCAGGAAATGAATGAGAGACAAGTTCCCACACACAGTCACATGGTGACTCCAACCTGCCACCCAGCACCCAGCGCCTTAGAGTTGCAGTTTCATTCCTCATCCCTTGTGGAATTACTATGGCAACTCTGGGAGGTGATCAGGTGCCAAAATGAACCCAGGTTCTTACCAGTCTCATGGGTGGCACTCCCTGAGCTGTCTCCTGGGCCTCATGGGTTCTATTGGTGCACATGGGTCCTCACCTTGCCATGCCAAGAGGGCTAGTTTCCTGCATATCAAGTGGTATTCTGGCACCAGGTGAGGCTCTGAAGTTCATATCCCCGGTGGCAAAGGAGGTGGAAATGCACCATCCCTGAATCCTGGATGTGAGCCCCCAAGTAATGTAGCAGGATTCTCGCATAGAGAGTCATGACATCGAGACTTTTCTTTCCAGGAAGCAACTTTATTCCTTCTGGCACCACTCAGTTTGTACCCAAAGAACTGAGCTCCAAACACCACATGGCATAGATTTTTATTTATTTTTTCCTTCTTTGTCTCCCATACATGGTAACAGAGAAACATGTAGTCTTATTAAGTGGTCTCATGTTACAAGGCTGTGAGGGATATTGTCACATATGCACATAGTCAGGTTGCTTTAAGGGTTTTTTTTTTTCCTTAAGGAGGAATGCTACCATACCTCATTTTGCCTCAATGTCTTTGAAATTTCCATGTCTGTATGGATTCTTTATAAGTGTGTTATTAAATCTGACTTTTTCTTGTTAATCTGTCTCATGTTAATTTGAATCTTAGTCCAGGGAGAAGGATCTTGAAAAAGATAGGACATTCCTCTTTTACAAAAGTAGTAAAGGAGAGAAAACAGGAAGGAAAGGCTGAGTTTTTGCTTTAAAACTATTTATTATTGTTAATATATTCCAGACCCTGCGGCATGTGCAGTTGGGCTCTATTCCTTCTCCTGTGTGTGTTTTTGGGACACCTGTGCTTTCTCAAGCAACAGCATAATCTGTGTGTCACTCCTTCCTCCTCAAGGACAGGTCTCACCAGAGGACTCTTCCCTACAGGAGCCTCCACAGAAGCTTCTCAATAAAACAGATTCAGAGACAAGCCCTGTGGACCCAGGGGTTTTTTTTGGTCTCACTTCCTTCTTATCTGAGTCACTCTGAGTAACTATAACTGATCCCACTGCTATGACTTGTAGCACAGTAATCGTCAGCCTTGTCCTCAGGCTTAGGCTAGAGATGGACAGAAGCCCTGCATTGGTCGATGCATCTTTGGATCCAGAGAAGTGGCTGGAGTCCCCAGAGCCCTGTTGTTTATTTGAGTCAGAGTGGAAGCTTAGGAGATACTGCAGAGGGCTCCCTGGTTTCTGCTGGAACCAGTTTATGTAGTAGCTGCCAACATTGAACCCACTGCTTAGAAGCAGTTGATTCTAGCTGTTGTTCCTAGAGATGCAGAGAGAGAGAGAGAGAGGATGGCTGGGTCACCGAAGGCTGGGACAGGAAACCTGCAAACACAGATACTCATGGGTGACGGAGCAGAGGCCAGGATAAATCTCAGTATCCAAGCCAGAAGAGCTGAAGGGGTCTGGGAACTGTAACTTGGTGCCTGAAGCCTGTTCATAGCTGTGCAGTGGGAGAAGAGCACAAGGAGAACAAGTGTCTAGGCTATGGTGACACAGTCCTTCGTCTCCACAATGGGCTGGGCAGCTCCAGGCCTCCATTTCTCCTCCAACCTCTGCCACAGGAGGAGCTGTCCATGAAAATGAGGTCTATCCAGTGACTGCCCCGCCCCTCCCTGAGTGGTGCTGGAGCTCAGCTCACATCAGGTACTGAGGAAGTTGGAAGTGGCTTAACCCTTGGGGAGAACTCTGCAAGCAAGCACGTGGTGAGACAACTAAAGCCTCCAAACCTGGCCTCCTCTGAGTGAATAGTTCTCACTAAGCAGCTGTGTATGCACTGCAGTGCTGTTCCACAGTGCCCCCTGTTGATCTCATGCAGAAAAATGAAAAGTGAAAAAAAAACTTGTAAGAGGTAACTCCTATATAAAGTAGTTCAATACATACCTGCTTTAAAAGATACAAAATTGGCTCTACCAGAAATACATTGAGTGAATATGCCAGTTTTAATAGGAAAATGGAAAATATTGATGTCAAGTAGAGAGGGGCACATGCTCTGAAGAACAACTGAGAACAAGGGAGAGTCTGTGACCATGGGAGTGTTGAAACCAAAGAACTTTGAACCCTGAGAGTCTGGGAGTTAAAGAGATAGTAGCACTTCCAGGGACCCACCAGGAAAACCTGATGGGCCATAGGGCTACTATAATGAACAAATCAAAGCACACCTTGTAGAGGGTCCAAAACATCACTATGAGTAGGGAGATAAAGTAATCAAGTTAAAGCAACAGAAATAAAGTAACATTCTTGAAAAAAAAAAACACCTCCTGAAGGGCCAGGCCCTGGACAGTGTATGACTTCTCTGTAATACAGTAGTGCTCGCAGGTGCAGGACAAATAATAAGCTTTTAAAACACATAAGGGACAGAAAACTAGCCAAAATGATGAAACAGGAGAATTCATCTCAAAAGAAATTCCAGGAAAAATGACAGCTAAGAAATTGATTGAAAGAGATGTAAACAATATGACTGAACAAAAATGTAGAATGATTGTCATAAGATTAATTGCTGGGCTTGAAAGAAACCATAGAAGACAGCAGAGAATCTATTGCTGCAGAGATCAAGAAACTAAAACATAGTAATGATGAATTAGAAATGCTATAAATGAGGTAAAAAATAAAATAGAGGTAGTTACAGTGAAGATTGAAGAGGCAGAGTGGGGAATAGGTGAAACAGAAGATAAAATTATGGAAAAAGAGGAAGCCAAGAAAAAGTGAGGTAAAAAACTTCTGGGTCATGAGGGGAGAATTAGAGAACTAGGTGATTCAGTGAAATAGAACAAAACTCATATCATAGGAGTTCCAGAAGAAGAGAGAGAGAGAGAGAGAGAAAGGGGCCGAAAGTTTACTTAAACAATCATAGCTGAGAACTTCGCAATCTGGGGAAATAAACAACCATTGAAATCCAGGAGGCACAGAAAACTCCCTTCAGATGTAACTTGAATTGATCTATTGCATGACATATCATAGTGAAACTGGAAGAATACAAAGATAAAGAGAGAATTCTGAAAACAGCTAGGATAAACAGGCCTTAACATACAAGGGTAGACCCATAAGGTTAGTAGCAAACTTATCTACTGAAACTTGGCAAGACAGAAAGGAATGGCAGAAACTTTTCAATGTGATGAACAAGAAAAATATGCAGCCAAGAATCCTTTATCCAATAAGCCTGTCATTCAGAATAGAAGGTTTTCCAAACAAACAAAGGTTTTCCAAACAAACAAAAACGGAAGGAATTAATCACCAATAAACCAACCCTACAAGAGATCCTAAGGGGAACTCTGTGAGTGAAATGTTTAGAGGACCACATAACACAAGAGACGTCACTACAAGATGAAACCTACAGATAACACAATGACTCTAAACCCATATCCTTCATTAATAGCACTGAATGTAAATGGACTAAATCAAAAAACATAGTAGGGTGCCTGGGTGGCTCAGTTGGTTAAGTGTCCGACTTCAGCTCAGGTCATGATCTCACAGTCTGTGGGTTCGAGCCCCACATCAGCTCTGTGCTGACAGCTCAGAGCCTGGAGCCTGCATCAGATTCTGTGTCTCCCAATCTTCCTCTGCCCCTCCCCTGCTCACTCTCTGTCTCTCTCTCTCTCAAAATAAAAGAAAGACATTAAAAAAAGACATAGAATATCAGAATGGATTTGCTGTCTATAAGAGACCCATTTTAGCCCTGAGGACACCTTCAGATTGAAAGTGAGGGAATGGTATCATGCTACTAGAAGTCAAAAGAAAGCTGGAGTAGTCATTCTTTTATCAGACAAACTAGGTTTTAAACTAAAGGCTGTAACAAAAGATGAAGAAGGGCATTATATAATAATTACGGGGTGTATCCATCAAGAAGAGCTAACAATTTTAAATGTCTATGCACCAAATTTGGAGGCATCCAAATATATAAAACAATTATTGACAAACATAAACAATCTTATTGGTAAGAACGTGGAAATTGCAGGCGACTTTAATACTCCACTTAAAGCAATGGACAGATCATCTAGACAGAAAATCACTAAAGAAACAATGGCCCTGAATGATACACTGGACCATATGGACTTGACAGATGTAGCTAGAAATTTTCATCCTAACGCAGCAGAAGATACATTCTTCTCAAGTGCACACGGAACATTCTCCAAGATAGATCTTATACTGGATCACAAAACAGCCCTCAATAAATATGAAGTTGAGATGATACCATGTACACTTTCAGATCACAATGCTATGAAACTTGAAATCAACCACAGGAAAAAGTCTGGAAAACCTCCAAAGGCATGGGTGTTAAAGAAAATCCTACTAAAGAATGAATGGGTCAACCAGGTAATTAAAGAAGAAATTAAAAAATATATGGAAACAAATGAAAATAAAAACACAACAATCCAAACCTTTTGGGATGCAGAAAAGGCAATCCTAAGAGGAAAATACATTGCAATCCAGGCCTATCTCAAGAAACAAGAAAAATATCAAATACATAATCTAATAGTACACCGAAAGGAACTAGAATCAGAATAGCAAAGAAACCCCAAGGCCAACAGAGGAATAGAAATAATAAAGATCAGGGCAGAACTAAACAATATAGAATAAAAAAACTAGTAGGACAGATCAAGGAAACTAGGAATTGGTTTTTTGAAAGTAAATAAATTGATAAACCTCTAGCCAGGTTTCTTAAAGAGAAAAGTGAGGGGACCCAAATAGATAACATCACAAGTGAAAATGGATTCATTACAACTAATCCCTAAGAAATACAAGCAATTATCAAAAAATACTATGAAAAATCATATGTCAACAAACGGGACAAGTTGGGAGAAATGGACAAATTCCTAAGCACTCAAAAACTACCAAAACTCAAATGGGAAGAAATAGAAACTGAACAGACCCACAATCAGTGAAGAAATAGAATCAGTTATCAAAAATCTCCCAACAAATAAGAGTCCTGGACCAGGTGGCTTGCCTAGGGAATTCTACTAGACATTTAAAGCAGAGTTAATACCTATCCTTCTCAAGCTTTCCAGAAAATAGACATGGAAGGAAAACTTCCAGACTCGTTCTATAAAGCCAACATTGCTTTGATTCCCAAACTAGACACAGACCTCACAAAAAAGGAGAACTACAGGCCAATATCCCTGATGAACATGGGTACAAAAATTCTCAATAAGATACTAGCAAATTAAATTCAACAAGATATAAAAAGAATTAAACACCACCAAGCGAGATTCATTCCTGGGCTGCAGGGCTGGTTCAATATTCACAAATCAATCAATATGATACATCACAGTAATAAAAGAAAGAATAGGAACCATATGATCCAGTCAATAGATGCAGAAAAAGCATTTGACAAAATATAGCATTTTCTTTCTTAATAAAAACCCTCAAGACAGTCAGGATAGAAGGAAAATACTTAAACATCAAAAAAGCCATATATGAAAAGCCAACAGCTTATATTATCCTCAGTGGGAAAAAACTGAGAGCTTTCTCCCTAAAATCAGGAACATGACAGGGATGTTTACTCTCACCACTGTTGTTTAATATAGTGCTAGAAGTCCTAGCATCAACAGTCAGACAACAAAATGAAAAAAATCATCAAAATTGGCAAAAAAAAGAAGTCAAACTTTCACTTTCTGCAGATGACATGATATTTTACATGGAAAACCCGAAAGACTCCACCAAGAGACTGCTAGAATTGGTACATGAATTCAGCAAAGTTGCAGGGTACAAAATCAACGTAGAGAAATCGGTTGCATTTTTATACACCAATAATCAAGCAACAGAAAGAGAAATCGAGAAACTGATCCCATTCAAAATTGCACAAAAAGCCCATAAATACCTAGGAATAAACCTAACCAAAGATGTAAAAGATCTGTATGCTTAAAACTATAGAAAACATGGAAGGAAATTGAAGAAGACACAAAGAAATGGAAAGACATTCCATGCTCATGGATTGGAAGAATAAATATTGTTAAAAAGTTAATACTATCCAAAGCAATCTACATATTCAATGAAATCCTAATAAAAATCACACCAGCATTCTTCTGAAGCTGGAACAAACAATTCTAAAATTTATATGGAACAGCAAAAGACCTCGAATAACCAAAGTAATATTGAAAAAGAAAACGATTTCTTTATGTCTTCTTCAATTTCTTTCATAAGTCATCTATAGTTTTCAGCATACAGGTCTTTTACATCTTTGGTTAGGTTTATTCCTAGGTATTTTATCGTTTTTCGTGTAATTGTAAATAGGATCAGTTTCTTGCTTTCTCTTGTGGGGAGAAGCACTGGGTGTTATATGGAAACGACAATAAACTATTATTAAAAAAATAAAAAAAAAACATAAATCTGTAAGGTCTGACCGGAAAGATGTCCTGGACATATTGTTTAAAAATGAATAGATAACAAAAAATGTAAATATCCCATTCAAAGAGTTCCAAATAAATATATACTATAGACTAAAAAAAAAAAAAAAAAAAAAAAAAAAAAAAAAAAAAAAAAAAAAAAAAAAAAAAAAAAAAAAAAAAAAAAAAAGAAAACGAAAACGAAATCAGGAGACATCACAATCCCAGACATCAGCCTCTACTACAAAACTGTATTTTCCAAGACAGCATGTATTTGTGCAAAAACAGACACATAGACCAATAGAATAGAATAGAGAACCCAGAATTGGACCCACAAATGTATGGCCATCTAATGTTTGACAAGAAAGAGCATCCAATGGAAAAAGAGAGAGTCTCTTTAGCAAATGGTGCTGGGAGAACTGGACAGCAACATGTAGAATAATGAAACTAGACGACATTCTTACACCATACACAAAAACAAACTCAAAATAGATGAAAGAATGTGACACAGGAAACCATCAAAAACCTAGAGGAGATTTGTGTTTCCCTGATGATGAGTGATGTTGAGCATCGTTTCACGTGCCATCTGGATGTCCTCTTTGGAGAAGTGTCTGTTCATGTCTTCTGCCCATTTCTTCACTGGGTTATTTGTTTTGTGGGTGTGAAGTTGGTGAGTTCTGTGTATATTTTAGATACTAGCCCTTTATCCGATATGTCATTTGCAACTATCTTTTCCCATTTGGTCGGTTGCCTATTAGTTTTCTTGATTGTTTTCTTTGCAGTGCAGAAGCTTTTTATCTTGATGAAGTTCCAAGAGATCAGTTTTGCTTTCGTTTCCTGAGATACCACCTCACACCAGTCAGAGTGGCTAAAATGAACAAATCAAGAGTCTATAGATGCTGGAGAGGGTGTGGAGGGACGGGCGCCCTCCTACACTGTTGGTGGGAATGTAAACTGGTGCAGCCGCTCTGGAAAACAGTGTGGAGGTTCCTCAAAAAACTATCCATAGAACTCCCTTATGATCCAGCAATAGCACTGCTAGTATTTACCCACGGGATACAGCAGTGCTGATGCATAGGAGCACATGTACCCCAATGTTCACAGCAGCAATGTCAACAATAGCCAAAACGTGGAAAGAGCCTAAATGTCCATCACCTGATGAGTGGATCAAGAAGATGTGGTATATATTCACATTGGAATACTACATGGAATGAGAAAGAATGAAATATGGCCATTTGTAGGAAAGTGGATGGACCTTGAGGGTGTCATGCTAAGCGAAATAAGTCAGGCAGAGAAGGACAGAAACCATATGTTTGTACTCATAGGTCTAACAGGAAAACAGAAGAATCCTAATGGAGGACCAGGGGGAGGGGAAGAGGGAAAGAGAGTTGGGGAGAGAGAGGGACGCAAAACTTGAGAGACTATTGAATGCTGAAAATGAACTGAGAGTTGAAGGGGAAGGGGGAGGGGGGGAAGAGGCGGTGGTGATGGTGGAGGGCACTTAGGAGAAGAGCACTGGATGTTGAATGTAAACCAACTTGACAATAAAGTATTAAAAAAACCTAGAGGAGAAAGCAGTCAACAATGTCTGACCTCAGCTGCAGCAATTTCTTACTCAGCACATCTCCAAAGTCACGAGAATCAAAAGCAAAAATGAACTATTGGGACCTCACCTAGATAAAAAGCTTCTGCATTGCAAAGGAAACAATCAACAAAACTAAAACTGACAGAATGGGAAATGATAGTTGCAAATGACATATTGGATAAAGGGTTAGTATCCAAAATCTATAAAGAACTCACCAAACTCCACACCTGAAAAATAATCCAGTGAAGAATTGGGCAGAAGACATGAGTAGACACTTATCTAAAGAAGACATACAGATGGCCAACAGACACATGAAAAGATGCTCAACGTCACTCGTCATCAGGGAAATACAAATCAAAGCCACACTGAGATACCACCTCACACCGGTCAGAGTTGCCAAATGAACAAATCAGGAAACTGTAGATGCTGATGAGGATGTAGAGAAACAGGAACCCTTTTGCGCTGTTGATGGGAATGCAAATTGGTGCAGCAACTTCAGAAAACAGTGTGGAGGTTCCTCAAAAAATGAAAAATAGAACTACCCTATGACCTGCAACAGCACTACTAGGAATTTACCCAAGGGATACAGGAGGGCTGATGCACAGGGGCACTTATACCCTTTTCAACAATATCCGAATTGTGGAAAGAGCCTAAATGTCCATAAACTGATGAATGGATCAAGAAGATGTGGTTTATATATACAATGTGATAATACTGGGCAATGAGAAAGCATGAAATCTTGCCATTTGCAGCAACTTGGATGAAACTGGAAGGTATTATGCTGAGTGAAATAAGTCAGTCAGAGAAGGACAGATATCATACATTTTCACTCATATGTGGATCTTGAGAAACTTAACCAAAGTCAATGGGGGAAGGGAAGGGGAAAAATAGTTATAAACAGAGAGGAAAGGAGCAAACCCCAAGAGACTCTTAAATACAGAGAACAAACTGAGGGTGAATGGGGGTGTGGAGGAGAGGGGAAAATGGGTGATGGGCATTGAGGAGGGCACTTGTTGGGATGAATGCTGATTGCATGTTAGTCAATTTGACAATAAATTATATTAATTAAAAATCCTACAAGAGAAAACAGGCAGCAATCTCTTTGACCTTGGTTGCAGCAACTGCTTACTAAACATGTCTCTGGAGGCAATTAAAGCAAACATGAAGTACTGGGACTTCATCAAAATAAAAAAAAAAAAAGCTTTTGCATGGTGAAGGAAAGAACAAAACTAAAAGGCAAAAAACTGATGGAATGGGAGAAAATATTTGCAAATGACATACCAGATAAAGGGTTAGTATCCAGAATCTACAAAGAACTAATCAAACTCAACATCCCCCTTCCAAATAATCCAATGAAGAAATGGACAGAAGACATAAATGCATAGTTTTCCAAAGAAGACATCCAGATGGTTAACAGACACATGAAAACATGCTCAACACCACTCATTTCAGTGAAATACAAATCAAAACCACAATGAGATACCACCTCACAACTGTCAGATGGCTAAATAAAACAAGTATTAGTGAGGATGTGTAGAAGGGGAACACTTTTGCACTGATCGTGGAAAGCAAACTGGTGCAGCCACTGTGGAAAACAGTATGGTCGTTCCTCAAAAATTACAAATAGAGTTACCCTATGACCCAGAAATTTCACTACTAGGTACTTACCCAAAGGACACAAAAAATGCTGATTCGAAGGGGACATATGCACCTCGATGTTTATAGAAACACTATCAACAATCGCCAAATTATGGAAAGAACCCAAATGTCATTTAAGTGATGAATGGATAAAGGAGATGTGGCATATATTCATCATTGCACATACACACACACACAATGGAATACTATTCAGTCATCAAAAAGAATGAAATCTTGTCATTTGCAACAACGTGAATGGAACCAGAGTGTACTGTGCTAAGCAAGATAGTCAGCGAAAGTCTGATTTCACTTATATGTGGTATTTAAGTAGCAGAACAGATGAACATAGGGAAGAGAAGAAAAAATATGATAAAAACAGAGAGGGAAGCAAAGCATAAGGCTCTTAAATACATCATAAAAAACAGGGTTTCTGGAGGAATGGTAGGTGGGGGATGGACTATATGACTGATGGGCACTAAGAAGGGCACTTGTTGGGATGAGCAGTGGGTGTTATATGTAAGTGATGAATCACTGGATTCTACTCCTGAAGCTAATGCTACACTGTATGTTAACTGAATTTAAATAAATAAAAAAATTTTAAAGGCTCTTTGAGTTTTCCTTACAAGGATACTTATGCTGTTGTATTATGAGATGGTCCTGTTACATCCCACACCTCCCTCCACGGGTCCTGGGATTTGATGTCTGCATTTGTCATGAGACTGAAATGCTTTCAATAAAAATTTCTTTACTGTTTATGCTTCTCAGGCTGGGCTTTCATTTACCCTTTGTAGTTGCCCTGGGAGTTAACTACTTTTGCTGTCTCTCTGACACACAGACGATTCATTTTCTTTTTTATTAGTACTTTTATCATTGCTCTTAGTATGAGGACTGGTATAAACCATTGCTGTGCACAAGGGCTCTCTGTCTTCTTAGAATTTCTTTCTCCATTTCTACATGAATGGGTCCCCAGGATAAGGTATCCAACCCGTATTTAGCCTTGATCATGTTTATTTGGTAAATGCCCATGGGTTGACCTAAAAAGAAAACAGAATTTTCCAAATTTGTTTTCTGTGATCTCAGGGCCTTCTGTGAAAATGAAGAATAGGTCCATAGGCTCTGTTCTCTAAAATATTGATATACACTTGAACATCACTCCAACCGAAGAGTCAGAGAAAACCAAAAACAGAAAATAATTATGACACAGGCAATTACACCTTATTGGCCTCACCTTAGCCGATTAGATCTGCAGCAATCTCATTTCCAGGATGTGACCTTTCACATTCTGAAATATAAGATTTCGGGAAATTTTTTAATCACACGAATTGGTAGAGACACAGTTTAACCCATAACAATTAGTGTTCTAGTTTGTTCAGATTTTTTTTGTGTTTACCTAATGTCCTTCTTCTGTTCTAAGATTCAGTTCAGGATTCTTTGTGACATTTAGTCATGATGTCTCCTTAAGCTTCTCTTACTTTGACACTTTCTCAGACTCTCTTTCTCTTTGGTGTCTTTGTCCATACTCACTGTGTGGGCAGTATGCCTGACATCCTTCAGTGTCAAATATTTATACTCGTTTCTTCAAATATCTGCATAGAATTATGTCTCTTCTCCTTCCATTTATTCATCTATACCACCAGTTAACAATATAGATCATGGACAGGTATTTTAGACTTTGAGTTTTCACCCTATACTATTACATTTATTTGGTTGTTCAAATCTTTCCAATTTTGCCCAACAGGAGTCCTTTAATTTGACTCATTAGCTCCTTGACACACCCTGTCATTGTCTGTCTGTGTGTATCTGTATACACACTTGCATATGTGTGGTGGGTATGCATTGATGTACCTGTATTTGTTTTGAAGGATTCTTCACTTTCTGAATTTACAAGTTACTCTATGTTCATTTGTGCAATTCCTGATCTAGGAATTAAGCATTTCTCTAAAGAATCCTGCATCTCTTCCCTGGAGAATGGTATTATGAAGTGATATATGAGAAAATGCATCTCATTGCCATGAGGCATCATTGCTTCCAGTCGTGTTCAGCTGATAGACAAAGGACATGTATATATGAAAGGACAAACTAACTCAACAGTGTGCACACATTGGTGGCTACTTCCACATTATATGTGATTCCAAACTGCCGTCTCCAGCTTTAATCCATGACCACACAGTTTACTTAAATCTTCTCCCTTGGTTATAGCTGTGACTTTCAATTCCTGAAGTGAGCACTCTGGCTCCACCACCATCATTTACCTACGTGCTCAGCTCAGTACATAGCACAGCCAATTCAAAACAATCTATTTGTTCACCATGGGACACAACCCTATCTACTAGACTTCAGAACTTACATGCAGTTTCTTATGTCTTTACATGTAGAGGCTCCACTCATTTTCAAAGTCACTCAGCTCAGCAGCTTTCTCACAATCCATGCCCTGAGGTAAGTCACTGGAAGTCAATAGGATTGTCACACTCTTCATTCCATCATGGGTCCCAACTCTCCTAAATGACCTTTTTATATCCACACTCTAAGGTTCTGTCTGTGGCTGTATAGTTTTCAATGAATTGTGGCAATGCCATAGTGCCACTTCATTGTCATTATACTATCATGTAGAATAATTGCATTGCTGGGAAACGTTTTCCTCTCTTCATATGATTGACTCTTTTTCTACTTTCAGTCCCTCAGAAACCACAAATGCTCGTGCTCTTTTGAGAGTTGTGCTCTGTCAAGTATGTGATACAACTCTAATTGTACTGTGACTAATACCCCATTTTAGAAATGTACCACCTATTTGATGGCATCTTAGTTGGTTCCAGGTTTGAGTGATTAGAGATAAATCTGGAATAAACATCCATGTGCAGATTTCTTATTGTTTTCAAATTTTAATGTTTATGAATGAAACTGTTATAGACATTCACGTACAGTTTTTACCTGTGGACAAAAGATTTTGGACTTATTTTTATAATTCAATAATTTTAAGTTGGCACATATTTCTCTAAAAATCATAAAATAAAACAAAAGTAACCAGCACCATTTATAACCAATTGGGCAATAGTATCAGATGCAAATAAGACTGACTTTTCCTTCAAGCAGAGCATGGGTATAGCTGAGGTCTCATGATATGTTCAGAGGCAAAATAAAATGTGTCATTTATTTTAAAAACTAGATAAAATAACATGATCCAGCCTAGAAGCAAATTGCCCCACAAAACATAACAAAACAAAACATAAACATCTGTTTCATGAAGACTCTTTATCGAAGAATGGTCTGCTCAGACTGAATTTGACAACAGAAGGGACAGGAGGGACCTCAATCACACAAGGTGTCACCAGATGGACCTGGGCCCAGAGTATCAGCAAAAGAATAAGGAGAATCACAGGCCTAGCTGATCAGCCAACTGCTGGTCTGTTCCCTCTGTTTACAGAAGAGAAAGCAGGTTTTTGTCTCATTTCCCCGTAGGCCTGGAGCACTGTGCCCTTTCTGACTGCTGTCCCAAGATGAGCAGTAATAATCACCCTCGTCCTCAGCCTGGAGCCCGGTGATGGTCAGAGTGCCTGTGTTGCCAGACCTGGAACCAGAAAATCGATCGGGGATCCCTGATGGTCGATTGCTATTATAATAGATGATAGTTTTGGGGGCCATTCCTGGGAGTTGCTGGTGCCAGCCTACTCCATAACTACCGATGTTGGAGCTGCTTCCAGTGCAGGAGATGGTGACCCTCTGGCCCAGAGAACCAGACACTGAGGGCGGCTGAGTCAGCCCAGACTGGGCCCAGGACCCTGTAAAGGGGAAAAGACACAGAGAGGGTGATGCTTGTATAGAGACAAGAGCAGGAAGCAGGGCCATTTTGTCCTCTCAGGAAAGTGTGTCCTTTTCCCCTGTCCCCAAATTCAGTCACCTGTGCAGTGAGCGAGGAGGGCAAGGAGGAGAGGGGACCAGGCCATGGTGGAGGTCATCACTGATCCTGCCTTCTGTGGGCCCGCAGCTGAGCAGACCTCCCCTAAATCCTCCCTTCCCCTCTTCATTCTCTGAGAGAGGGAGGGCCCAGCCATGCAAATGAGACCCTAAGCTCTAGATCCCTCACTGGGCCTGGTCAGGTCCCTCTGCCTGAAGACATCAGAGGAGGTCACAGCTGTGAGCCCTGAGCAGAAAGCCCAGGCAGTGCCAGGTGCCAGGTCCCAGCTCTAATCACCCCTGACTCCTCAGAAACTGGCCTTGAGCTCCCCCTAATGTCCAGACACAGACACACTATTGTGTGACATGATGACCAGAGCTCATCAGACACAGCTCTTGCCTCCCTGCTGCTCTATCCACTGTATCCTGCATTAGGAAAACTGCCCCCTTATGTGCCCTCCCATCACCTCTATGCAAACTTTATGTTCTACTCATTTTATGCAGGTTGAGTCTGTCCATGTCTCTCTTGGCTATTCAAGGGTCTGGACTGAGAAGGTGTCTACACAAACTCCTCTTAGATCAGGACCAAATCCAAAATAGTGACTGGTCCCATGGACACAAGCCCCTTTTATGCAGGTCACTGGATCTTTCCTCTTATGTGATTCCTTATTGGTTTTCAGGATTTCTTTCCTCTGAGGTTCCCGCAGCACTGAGGAGATGGGGAGAGATTCTCTCCAGGTTGGGTGTAGAAGTCTTAGTGCCCATGCATAGAGGGGTTACTCACTGAAAATCTTTGTAATCTGTTATGATTTCTACCTGCTTAAAACAATAGTTCTTCATACACCGTGGGAAGTGATTCCCTCCTAGGACCTGTCCTTCCAGCACATGGGCACAGTCTGCAGGAGCCCTGCCATGTGAAGCTGTGTGTGGCACTGAACACAGAGCACAAAAGACAAACCTGCAGGAAGTTCTAGGAGAAAGTGAGTAACAATTGAAGATGCTCTTACAGGGATCCAATGACAGAGATTATTTCTGAGTCCCTACTTAGCCAAACCTGCATATAAATGGGTGTGTCATTTTATATAAAATTCATCTCATTAAGATTGATTTAATTTCAATGCTGATGTCATTAAGATGATGCAGGTAAAATCGTTAGTGCATTTTTCCTATTTCTGTGCTTACTGCAGAGAGAATATGGGTGGAAATCATGGTTAAAAGCCGGATGGAACAACAATGCAATGGAATAGGAATGTCTTCTGTTTTCAGATGAATAGGAGTAATAGATGAAGAGTAAAATAAAATTTTACTAAAATAGTTTATTTTTTGTTAATTTTTTCTTACTTTTATCAGCCATGAGTTTTATTATCATGGGTCTAATTTAGCAGGACGCAAAGACCAACACGGCATCCAGTGAAATCCTATAAGGGGCCTGTTCCTTTGAGTCTCAGAGCCATCTCAGTGCTGGAATTACTAAACACTGAAAGACGTTCCAGGACAAAATTATTTGGGGTCAGAGTTGTCTCTGGGGGTGGGCAAAGTTATATCCCTGCGCCTTGTGTCCAGCATATTCAGGACAGAGCATGTCCTCATTCATCCACTCATGATGACAAGAATGACTTTCTGTTACCCAAGGCCATCTGACCCAGAAGTTCCTGTCAAAGGACCCACATGTGAGTGTGGAGAGGTGGAGTTAAGGGAGACTGTCCCCGAGGTCACAAGCCTTGTGGCGCTGGGTTGGAACAGTAGACTTTGCTGTAAAACTCCACCCTGTCTGGAAGTGTCACTGAGGGAATGTCAGCCGAGCCCTGACAGCAGAGGGAGATTGTGCGTCACTTTCCTATGACCTTGGCCTCATGAGAACAGCATTCAGACTGCTGCTTTCAGAATCAGTGTACCACACAGTCCCTAAGGAGCCCAGAGATGGTTGTGGACTGAGCTTCCCGTGGAGAGAGAGACTTGCTCTAGGTTTCCTGATTATCGGTCTTGTCCCAGAAGACCTGGTGTTAGTGCACATCCTGGCTGCCTGGTAACAGGACCCCAGTTACACTCATTATTCCTGGGAGTTTCTGCTAATGGGGATTATGTCTCTCAGTTACTGCGATACTGAAAATGGCTGGGTGAGCACAGATTGTCCCTGACTTTTGGGAGGACAGAGAAGCCTCTAAACTGCAGTCCAGAATAGTAGACACACAGAGAGAGGGGAGTGTGTGTGTGTGTGTGTGTGTGTGCGGGCGTGTATGTGTCTGTGTGTTTCTGTGTGTGTTTCTGTGTGTCCAAAATTGAGGCCAAGTGGCCCTCAGTTCTTCTTGTGGCTTTCCCACATTGTGAGAGATGGCTCTCCATGAAAATATATACATGAAGCTGATTCTCTGTTAAAATGTTCAGGATCCTGGATTCTGGATTAAAAGGGCAACTGTCTGAAAGAACTTTTCTCGGAGGAGCAGTTAATTAGGCAGTGAGGAATCCTTTGAGAGCAGACCTGTTAGTATTTAACGGAATCAGAAGTCCAGATCTTACTGAGTGACAGAAATCTGTCCCTGTTTTTGCCTACAGACACAAAGCTTATAGTTGTCCAGTCTTCAGGTGTCAGAGATCACAGGGCAGGGGGTGAGCACACCCCCCTTTTCCTGCCTCTACACCACAGCCATCCCACAGTCCCCTGGGTCCCCAGGGGTCTCCTGGGGGGTGAGTAGGACATAGTGATGGCTTGAGCCAAAGCCTGTAATTTAAGGGACAAGAGGAGAATGTTTCTATGGGGAATCTACTGTCCAGATAGTTCTTAAGAAAGAGATTCTGGGACATAAGAAAAAGATTACATATTTTGAAGTATGCAATCTCTGGAAGAGAATCAAACCTCCTGAGAGGCTGAGGGAGTACTGCTGTTATCTATATGTTAATAGTTCAACTATTATCACAACCAATTGTTTTCATGACACTTTAGTGTCAAGGTGACCAGGCAGGAGGGAGGGAGGGAGAGATAGCACCCCCTCCTGTCCAAGGGGAGGGGTTGTGAATGTGAAAGAAACTGCATTTTCTCTGTCCCTTTCTCTGTTGATTTCTTCCCTTCCTTATACTCCTGTCCCTCCTCACTTACATGAAATCACGGGTCATCATTATCACCACAGTCCATCCCTCATCACCCACCAAGGGTCAGTCCCACTCACCTCACTAGCCCAGCCCCCTCTCCACCTCCATCAATCCACCATGATGCTTCTTCTACACCTAAATCTCCCAGCTGACTGTGGCTGCAGGTGCACACGGCCATGCTGACTGCGCCCACTATGAATTTATGAAACTCCCTCCAGGGTGTCCCTAGTCCAGACACTCCACGATCCCTCATTTCTCACATTCCCCCATTTGTAGTTAGAAAACATCTTCCTTTCAGACTCCACTTAGGAACGCAGGAAGTAGAAAATAAGTTACATGAAGTCTCCTACTAACTGTTGACGTACTTATAGTTGGTTTTCTTATTTAAGACATTTTTAAGAAAAAAAAAGTTCACTTTTTTCAACTTTGCTTTCACATTCTTAACGGATTTTCCAAATTTTTAAAACAGATTGCACACATCTCAAGATGTTTACTTAAGAGCTTCATCTTTTTGATAATATCATTAGAATAACTTTCATTATCTTTAACTTATGAAAAATTATAATTTATCTTTAAAATTATTATTAAAATAAGTAATATAAGTTTATTTTATATATTTCTAATAATTTTACTGAATTATTTTATCAGTAAAATATTTTTAAAGTAAGTACACTGAACTCACTATGTAATATATTTCATCTTTCAAATAAAAACCCTGGGGCACCTGGGTTGCTCAGTCAGTTAAGCATCTGATCCTTAATTTCAGCTCAGATCATGATCTCATGGTTCCTGGATCAGGCTTGGAGCTGACAGTGTGGAGCCTGGTAGGATTCTCTCTTTCTCCCTCACTCTTTGCCCCTCCTCCTTGGAAAAACAAACAAACAAACAAAATCACTTGACTCCTACTCATTACACTTTACTTCGTATTTTAGTTAGATTCATTTTGCATCAGTAAGAAATTGAAGAGAAATATTAAGTAGTACTGGTCATAGCATTCTTCTTTGATAATGTTTTCCCTTTATGTCAATGTTAGATACAATGTAAGAAATGAAATAAAACACTTTACTTTTTATCTGCATCTATTTCTCCACGAAGTATTTTTTGTTAGTATTTTGTTTACATTTAAAAATGTGGAAATTTATGATGCTAAGGTAATATCCAGTAAGGAAGTTGGAAATACTCATTACAGCTCATGAAAACACAAAAAATTTAAGAAGACTGAGGGAACTACACAAAATTCAGACTTTCAGTAAAGCATGACATAGATCATGTACTCACTTCACACAATCTAGAAGTAAAAATAAATTAATAAATAATAACAAAAGCTGATGACAGAATCCATATGGTAATCCTTATGGTAACCATAAGTAAGTAATAATAATAAGTAAATAAGCAAATTTTATTACTTAAACAATTAAGCAAACTTAATAAGTAAGTAAGTAATTAATTAAGTAAGTAATAAGTAGTAGGGAAAAAAATCAGAACAAAAGAAGTCGGTGGGAAACACAAGGAGAAACCTAGCAGTGGACCGAACCACCACCAGAGGAGAAAGTTCCCTGGGTGTGAAGCACAGGACAGCGGGCAAGGAGACCTGAGCCCTGACCCCAAGACGGGCATCCAGGGCAAGCAGGAGGGAGATGGGAGATCTCAGATGCAGTGCTGTGGGAAGATGGGGTTGGAATGTTAGGGGGAACCAAGTGAAAAGAGAATGAAGGAGACATTTAGCATCTTAAAGTCACAAGAGAACAGAAAAAAGGGATTGGAGAAACAGTCTACCTCCCCACAAAAAGCAAAGCAAAAATTTATGAGTTAAAACTAGAAAAGCAACCTCATTAACACATAGTATTATTTTTAACAACAGAAGAAAACAACCACAGGCTAAATTATTGCACAAAAAGGAAATATGTACAAATGTACAAAAGTTGGCAAAAAAGATAATTGGTAAGGAAAATAAAAATGGAAAAAGGAAAGCCTTAAGTATTTTATATGCCACTATAGCAAAATAAATCACGATCGTTTTGAAAGCCAGTACATGTAAATTGCAACCATGCAGATAGAGCAGCATGGCCTTCACACAAGGGTAACGAGCTTTCCCTGCATTTACAGATGATGGTGGTGATGTTCTCACAACAGCACACACTCCTACTGCCAGTGAATGGAGCACTTAGAAGGGCACCTGATTCAGCACCTGTGAAATGTGCACAATAAGGAAATCACTGCAGACAGGAAGGGATTGGTGGTTACAAAGAGCTTAGTGCAAGGGAGACAATGGCCTGACTGCTGATCATGGAAATGTCAATTCGATCATGATGATGTCTTCCCAACTCCGTAAATGTACTAAAGATCATTGAATTGTACACTATTTTTTAAGTTTATTTGTTTATTTTTGAGAGAGAGAGTGAAAGAGAGAGCCCTTGCGAGCAGGGAAAGGGCAGAGAGAGAGAGGGAGAGAGAATTCCAAACAGGCTCTGAAGATCCTGACTCTGGGCCTGATGCAATGAACCATGAAATTATATCCTGAGCTGAAATCAAGAGTCAGATGCTCAACTGACTGAGCCACCAGGCACCTTTGTCTTGTACACCGTAAATGAGTGAATTCTGTGGCAAGCAAATTATCTTAATAAAATTGGTTTGTTCTATTTTTAGGAAAAAGAACATGAGGTGAGAGCCAGGGTGAGCCAGTCCCAGGTGGTGGTTTGTGTAAAGGCTGGAGGAAACACCTGAACATGTGGAATCCCAATGCCAAGCAGCCAGGTCCAGATCCATATATACTAATGTCAGGTTCCCTAAAGGTGCCCATCCTGCCCATCCACCACCTGTCCATCCTGCCTGTCCTCCAGGCCCCTTTCCATCTCCCAAGGGAAATCCGCAGAAAAATTCAGCTTTCCCCACAGGTGCACCCCCTTTCCTGTGGCACAACCAGGGTATCCAGGAGGCCAATCCCTAGGTCTCTACCTTTTCCCTACCCACCACCTGTTCCTGGCATCCTTCCTGTGAATCCCTTAGCACCTGGCATGGTAGGACTAGGAATGGTGATGGATAAGATTTGGAAGAACATGAAGAAAGATCATGAAAAGATGCACAAGCACCACAAGCATGACAAGCATTCCCTCTCTTACCTCTCCCCTACCCCCCTCTTTCTCCACCTCCTCTCCTCCAGCAGTGCTTCTGACTGAATACAGGGCCTGGACCCTTCCCTCAAGCCTTTCCAGTTCTGCTCTTTCATCAAGCTTCAGATGACATCTTGTGCTGGGGAAATTAGCCCCATGCCCCTCCTCCTTCACCCCCAATCTTAGTTTTACTCTGCTGTTCAGCCCTGACTGGCTGCGGAAAATGGGACAAGAATTACCGTGGGTCAGCAAAGACCATCCTCTCACTACTCACTACTACTGGCATAGAAGTTGCAGCTGACGAGTTTAACAGAACTGTTTTTGGAGGATGGTGAGACCTTTGAGCTAAATTTTGAAGACAAGTTTAAGATCTGTCAAATGTGATTATTTTTATACTTCCTTTTGTAATACTTGTAGTCTTGTGTGAAATGTTGTGGAGATTTAATTATGGTAAAAGACCAACTACCATGGTTGCAGTGGTGTCTGGCACACTTTGGTGTGGCAAATACAATACTTTTCAGTGGCAAATACATTTCCCAGCAGACCTTTATTGTCCCTTCTAACTGGAAGGCTGCTGGGAGGTGGAGTCCTTTTGGTTGATAAGCTCTGCCTGCCATTTTGGAACCTAATCTCACTCCTTCACTTAGGAAGCTGGCTCAGGACCTTCTCTTTCTCCAGCTCTCAACCCAAATAAATATCTTTTTCCTGGAAGAAAGGAAGGAAGGATGGAAGGAAGGAAGGAAGGAAGGAAAGGAGATAGGAAGGAAGGAAGGGAGGAAGGAAGGAAGGGAGGGAGGGAGGGAGGAAGGAAGAGAGGAGAGAGAGAGAGAGAGAAAGGAAAGGAGGAGAAAGGGAATGAGGGAAAGAAAGAAAAAAGAAAAGCGAAGAGAATAAAAGAAAAAAGAAAATACAAGACCAAATTAGAGGAAGCGATGGTCACTGACCCTTTATAGTTTGTGCTCAGAGTTAGACTCTCACACCGTTTAGGGTGTCCACGGTCTACCTGTTTGTTTGTCATTGGCAGTCATTGGGGTGGCCGTGGGGAACAGGGGCTGGTTTGGACTCACTTCCTCATGGGCTTAGAGCACTGTGTCAGTAATAATCAGCCTCGTCCTCAGGCTGCAGGCCTGATATGATCAGAGAGGCCATGTTCCCAGAGTCAGAGGCAGAGAGCTGAGCTGGGATCCCTGAGGGCCTAGTGTTTCTGAGCATCTCAATTTTGAGGACACCATGAGAAATCTGTTGATATCAGTCCACATAATATGACTAAACATTGTTGCTGTTTCCAGTGCAGGTGAGGGTGACCTTCTGGTCCACAGACCCTGACACTGAGGGCTTCCTGTATCAGTGCAGACTGTGCCCAGGATCCTACAACAGAGCAGTGGAGACACACATAGAGGAGTCTCAGCATATTCTCAAAGGAGAAAACAGCATAACCAACCAAGGCTGCCCCCAAATAATTTCCCCTAATTTCCCCATCCGGTCACCTGGGCAGAGAGTGAGGATGGTGAGGAGGAGAGGGGTCCAGGCCTGGGGTGGAGACACCCCAGGCTCTGCTTCAGAACCCACAAGTGAGAGACCTGCACAAAGCCTCTCTTATCCTTGCTTCCTGGGACAGTGAGAAGAAGACTTCATTCAAATCACTCTCCCTGGGGTTCCAGGGCCAGAATTTGGGGAAATCTGAGTGGGATGTGGGGCTGGGAAGTCTCTCCTGGGCCCCAGTGAGCATAGCGCAGAGGACACAAGGCAGGAACCCAAGCCTGGGTTCCCAGTAGCAACCCCTTCTCCTGCAGACCCTCAGGGACAGGCCCACTGCAGTGCCTGCTGTCTCAGAGTCTAGAGTCATCTATGAGTGGGAGGAACACCCTGGAACACCCTGGAACTGAGAGAGACAGAGGGGGGTGGAAATCTCTGTGCCTGCCTGACACACTATCCACTGCCTCCTCCACCCCCTCCCAGGGACAAGGTCTTCTCATCCCCCAGGGACTCCTTCTTATGCTGCAGGTGCCACCACACTTCAGTCCTTACTGCAGAGACATGGCCTCCTCAGCATGAATCATCACCCTCTGCTTCTCCCACCACTTAGATACTTGTGTTGTTGGGGCCATAGGTGCATGACCCGTCAGGGAGGATGTATCCCCCACTCAGTGAGCAGAAGGGCAGAGGGCATACAGGTTCTTCCACAGGCTGTAAGAGGGAGGCCTCAGGGGACAGCCAGTCTTTCTCCTGCCACCCTCAATTCTTTGCAGAGTCCATAACCTTCACATGAGCCCTCATCACTACACCATATGAGGCTGGGCCCATTAATGAAAATGCACAAGGGAATTTTTTGAAATAAAATTCTGTTATTTAGAAGATAGATATCCTCTCATTCCTCTACCTTGAATAAGATGATCAAGGTCCCCAGCTCTCTTTGGATGCAGGTGGGAGCTCCCAGCCCTAAGACTGGACACCGGGTGAGTGTGTCTCCTGCCCAAGATGTGTGGTGTGCATCAGGATGGGATTGGAACTCTACGGGAGTACAGGAGGGTCACCACGGCCTCTTTTTCTCACCTCTAAGTGGTGTTTGAAACCAGAACAAAGGGCAGACACTGTAATAGGGAATGCAAAAGAGGAACAGGGAAGGGGCCCCTGATGAACCATTTCCACAATCCCCTTACCCCTCACCTGTGCACAGAGAAGGGTGAAGAGGGGAGGAACCCAGGCCAGGACTGAAGGGTACCCAGAGTTGTCTCCTGACATCCCAGCATGGGGTTACAAGTCCCTGACAACTCTGTGCCCTCCTTCAGTGCTGTTGTGAGGTGGATCTTCTTCATCTGAGTGTCCCCAAATCCTGCATGTCCCCAGCCTCCCTGGCATCCAGATCACCTTGGCTCCTACTGAGCCTGCCTCCAACGGGTAGAGGCCTGATGCGGGTGTCCCGGTGTACACGGAAGGTCACTCAAGTCACATCTCACACTGAAAAAGGAGGGTTTGTTTAGGCAGTGAGGACAATTCATTGAGTCAGAACCAGGTCTTGCTGAGTTTCAGAAATCTGTCCATTTCTATCTCTGTAGGCACACGTCTCACAGCTGTGGGGTCTTCAGGTCAGGAAGCACAGAGCAGAGAGGGAGCACACAACCCGCTCCTTCCTGCCCCCACAGCACAGCCAGCCACACAGTCCCCTGTGTCCCCTGCTGTCTGCCCAAAATGATCAGAGGAAAGTGGTGACACTTGGGGGAAAAGGCTACAGCATGGGACTCAGGGACCAGAGGAAAATGTTTTTATGATAAATATACTGTCTGGAGAGTTCTTAGGAAATACAGATTTGGGGCAGAAATAAAATTATGACGTATTTTGAAATGTGCAATCAGTCTTGTCTCTGTGGATTAATTCAAGACCAACGTGAGTAGGGCATCAGTTAATTATGAAAAAACAAAAAAGAAGATTCCAGGTGCAAATACCTAAAGTTTGGATAAAAACGTCGCTTTTAGAAAAAATGTAAGAAGTTAATTTTTATACAAAAGGAAAGACTAGGAGTGTTGGGGACAGAAAACTAGAGCCCGAGGGTGAAAGCAGGAAAGAGAAAGCAGCTCTATTGTCTGGTCATTCTCCTCCGTAGAGATGGACCCTGGAGCCTGGAAACGACAGCAAGATCATTTTCAGTTTTTTTTCTAAAATCCTAACATCAAGACAGAATTCAGACCTAACAAGCTAGAGGGAAAGACTGAATCCTGATGGACGAGGGAGCAGAGGGGAAAAGAGGAGGAAGGTGTAGGGGGTGTTGTCCGGAAGAGTCTGTAGAGTCTGGTCCAGGTTCATGTGTAGCTGGTTCAGAGAGAGGAGACGGTGTCTGTGACCATGGTTATTGTCAATATATCAGCTGTGGATGCATCAGTAGTGACATGAGGTTACACTTTATGGAATAAGATGATGAAACTGTTTTGTGGATGAATGTTCACTAGGAACACTAGGAACACCAGGAAACATGTTCAGTTACAGTCACAGTATTTATTCCTGTACATTTTTTCTAGACCCCTTGGAGATGTGCGGTTGGGCTCTGATATCTCATCTGTCTCTGTCTTCCAGGGATGTCTTTTCCTGTCTCACTTTACAACCATAATATGTGTGTTTTTCTTTATCCCGTTTGAGAAGAGATATTTCTGCAAGAAAAGTAAGTGTCTCCAAGTAAGTTTCTCATTGAAATGAGGCTCAGTCCATGGTCTGTGGACCAAAGGGTTTTTGTCTCACTTCCTCATTATCTAAGACTCTGTAAGTGGAGCTGCTCCCACTGCTATGTTCTGTGACTCAGTAATAGTCAGCCTCGTCCTCAAGCTCGACCCAGCGGTGAGCAGACGTCTTCTGTTGGCTGAGGCATCTTCGAATCCAGAAAAACAGCCCATGTGCTTATTTGACTCGGAATAGAAATTCAGCAGGTAGCAGAGAGATCTCCCTGGCTTTTGATGTTACCAGTATGTGCCACAGCTGCCAACACTGATGTCATTGCTCAGCGTGCAGGTGAGTCTGGCTGATGAGTCTAGGGATTCAGAGAGAGAGGATGGCTCGGACAGGGAATCTGCAAACACAAGCATATCAGAATGAAGAAACAGGACAATTTACAGCTGTTTGGAGACCTGAGCCAGAGGGATTTGTCTCAGGCTAGGGGACTTCCCGGAGACCCTGAGGGCTGTCTTTTATGCAGTGACAGTGGAGCACGAGGAGGACAAGGGTCCAGACCATGGTGACACAACTTCTTCTTAGGCCACTGAGCTGGGGCTGAGCTGCCTCTGGCCTCTTTATCCCATCCCCTTGGGACTCACACGGGGGCTTTGCATGCACATGTGACCCACGCCTGCTTCTCCCTGTGTGGACACACAGATTCTGGAGCTTTCGGACAGGTAGCCTATCTGATGTACTCGTTTTCCCCATGGCTAGGCCTGGAGGAAGCAATTGCTGAGACCACCCAGGCTCAGAGAGGGCATGCCTCTCCAGTCTCCTCAGGAAGTGAGGGCCCGGACCTTGGGGCCTCTTGTCAGTGCAGAGTTGCCCAGCTGGGACCCCTGTCCTACAGAAACCCCCAAACATGGTCTCACATTGCCCCCTGCTGGTCTCCACGAGGACCCCTCCTTCTTTCCCTTTGTGCTCAAATCTCTTCTGCTACCTCCCTGATGTTTGTGTTTCCATCAAGTGACAGCGACCCTCCAAGGAAGGACAGAGATGCCATCCTGGTGTGCTGTCCCTGATAATGTATCCTCTGTGGATGGGGGTCAGTGAAAAGGGCACGGGCAGTCCTGACCCATGAAAGCCTGTGAACTGCTGTGGAGCTGAGGATAAGTTATAGAGAACAGAGAAGAGAGGGGATCTGTCCCTCAGAGGGGCTCAGAGGAAGCAGGCTGACTCTCAGGGCACAGAGTGGACAGGAGCTCACTTAAGGGACAGAGCCTTCACAAAGGAGGACACACATTGTGGGAATGTGAGGCCTTTCTGGAACAGGGCAGACAGGACTCAGCAAACCCTGATGAGGCTGCTGCAGGTGTGGGGAGAGCAGGGCCTGGGCAGGGTAGGGACCACTACGGGGCCATCCTGTGACCTCCACTCCATGTGCTGGGAGACTTTTAATACCAGCTATGCCTGTCATCAGTACTGCTTATTAGAGATATAGCTCTAAGGGAAGTTCCGGGAGGGGACTCGAGACAAGGATACTTGGAAGGGGACACTGGGTGGGGGTGGAGGGGGGGCAGCTGAAGGAACATGGCAGCAGAGGAAACAGGGAAAGGAGAAATGACACAAGTCCTCAGATGGGGCATAGGGGGATGACTACTGGAACCTATGCTGTGGGAGAGGGAAGGATGGTCTAGAGTGTCAGGTGGATGGATCGTGATACCACAGAGATAGGGATGCCCCAGCTGTCACAGGTGAGGTCAGGTGGGAGAGCAGGTGGACGGGAGGTGCTGGGTCTGCTGTCCCTGTGTCACATTGAAACCATGGTGTGAAGTGTGGAGAGGTAGAAATGTCACAGTCAGGGCTGCCAGGGAAGCCTTTCCTCCCTTATAGGAAGAATGCAGGTGTTACAGTAACTGCCTGTCTGAGAGCTTTGTCTGCATCATTCATTCATTCAATAACTCATTCATTCATTCTTTAAACAAATATATATGAAATGTCCAGATGTGTCAGACCACGGAAATGTAATGAGGTCAAAAACAGGGCCTAGCTCGCTGCAGCAAGAGGAACTGATAATTGAGCCTGATTGAGATGGTCCCATGGATATTCCAGGGTCTGAGGACTTCATTGTGTCCCCCAGAGGTGCTGAGGGCTAAGACGTGTGAGTCTCCCACAGAGTCTTCCCTCCCAGCATGCAGCCTGGGCAGAAGTAGTTGTGTCTGTGCCTGCAGGGACATGCAGAGGACAACAGCTCTAATGCCCTGAGACACCTCAGCTTTGACCTATTTGGGGTCCAGGTGAAAAACGACGCAGAGGGAGGAGGTCACAGTTCCAGTCCTGAGGACAACACCATGCACTGGGTTCCGAAACTTCAGATTCTGCTCCATGGTTTATAGACTACAAGGGTGAATTCCTTTGTTTTGTCATTTTGCAGAAAGAACAAGAACTAATAAAATAAAAAAGGAAAGTTAAAAAGATTAAAAACGACACAAGAAATCAAATAAAAGAAGCTAGATCCTAGGTATATTTTGGTCTGGTTGTTGAAAGAAGCTTCACTGAATAGAGAAAACCGGACTGAAAAGAAATGAAAAAGAAAAAAAAGTAAATAAACATTTAAAATTTAAGAAAATGTATACAATAAAATAGAATTAAATGAATTGAAGAAGTAAAATAGAATAAAATAAACTCCAAATAAATATAGTAAAAATTTTTAAAAATTTATATAAAAGTGGAAAATAAAAATACTTTTTTCTTTCTGTGTCAAAGAATAAGAAAGAAAAGAAAAAGAGAAGAAAAAAAAAAAACTCAAAACAAACCAATAGATGAACCAGCGAACAGAATGGAATCTGAATGAAATTATATCCAGTTTCCCCTAGAAGTCAAACTATGAAGCACTTTACAGCCCATACACTAAGTAGGGAGAGATCCTTGGGGTGTTCCTTTAGGGCCTGGTTGGTGCCGCTGGATGGGGCGTGTGTCATGGCTCCATTCTCCACTGGGCGGCTGTTACTTAGCTTACTGGGGCGGATTGGTGAGGCTCATGCACGGCAGAGGTTAAAATGGCGTCACCTAGCTTCCCAGGCTCTAGCATCAGAACTCTGTGCTCTATCTGACTGGCAGTCAAGCATCTCTCCTTTGCTCTGGGTTCCTTTTACTCTCCGCTTCTGCACTGTCCCTATCCAAGCTTCAGCCTTCAAGGTAGCACTTCCCTCTCGAATTTTATCTCATATGGGGCTGTATTTCCAAACTCTTCACTTCAGAGGGCCCTGCCACTAGACCTGCTCCAGCCTTCTCAGGGAGGGTCTCCCTGGGCAATGGCTGGATGCTGGCTTGTCTCCAGGCACGTTCCTGCAATCAGCTGGCTGTAGAGGCTCAGAGGCTGTGGCTGGATGTTGGCTTGCCCCAGAATACGTTTGTGTGACTGTGTAGCAGCAGCATTTCAGGGATTGTGGTAAATCACAACACACTACCCACGTCAGGTTTCTCCTCACCCTGGCGTTTTTATTCCACTACCACCAATCGTGTTTTCTAGGGTCTGCTGGGACCTTTGACTGTGCAGAGTCCTAGCAGGGTACCAGGGGAACTGCTTCTCTCTGTGTGGTTTTTGGACCCCTTGGCCCTCACTGCCTGCTCCTGGAAATTCGCTCTTCCCACCAGAGCACCGCCAGATATTGGGCCGCAGCATTTCTGGTCCTGCCCTGCCCTGGTTATAGAGTCATAATGATATTGAAACCCTCTCCTTTCTCCTTTATACTTTTCTTGTTCGGGAACTAATGGGTGCTGCCACTCTTTCTCTTTCTCTCCAGCTACTTTTGTGGAGAGTGCTTTTCCTGTATGTTCTCCCTCTTTCTCTGTCCTCTGTTCACAAACACCATTCCCTCCCTCTCCCCAGTTCCCTCATCCCCAGTTCACCTCTATGTGCAATTACCTTCCAAGTTCTGTGACTCAAGTTATGCAGACTGTTCTGTTAATTCTCAGATCAATTTTCTAAGTGTGCAGAATGGTCTGGTGCTGATCTAGCTGTATTTCAAGGACGAGAGATGTGGAGAACTTTTATGCTGCTCCAGCATCTTGGTCCACTCCACCTGAAAACAAAGTTTTAATAAAACCCATGTAAAACGAAAACCCTCTCTCTCCTCACACATCAAACTCAGTCCCACACTAGAAAATTAGCTAATGGGGTGGGGGTGAGGAGGACATTTCTACAAGATGAAAAGGCTAATGTGACCTAAACACCATTATTATTCAATGTCTTTCTGAAAGTATTATACAATGAAAGTGAAGAAGAAAAAGCACTGATTGGATCTCAGCATTGATGGGAATGGACAGGAGCTCATTTCAAAAGACCTAAATATATGTTTCAGCTATAGGTAATCTGGGGCTTGTGCTGCAGTAGGAGGAGAAATCATCTCAAAGAGCAAAAAAGCAGAATATTTAGACCCATAAGCTAGTTGTATCTGTACATTTATTTAAATCTTTAAGTGGTTTATAATTTTTAATGCATAAAATTCTCAAAATCTGTGGGAAACTGCACCAGAAGAGCTGCCAGAGGAAGAGATATGTGCCTCGACCTGCAAGATCAGCAGCCCGCAGAGCAAAGCTGCGTTCTCTGCAGAGCTGCATTATCATTCCCAGCTCAGCAGAACTGCGTCATTGCTACCAGCTCAGGGTCTGTAGGCTGGGCCTTCTTATTGGTTTCCCAGGCGCTGTGCTGTGCTAAAACTGCAGTTTTAGTCTCTCCCTTATCCGTGCCCTTGTTTCTTCGCAACTGACTTACATCAGCTGCTCGTCTTCTGCCTATAAGACGTGTGTGTTCTCTCAATAAATAAGGCTTGATCAGAGACTTGTCTTGCCTCCATTTTCTGTGTCCCCTGCCCCTCAATTCTCACTCGCTCCCTCAGGACCTGCGTTGACTGACCTGCCAGATGGGTCAAGATTCTTTCCAATTTTTCCTTATGTGTTTCATATTTTTGATGCTATTATAAATGATATTAACTCTAATTTTCATTTTTGGAGGTTGATTGCTAGAATAGAGAATACAGTTCCAAAGTGCATGTGAAGACTGCATCTCAACCCCAAACTGAAACACTTAGGAAAGAAGTATACGAATCACTCTACAGTCTTCAGAGGGCATGGCCTGAGTCAGCCTTTCCATTCAGATCCAGTTTCTTTTTTCTTATGTTTTTATTTATTATTGAGACAGAGAGAAGCAGAGCATGAGTGGGGGAGGGGCAGAGAGAGAGGGAGTCACATAATCTGAAGCAAGCTCCAGGTTCTGAGCTGTCAGCATAGAGCCGGATGCGGGACTCGAACCCATGAACTGTGAAATCATGACCTGAGCCAAAGTCAGCTGCTTAACGGACTGGGCCACCCAAGTGCCCCTCCAATTTCTTCATTAAGAGCTATTAATCCCTTAATCTCTTACTTCAGGGTCCTTAATCTCTATTAATTACTTCCAGTGCAACATTAACAGAATGAGACTATATTATCAATGGATTAATCCAAAATTTGATTTGAACAAAAGTAAGTTATACTGTCAGATAAGTGGTCTGAGAAAAATCAGGTACCAACAGAAGAAATAACATTGCAAGTGACCCCCTGAGTTGGGCTTGGTAGAGCCCATGTTGTGGGTAGCACACCAGGTCAGGAGGGTGCAGGCCTGGTTTCTGTCTCACTTCCTCATGGGTCTGGAGCACAGGGGGAAATCCTTAGAAGGAGGGTGGCTGGGTCAGCACCTGCTGGCACAGGGAACGTGTAAACACAGACACTCATGGGAAACGGGGCAGGGGAAAAGGTTAAGCTGCTTGGTGGTCTGCGACAGTGAGGGTGACACCACTCAAGGGCTGCCATGGATCCGGGGATGTCCCTACCTGTCCAGTGAGCTGGGAGCACAAGAAAGGTCCAGGCCATGATGCAGGCGCCTCCTGCAGCCCCAGATCAGGGCTGGCATGTACCAGTCTTCTTTGATCTTCTCCATGGATTTGTGGGGAGGGTCTGCTCACACAGATTTGTTTCCTGCCTAATAGCTGAAGTCTCAGCTTTGTCCCTTAGGAAGAGGGGGCTGATTTCCACAGAGACTCAGAGTTGTCTCCTGGGAGGGACCAGGGAGGAAGCAGCTGCTGGGACCTTCCACAGACCTGTGAGCAAGAGACTCCTCCCAGCCAGAGGGGACCCAGCTGCTGAGTCCCCACTGGTACAGAGTGCCAGTTGGTTGGGAGTCCTAAGGGGGTTGGAGATTACACAGCAGGAGCTCCCCACTGTGTTCTTCCTGGGGAGGCCGACAGTGCCCCCTGCTGCCCACTGGTCAAACTTCAGTCTGTCACTGGTAAGGATGTGAGGGACACTGATCTGACAGTCTGGCCATTGTCAGACCACAAACATCCACATGCCACATGCCCTAGTGCCCAAGGTACCTAATATTAATAAACAGCCTTCTCATTGAGGACTTCTGGGTTTTTCAGAAAAGGAAACAGGGTGAATCGCCACCAAGCACCATGAGTGGGGCTCCAGAGGGTTGAGAGTGCAGAGGCTTCTGGAAACACATACCTGAGCTGCTCTCACAGCTGGGCCACGAGAGGGAGGAGACTGGTTCTCTGGGTGTGGAATTGGGACCAACGTTCCTACAGCAGGACAAATAAAGCACAACTCCTTCCCAGAAGACAGATGGAATTGGAGGGGGTGAGGCATCAGATATGATGTGTTGAGGGAACGGGAAATACATCATTTGACAGTAGCTTTGAGCAAATGGAATGTAAGTGCATAATGGGTGAGGAAATTTGACCTAAATGCAAAAGTACTTCTATGTCAGTGTGAGGTGCTTGGGTTTTATTTTATTTGGATTTCATGGAGATTGAGAACAGAAGAAATTATTGCTGAAATGTAACTTATTATTTTTATCATTTATTCTTTTCAATTTTTCAGCTTTTCCAAGTATAATAAACAATCAAAAATTGTATGCACTTAAGGAACAGCTCTGAGATTGGATATACATTAAAATTGTGGGGTACCAAAATCAAGCAAATCAATAGATCTATCACTTAATATATATACCATTTTTCTTCCTTCCCTCCTTCCTTCCTTCCTTCTTTCTTTTCTTCCTTCCTCATCTTTCTCTCTTTCATTCTCTCTCTCTTTCCTTCTTTTTCATCTTTCTTTCTCTTTTCTTCCTTCCTTCCTTCCTTCTTTCTTTCTTTCTTTTCTTTCTTTCTCTTTCTTTCTTTCTTTCTTTCTTTCTTCCTTTCTTTCTTTCTTTCTTTCAAACCCTTAAGATCTATCCTGTCGGCAAATTTCAAATCTACAATACAGTATTACTGACCAAAAAACGCATATTTTAGAAAGACATTAGAGTGTCAGTTCCAACAATGTGCCTGAAGACAACAGAGCAGGCAAGGCCATGTCAGGAGGCTTTGAGGGCTGACTATACAGGGAATCTGGAGGAGGAAGTGAGTGAATCGTGCCCAAAAGGAAGAACCATGAAGAGGTGACAGTGGCCCTGGATGGAGGGCTAGGGAAAGGATGATGGTGAGGATGAGGGTTCCAGTTGTGTTCACTGTCTTGCAGGACATGAGAGAGAAAAATAAGATTGAGGACAATTAAAGGGGTTTGTGTCATATATGTAAGTTGGGCATGTAGGAAATACATGGGAACAGGAACATGAGATGCTGCCAAGTCAGTCCTTCATGTTGCAGTGACAGAGGCATCCTGTGATGCGCATTAGCTCAGGGGAAAGTGGCAAGGAAAGAATAAGAGAGGTGATAAGACGATAAGAAAAGGAATAGAAATGAGACACAAGGGGCCACCCTTGCTCACAGCACCAAGATAAAGCATAAAAACTGATTTGAAATAAATAAGAAAATCCCTTATTTTAACTCCTCTTTATGTAATTATTTAAGAAATTACTGTTCAGATTTGTATTCCTTTAAAATTAATTCTTCTGTTCTCTTTTTAACGTGTACTATTGTTTTTTTCTGTATTCATTCAGTTAATAAAGCATTGTGTTAACATCAGCACGTGTAATTGTGGACTGGTTATTTCTCTCTTTACGTCTATTAATTTATCCTTCATGTAGTTTTGCAAGGATATGTTATTATATGAGCTCTTTCACTTTTTTCTTGAATAGATTATTTTATCATTATGAAATGTGTCACTGGGTTTCTAGAAAACTTCTTCCCTCAGTCTTTTACCTGATGCTTATGTAACCACATCTTACTGTTGTTTCATTGTTGCGAGGTATACTTTTTCTTTCTTTACCATTCTTTTAAATTCATCATATTTGTATCTTTAATTTAAGAGTGGCTCTTTTTGCTCTGTTGTGTCATCCATCTCTTTTAACTGGAGAAATGTGTCCATTTATATGCAATATAATTTTATTATGTGTAATTAATTTAATATCATTTTTGTTATCTTATTGGTTCTCTTTCTAAATCTATATTTAAAGAATTTAAATTCCTTTATTACTGGTTTCTTGCCTTCTTTTTCATTAATTGAGTATTCCTATTGTGCAGTTTTACATTTATTAGCAATGGAGGCTGAGTAGCCTGACCTGGAACAAGAGAACTAAGAGGAGACCTGAGGATTGGGTGTCACCAGAAACCCGCCTGGGCTTTCAGCCTGGGAGATGTTGGTGCCAGCTCATGTTTTACACCCAATTTTGTTCCACTTTCCAAGGCAGAAAGAAATGACTGCTACAACCAGACTATGCAGTCTGCTGAGTCGGCACACTGAATACAGGACCGTGAAGCCTGGACATGTGGCTCATCTCTGCTGTCAAAGAGCCTGGTACAGAGAAGGAACAGTTACCCTATGCGGCACACTGAGTAACTGGTGTTTGCCACATATTCACCCTCCTTCTAATGTCAGAGGGACGTGCATGGCACCTGTGCCTGTACCTGCTCACACACCTTCTCAAAGAAAACATAAAAATAAACAATAATGAAAGGGCTTATATAACCTGTCTACTTGTTGCTCAAATTTTAACTCAGTGTCTTTATGAAAGAAAATATTTCACCATTTGTTCAAATTATCTTTTGTGTTATATCCAGAATTTAGGGATTGTTGTCTTACAGAACCATTAGAAATTGATACATATTTATGCTAGGATAAAAATAGTGAATACTTTGAATACTTTTTTTAGTTATGTGAGAAAACAAATACTTTGATTTTATTAATGCTCTCTACCTCTCATGGGACTGACTCCATTTCAGATCAGCACCTTGTGCCTGGGAGTGTGTGTTGGCCTGGAGTTGATCAGGTGCAGACATCAGAATGGCCAGGGGCCTGAGCTCTAGTTTTATGACATGAGAACAACCTGACCGGTGTCTCTGACCCAGATGCCAGAGTCCAAAGACCATGTTACAACCTTACTTACAAAGAGGATGGAGGAAAGATGATGCATATGGTGGGAACCTCTTCATTGAAGGTTATGCCGAGAGCCACACCAGCCTTGCCGGATGACAGGGTCACAGTAAGGAAATGGCAGACATTGCACAGCTCCTGCCATGAGAGGCAGAACTGGTATCTCCTTCTGCTACTGATGCTCATGTAAAATGAAGCCTGTTGCTATTGATTAGGCCTCCCAGTGTTCCAAATCAGACTGATATTCCCCACACAGTTACCCCATAAGAAAAGGCATATTCCTGCCCCTGCCTTAGGGATTTTAGATCAAAGTGCTGCAGATGTTTGCTAAAAGGCTCTTCTAATGAGCTTGCAGACCAAAACAAAAGGGGGGCCAAGAACACAAGAGTTCCAATTAACTCAGACTCAGAGAAAAAGAGCCTAATTAGAGATAAGAAACAGACAAGGACCGGATATCAGTTGCTGCATGTATTTTTGCTACTGAAGTCCAAATGCCCTCCCTTGTACTGACGTCAGCTATGAGGATGGATAAGAAACTAGAAACCCAGGTGCAAGGTCAACCCACAGGGCCCCCATTATGCTTTCATCAAGGAAAGTGCTTTCTCTAGACCTAGTTAACAAACATTCTTTTTCTTGTGGTTTATGAGCTAGATAAAATAACTCCCAGCCTATCTTTATACAATTTAACCTATGGTTTAGTTTTAGCATTACTAACTTAAATAATATGTATATTATCCTGGTTTTTTACTAAAAACATCTTGTTATTCTCTGGATTGTAAAATTTACTTAACCTTACTGTAAGTGCATTACATGATTTGGTTATAACATGTTAATTAAAAACAAAGTCATAATTATTGGCCAAAACCCAACCCGTACAAAGTAAGATAGGTTTGCTACTTTCTTAACTTGGGGACTGATGCCAAAAATAAATTGGAATAGTTCTACAAAAATACTTCTGTAAAACTTGTCTCTGTACACCTTTGATGATTAAAACACCTATTCACTAAGAGTTAAAAACTGTAAACAATTTCTATTTTCTGATGTCATGTTATTGGTTAACCAATAAAAAAAGACACCAAAGCAGACTGAACAGAGAAGTCTGCCTGGTGACCAAAAAAGAAATGTGCAGCTCTCTCATCTCTCTCTCTCGCCAACACCGTCCATCCTTCAGGGGACCCTGGACCTGCTGGAACTGGACTCCGGCAAGGTTCTATCACTTTCTTCTCTGATCTGGACCCCTAAACTCCCAGCTACATGGTTTGTCAGACACTGAGTTCAATTCCCACAAGACAGGCACTGCATTGCCCAAATCAATCCAGCATTCCCCTCCTTAGTCGCTGTAATAGTGTCAGGGCAGATGGTTGGGTGATTTGATCAAGTCCCCTGAAGTCTGAGGTTGCTGATCAGTGGGTGAGGGAGAACAAGTCTCTGTCATCCAGATGGTGTGTTGTGCGGATGTTACCTGAGGCTACAGAGACATTTTGTCCTCATGTGAGAAGTCAGCGTGAGGCACAATGTTTTGCTTGTGTGTTCTCTTCCTTCCCCCAGAGAGTGTCAGCTCCCTGAGCATGGGAACACTCCCTGTCACTTATGCACTGCGACCTGAGCTCCTAATCCGACATAAGTCATGTAGTGAGGGTTCAGTAAATGCCAATTATGCACATCATGTGGAAAATTGCTTATCCTGAGTCAGACAAGCTATATCTGTGTCCCTGGGTCTGTTCTGACACCTTGATATGATCTGATATGTGCTCTTCAAAATCCTGCATGAAATCCTAACCCACATTGTGATTGTTTGAGATAAGGCATTCACAGATGTAACTATGGATACATGAGGTTATAAGGGTGGTGCCCTAATAAATTGGTGCCCTAATAAAGGGCTGGTGTCTTTACAGAAGAGGTAGAGACATCATGGGTGAGACACATGGAAGTGCCATGTGAGGACCCAGGATGAATGTAGTCATCCGAAAGCTGAGGAGAGAGAGCTCAGGGGAGATCAAACCTGCCACAACCTTGAACCTGGACATTAAGGCTCCAAAACGGTGAGAAAAATAATATCTTTTTGTTTAGTCATCAAGTATGTGGTATGATCTTATGGTAGTCCTAGCAGACAGGCACAACCCTCAGGGACTCTGACCCCCAGACAACCTGCCCCATCATTCAGGAACCTCGGCTCAGCTTGTATAAAACAGAAGATGTGTGCCTTTATGGAAAGGCTTTGGTGACAGAATTGAGAGAAAAGGGAAATATGCTAGAGAAGGTTCATTGGGTTTGGTGTCAGGCCTCAGTTTTAGGCCAAACTAAGAGGGAAGCAGCTGTCTTGTGGAAGATGGGGGCTGCACAAGGAAGGCCCATCACCGGGGACAGCAGGTTTTTGTCTCACTTCCCTCAAGGCCTGGAGCTCTGTGGGACCATTAAGATTATCGTCCCATGTTGCACAATAATAATCAGCCTCATCTTCAGCCTGCAGCCCAGTGATGGTCAGGGAGGCTGAGTTGCCAGACTTGGAGCCAGAGAATCGATCAGGGACCCCTGAGGGTCGTTTGCTACTATCATAGATTATCATCTTGGGGGCTGTTCCTAGGACTTGCTGGTACCAGCTCACATAATAGCTACCGATGTTGGAGCTGCTTCCAGTGCAGGAGATGGTGACTCTCTGGCCCAGGGACTCTGACAACAAGGGCGGCTGAGTCAACACAGACTGGGCCCAGGAACCTGGAAGGGGGAGAGACACAGAGAGGTTAATGCTGGGGTCTTGACACAAGAGAGTGGAAGTAGGACCCGCATGTCCTCCCAGAGCCACTTCCAGTGTGCCCACGTCCAATCACCTGTACAGTGAGTGAGGAGAGTGAGGAGGAAAGGAGACCAGGCCATGGTGGAGATCATCACTGATCCTGTCTTCTGTGCCCCACAGCTGAGCAGAGCTTCCTCTAAACTCTCCCTTCCCCTCTACATCCTCTGAGAGAGGGAGGGCCCATCCATGCAAATGAGATCCCCATCTCTCTGGCCCCTCATTGGGCCATTCCCTCCATTCCCTCTGCCTGAAGATGTCAGGGGACTGGCCAGGGGAGGGGCTGTTTCAGGTCAAGGGGTGAGGAGGTTACAGTTGTGAGCCTCCTGCAAAGGGCACTGTGACAGTACAGGTAGCTGGTTTCAGTTCTCATCACCCCTGAACCCTCAGAAATGGGTCCTGTGAGCCCCCTGGTGTTCAGACTCAGACAAACCATTATTTGAAATGGTAGCCAAGTCCATCAAAGAGAGCTTCGGTGTTCCCATTGCTCTGTCCTCTGTCCCCTGACTAGGGTCAGTTCAGGTGACCCTCTCGGTAACCTCCCATATCTTAATCCAGACTGTATGCTCCACTCACTCCTCAGGGAGAGTCAGTACATGACTCCCTGAATGGTTCATGGGTCAGGAATGAGGTGGTGTCTCTACCAAAATTCAACTTAGATCAGGATAATGTCCAGAGCAAAGATGAGTACCGCTGGACACATGGCCCCTAAGAGCTGTGTTGTGAGTCTGGTGTCGCTGCACCTGCTCCTTGATGAACTGAGAGAGCAGTTCCTGTGTGATCTCAGGACTCCTTTCTGTAAAATCTGGCTAAGGCTCCTTGTGTAAAGGACTGAAGGAGAGACTCGAGGACAGGGTCGAGACCACACAGAGCTCTGCTCCCTGAGGTTCCATTGAAGGGGTTCTGCCCACAAGCTGTCCTATCCACTGGTTGGACTCTCCTGAAAGCCCACTTCCTCCTTGGAAATGCATTTTGTCTATTCCTTGTCTATAAGCCTCCAATTTACCAGATGCCAGAGGGAAAAAGGAAGAAATGATCCATGTTTGAATCAAAGGGGTGAGGCAGCCAAATCCAGAAGCTCACAGGGCAATGGAAGCTCACAAGTGGAGGCAGGTCACACATCATTGAGGATGCATTTTGGTTAATGCCCCTCCAGTCAGCTGAGCTGTTTACCCTCACCCTGCAAGTCCCTCTTGGCATTGCTCCCCTGCTGCCCTCAGCACGATGTCCCCCAGTTACTGTGATACCCTCTGCACACCAAGCAGAATGTTCATTTTGACAGTAGTCTTACTGATGTTGTGACCTATGAGAGTGGAGTAAGGAAGGGTATTTCTAGTCCTCTTATTGGAACAATGGCACTCTCAAATTGGAAACGTATCTCAGTGGAAAATTATGATTTATATCAAAATATCCATCCTTGCCAACACTATCTCTGGAACTCCACGGTGTCTCATGTTCACAGATCCTGCACATGGCAAATGTAAGGACAGTGAAAGAGTGTCACTGGGGCACACGTATGGGGATACTGCCCCTGTGCATGTGGGGTGTGAATGGGGAGTGGGGACAAAGAGGTCTGAACAGAGCTGTGGTACTTAAGGGGGGATATTTAGGGTGAGTCAAGTGATGTCCCTAAGGAGAGGAGCCCTGGGTCCGAGGTCAGGGCATGTGTCAAGGCCAGAAAAAGAGAGGTGGCTTGTTGGCGATGATTCTAGTGAACATCCACTGGAGCTCCAAGAGGTAAACCAACGGAGCACATGAATCTGGCACCTCCAAATGGAATAGAAGGGAAAACCTAGGAAAATAAATATACCTTTCCTTAAACCTGAAATCTGTCTTTACTCATTGTGCATGCATGTGAATGAACATATATTCAATGGCCACAATTATATGAAAACTTCACATAAAACATATGATCCTTGTCTTTCATAGGGAGTCAGATGAAAACCCAACATGCTCCACGACCTTGACAGTTTTGTTTGTCCTTGCAGCACTAAGTGTCTTCAGCTTACTGATACTTGGCAATTAGTAAATGTTTTTGAATTAAAAAGAATAGATCAGTGAATTAAAAAAGCAAAAAATACAAATATCCACATTCTTTACCTTATGGCTAAAACTAGCATCTCCTCTCTCATTTGGGACATCATCATCCATTCAAATTTCTAACATCAGACACGGGTGTCATCTTGGACACATCCATGTACCTCACACAGAGCCTCCAGGTAATTCCTAAATCCAGTGTTTTCCACAACAAAAATTTGTTCAAATGTCCACACTACCCAAAGCAATCTATAGATGTAATGCAGTTCCCATGAAAACTCGAACGACATTTTTCACAGAAATAGAAAAAACCTCCTGAATTTTATATAGAACATGAAAAGACTCCAAATTGCCAAAGCAATATTGAGAAAGAAGAACAAACCTGGAGCACCATACTTCCTGCTTTTCAATTATATCACAAAGCAATAGTAATGAAATCCGGTATGGTATTGGCCTCGAAAGAGACACATAGATTGATGCCACAGACCAAAAGTATAAAAAAGGACCCTCTCCCCCAGTTTTCTAGTAGTCACTTCCCTGGCTGTGTTCCTACTCAGTATTCTTCATGCAAACCTTTTTGTTCTCTGCAATGGTCCTTATGTCTGCCTGGCCTCAGGCATGATGAAGGGTGCCATGGGGTTGGAGGGAGAAACGTGATGTAAGGGAGTGAGACAGAGCTGAGCACTCCCAGGGCTCCTGAGGCCCAGGTGAGGGACAGTCCCACTGCAATGAGGACCCTACTTGCCTCAGTATATAAGAGCCATTCTGGTATTTTCCTGATGATCTGGCCCAGATCCCTGCCCTCTCAGTGTCGGTCTGAACAGACCACCACCTACCCCAGACCTGGTCAACCAGCTGCTCTGACACCACACAGCATCCCTACAGGACACTCTGACTTTTGCAGATGGATATTTGTGATTTCAGTCCCCAAGGAAGGAACATGAGCAGATCCTCTCCTGGGAGCTTGGGATGAAGACATTAAATTTCTTCAGGTGACTAATAACATCCAGCCTGCTAAACATAGGGTTTACTTTCCAGTGTTTATGTGACTGGATGTATTAGTGTTACCTGACATTGGGGTTTGCTTACTGCAGGGGTGGCCTGGCATCACTACCAGTCTCCAATGTAAATTGTTTTAATGTTTATTTTTTTTGAGAGAGAGAGAGAGCGAGAGCGAGCATGAATAGGGGAGGTACAGAGAGAGAGAGAGAGAGAGAGAGAGAGAGAATGAATCAAAAGCATGCTCCAGGCACTGAGCTGTTGGCACAGAGCCAGACTCAGGTTTGAAACCCCAAATTGCAACATCATGACCTGAGCCAAAGTCCAATGCTTAACCAACTGAGCCACCTAAACACCCCTACCAGTCTCCAATCTAAAGCTAGTTCAAGTGCGGGGGACCAGCCCACACACCCCAGTCTAAGGGTCTCCGAGTAGGGGGTTGGTGTCGGCGCAATATCTATAAGAAAGAAGACAGACAACGTGAATGGTGGTAATACCACACTGTACTAAGGAAGTCAGTGTCTTATACACCATAGGTGATTACATTTTTTCTTTAATGATTACATAGTTTATGGTCCTTGAAAGAGTAAAAACATGTTCTGGGAAGGATCATTTTTTATCACAGAAGAGAGAACAGAAGTAAAAAAACAGGAATGAAGGAGTCTGACTCTCAGAGATTTTTTTTTTCTTCAAGGCTCTTTAGCAGTTATGTCTGGGCAAGACATTTATTATCCAAAAAGTTAATTTTAGACAGAGGATTGTGTTTGGCCCCAACAGCAGACAATGAGCTGGGAAAAAATAATGTAAGGGAAAGCTGGTGTCACTAACTGACCTAGGTTGATTCAAAACTTAAAAGTATATGCCTTTTTGCTTTTGCAAAGCAACGAGAAAATCATAGACAGGTTAAAAAGAAGCCACATGTGCAGCCCAGGAGGCCAAATGTTGTTTCACAGTCTTTCGACTTGTTCCTCAACTTCCCAAATAGTTCTCCTGCGCCCCGGAGGCATAGCCATCAAGGGTCACTTACATAGATTCTCCTGTGCCCCAGAGGCAGTGCCATCAAGGGTCACTATGCGGGAGGTTTTTTGGCTTACTGGGCCCCAACATTCAAGGACTTATATTTCCCAGGGTCTTTCCTGGTTCATATCTGATAAAATGTCTACGTGAGTTTTCCTTGAACTTGGAACATTTGTTGTTGTTTTTGTTGCTCCATTGTACAGGCCCTGGCATTTGTTGTCTCTGTTTGTTAGAAAACTCCATGCTCTCTGCAGAGAAATATCCACTGTACTTACTTCTCAACCTGGATTTCTACTTGTCCTCTATACTTAGTCTAGAAGTTAATGTTTTGTATGCTATAGTTATGACTCATTTTCCTTTCTATTAGCCTAGTCCAGTTTTATAAGTGTTCTCAGTATGAAGATTGATATAAACCATTATACTGTACAAGGGGCCTGTATCTTCTTAGAAATTCTTTCTCTGCCTATCCATTAAGGGGCATTCAGGAAAGGGAATCCTACCCATGGACTACTGGGTTTATGTGATAAATGTTCCATGGGTTAACAGGGAAAAGACAACAAATTTTTCTAGATTATTTTCCCTTAATACCAGGGTTCTCCATGACAATGTAGGATGGTTCATAGGTTTTTTTCTCTTCAGTATTGAGATTCAATTCAGCATCATTCCAAAGAGTCAGAGGAAAACCAAAGAGAGAGAAAGACTGTGACACATGCAGTCACATCTTACTGGTCTTGCCTTGGTTATTACATCTGTAACAACCCTATTTCCAAATAAGGTCACATCTTGAAATATGGGAGTTTTTACAACTTTTTATCACATGAATTGTGGAGACACAGTTCAACCCATACCAATTAATATCCACAGTTTATCCAGTTTTTAGTTTTTACATAATGTTCTTTTTTTTCTGCTCTTAGATCCAGTTTAGGATTCTTTATGACATTTAGTTGTGATATCTCCTTAAGCTTCTCTTGCTGTGACACTTCTTCAGACTCCTTTCTGGTGCCTTTGTCCATACGTACTGTGGGGGGGGGGGAGGTTATGCTTGACATCATTCAGAGCCAGTTGTTTACACCTGTTCCTTGAAATCTCTGCACAGGGATGTGTCTCATCTGATTCTATTATTTATACCACCAGTTAACAATATGGACTGTGGACATAATTTTAGACATTGAGTTATAACTCAATACTTTCATATTCAAACCTTTGTAGTTTTGCACCATAGGTGCTCTTTAGGTTGGATCATGAGCTCCTAGACACACTTTCTGTGTGTGTGTGTGTGTGTGTGTGTGTGCGCACATGTGCATGTGTGGTGGTTGTGCACTTATGTACTTGCATTTATTTTGAAAGATTTTTCATTTTCTGACACTGTAAGGTCCTCCCTACTTGTCCTGCATATTTTCTATTCTAGGAATTAAACATTTCCCTACTATAGCCTGCAACTCTTTCCGGGAGAATGATATTAGAGAGTAGTATCTGGGAAAATGCTTCCCATTCTTTATGAGGCATCATTGTTTCCAGTTTCACTCAGCTGACAGATAAAGGACCAATATATGAGTAAACTAATCCAGGAACGTGGACATATTGGTGACTGTTTCCACCTGCAATGATCTGTCTCCATCAAACTGCACACATGTTCAAACTGCCATCTCCAGCTCTAATCCGTGACCACATGCTTCTCTCAATCCTCCTCCCTTGGTGACATCTGTGACTTTCCATTCCTGAGGTGAGGAATCGGACACCACCACCACCCATCTGCCCATTTACTTAACTGTTCGGTGACAGTACACAGTGCCGTCACATCAAAATCATCAACCTGTTCCCTTACGGGACACAACCTTATTTACTGGAGTACAGAACTTATGTACAGTTTCTTATGTCTTTACACTTAGAGACTCCATCACTGTCATCACTCAGCTGAGCAGCTTTCTCCCCACCCCTGCACTGAAGTGGGCCCACATGTTTTACTGCAGGCGCGTTAGTCTTGTCACATTCTATATTCCAGCACGTGCTTCCAAATTCCTAAAGTTTTCTATGTACACTTTAAGTTCCTGACATGTGGGTACACAGTGTTCAGTGAATTCTGACAATGACAGTGTCATTTAAGTGCCATTAGTATCATATAGAATAATTCTGTTGCTCAAAATGTTTTCCTCTGTTCACATGATCAACTGTTTCCCAACTTTTAGCTCCCCCACTACCTGCAGGTGTTTGGAGGGTTTTGCTTCTTCCAATGTTTGATATAATCATCAAATAATTTATAAAAGTGGCACCTCCTGGGTGACATCTTAGTTGGTTGCAGTTTTGGGTGATTATATGTAAACCTAGAATAAATATCCATGTGCCAATTTTAGGTTGCTTTCAGGCTTTAATGATTATAAATAAGTTGTTATAAACATTCAAGGGCAGGGTTTTTCCCTATGGACAAAAATTTTTAAACTTATATTTATGATTTTATAATTAAAATGTTTTAATGCTTATTATTTATTTTTGAGAGGAAGAGAGAAACAGAGCATGAACAGGGGAGGGGCAGAGAGAGAGAGGGAGACACAGAATCTGAAGACAGGCTCCAGGCTCTGAGCTAGCTGTCAGCACAGAGCCCAATGCAGGGCTTGAACCCACAAACTGTGAGAACATGACCTGAGCCGAAGTCAGACGCTTAACCGACTGAGCCACTCTGGTGCCCCATAATTTTATAATTTTAAATTGGCATTTACTTCACAAATGATAGATAATAAGCCAAAACTAGTTAGCACCATGTACATAATAATATCAGATGCAAATAAGGCTGACTTATTCTTCAAGCACAACACGGGTAGAGTTCAGAGGAAAAATGAAAATGTTTCATTTATTTTAATATCAGAAGGAAAAATTAATATGATCCAGCCTAGAAGTAAAATATCTCAGCTGATAAAACAAGATATTTCTGTTTCATGAAGACTCTTTGTCTAGGAATGGTTTTCTGAGAGTGACTTTGAGGACAGAAAGGACAGGAGGAATTTCACTCACAGGAGGTGCCCTTGGATGGACCTGCACCAAGGTCATCAGCAATAGAATGAGCAGAATCACAGGCTAAGCTGATGAGGCACCTGCTGATGTGTTTCCCTTCTTTACAGAAGAGTAACTAGGTATTTGTCTCACTTCTCTACAGGCCTGTAGCACTGTGTGAGCTCTGAGACTACCGTCCCATGATAGGCAGTAATAATCAGCCTCGTCCTCATCCTGGAGCCCAGTGATGGTCAGAGTGCCTGTGTTTCCAGACCTGGAGCCGGAGAATCGATCGGGGATCCCTGATGGTCGATTGCTATTATCATAGATAATGGTTCTGGGAGCCTTTCCTGGGAGTTGTTGGTACCAGTACACATAACTACCAACTCCAGTGCAGGAGAGAGAGACCCTCTCGCCCAGGGCCCCAGACACTGAGGATGGTTGAGTCAGCCGAGACTGAGCCCAAGACCCTGGAAGGAGAAAAAAAAACCAGAGGATATTCCTGGAGTCTAGTGAGAAGAGGAGGAAGCAGGGCCCATGTGTCCTTCTAGGACCCCTTCCCCTGTCTCCACATCGAGTCACCTGTGCAGTGAGCGAGAAGGGCGAGGAGGAGAGGGGACCAGGCCATGGTGGAGGTCATCAGCAATCTTGCCTTCTGTTGCATTACAGCTGAGCAGAGCCTCCCTTAAAGTCTCCTTTCACCTCTTCATTGGCTGAGAGAGGGAGGGTCCATCCATGCAAATGTGACCCACCTGTTTTCTGACCCCTCACTGCTCATAAAACCTCAGCCTGAGGATGTCAGGGGGATGGGCAGGGGAGGGGCTATTTCAGTGCAGGGGGTGGGGAAGTCACAGTTGTGAGCCCTGAGAGGCACAGACAGTAGCAGGTGGCAGGTCTCAGCTCTAATCTACCCTGACACCTCAGAAACAAGCTTTGAGTGCCCCTTAGTGGCTAGACACAGACACACCATTGTGTGACATGAGCAGAGTCCATCAGAGACCACTTCTGCCTCCCCAATGCTCTAGCAAAGGTCCCCTGCCTTAGAATAGACCAGGTGTCTCCATATGTGGCCCCCCGTCACCTCAGGACACTTTCTGTTTTACTCAGACTCCTTGGGGGTGAACCTGTCCATGACTCCATTGACTGCTCATGGGACTGAGGATGTGTCTCTACACAGATTCTTCTAACAGTAAATGTGTACCGATAAAAGAATAAGTTAACTGGATATAGCAGTGGAGGTAGGGCTCCAGGAGTCCATACCAATGCAGGAAGCAGCAGAGAGCAGAGGGAAGCTACCATGGGGGCCCTTGGCCGATGTGACCCTTACCGTGCTTTGGGCTGTGCTTCTTATGTCAGATGGAGTCTGTTGATGCGCACTGTACACGTGGCATAAATTTCAATGTGCTCATTGTGAGGCATCTGAGTAATTCCAGTTTTCTCTCCCAAAGTGTGCCAGGGAATATCAGTGAGAATGTAAGGATCCCATCTGGGGCATCTGCTATATGATTTATATATATTCTATCTGAATTCCTTCCAAAATCCATGGTAGCTCTATTCCAGAGACCTTGCAAAGGACCTGGTTTCAGCCTATGTCTTCCCTGCTGATTAAGAAAAACTTGAATTACTTTCTCATCTTTTTATTCTATGGCATCAACTTATGTGTCTCTTTCGAGATCAAAACCATAATGGTTTTCATAACTACAGCTTTGTAATATAATTGAAAGCATGAAGTATGGTGTCTCTAGGTTTGTTCTTTCTCAAGATTGCTTTGACAATTTGGGGACTTTTCTGGTTCTATAAAAAGTCACGTTTTTATTTTATTTCCTTGAAAAATGTCATTTGAATTTTTATAGGAATTGCATAGAATCTATAGATTGCTTTGGGAATTTCCTGGAGACTGCGCATGAGGTCTAATGATTTGTCCAAGATGACACCCATCTCTGCATTTAAAATTTGAATGGACTATGTTGTCTATGGCCATACCACCCTGAACACGCCTGATCTCATCCGATGGTTCAAATGAAAGAACAGATACTAGTTTTAGCCATGAGGTAAAGCATGTGGATATTTGTATTTTTTCTCTTTTTATTCACTGATCTATTTTTTTTTAATTCAAAAACATTTATTGAGCACCAGTTAAGTATCAGTAAGCTGCAGACACTTAATGCTGCAAGGACAAACAAAACTGTGAGGATCTGGAGCATATTGGGTTTCATCTGACACCGTATGAAAGACAATGATCTGATGTTTTATGTGAAGTATTCAATGGGAAGCATTAAATATTTATAGGACCAGGACACACAGTTATGTTAATTGAGACTCGATGACTAGAAGTGTGTGTGTGTTTGTAACTATATCTTATGTTTTATTTATATGTACTCTATGCTTCATATATATGATATAAATCACAGGAGATATATTCTAGATGTATTGTCATTAACAGTGCAGAGATGGGTTAGATAAATCACTGGGGAAAATAGTTGTGTTAATATTTTCAGTATGAGTAGAATCATGTCAGACACAAGGGAAGGACTACAGAGGGATGCGGTGAGTAACTATAATACGTTGCACACTGAGAAACGAGGGCTTAGGGCACCAGGATCTTCTGGGCCATGGGAATGAGCTGTGTCCTTGCAATTCCCAAATGTCTGCATGTTCCAAAGTGTGTAATCCCATCTGCATGAAGCCTCCATCTGGTGCAGGAGATCCATTCACCTCCAGGGTCTCTCCTCAGCACTGGGGGTTCCTGGTTGCATCCTGGGAAGTCTGTGTTGTTGACCATTTCCTGTGGGTCTCTTGAGGAAAAGCATGAGAAGCACATCTCACTTCTTTGTAATTCTGGTCTGTCCTTGAAGAATCCCATGGGCATTTTTGTTAATGGACCCTGCTCCATTAAGTGTGAGGATGGGGACAAGAGCAGAGAATTATAGGGACTGGCTTGCCAGGATGGGAAGTGTCCTAAGGTGAAAGAGATGGGATATTTCCACACAGAGCCTGTGGAGTGGTGAGCATGCCCTCTGCCCTTCTTATCACTGGGTGCAGGACACAAGTTCCCTGAAGGGTCACTCACCTGTGTTCCAACAACACACCTAAGTGGTGGGAGTAGCACAGAGTGATTCATGCTGAGGAAGCCGTACCTCTGAAGTAAGGACTGAGGTGTGGTTGTGGCTGCAACACCAGAAGTAGAACTTAGGGGATAAGAAGCCCCCACCCCTGTGTAGGGGTGGCTGGTGTGCCAGGCAGCTCAGGTCCAGAGTGTCCCTCTCTCTGTTCAGCTCAAGATCCCCCTCCCAGTCATAGATGAGACTGGACTCGGAGAGAGCAGAGGGCGCTGTAGGTCTGTCCCTGTGGATTGCAGGAGGGGTGGAGATGGCTGAGAGGTGTCTCCGCTGGGCACCCAGGCCTGGAACCCTGCCTTGTACCCTCTGCTCTATGCTCACTGGGGCCCAAGATTGGGTCCCCAGTGCCACCTCCCCCCTCCCTCCACTCAACTGTCACCAAATTCAGCCCTAGAGATCCCAGAAGAGGGAGTGATTTGCATGTAAGATTCTTCCCTGCTCTCCAAAGTAGGGAGGGCATGAGAGGCTTTGTGCAGTTCTCTCATGCCCTCCCTACTTGTGGGCCCTACTTGTGGGCTCATGAGCACAGCCTAGGGTGTCCCACAAAGGTCTGGACCCCTCTCCTCCTCACCCTCCTTGCTCTCTGATTAGGTGACTGGCTGTGGAAAGCAGGGCGAGTGATTACGGTGGGGGTGGACGCTGGTCTACTTCTTCCCCTCTTTTTAAGAATGCACTGTAGGCATTAGCAGGAATTACCTGTCGATGTGTCCACTGCTCTGTTGCAAGGTCCGGGGCAGTCTGCGCTGACACAGGAAGCCTCCCTATCAGGGTTTGAGGGACAGAAGATCACCCTCACCTGCACTGGAAATGGTAACAGTGTTGGAGCAAATGATGTGGGCTGGTCCCAAAAAATTTCTCACAGTGTTCCCAAATTGTGATGCTGAGGAGAAATAGGCCCTCAGGGATCCCAGCTTCATTCTGTGGCTCCCACTCTGGGAACAAGGCCTCTAAGAGCATCTCAGGCCTGCAGCCTGAGGAAGACTCTTATTATTCGTGCTCAACATGGGACAAAAGCATTAATTCTGACATACTGCTGCAGACTCTTGGGGACCTGAGACAGAAATCTGTCCCTGTAATGCTCAGGACTGCCTGTGATACAGAAACAGGGAAGCCTTAGAAACCCTGGGATGCTCTGAGGGTCTGACTCTGAGCACAGAGGAAATTTAAAGGGTCAGTAACTTCCTCTCATTTGTTTTCTCTTCTTTCTTTCTTTCTTTCTTTCTTTCTTTCATTCTTTCTCTCTCTCTCTCTCTCTCCCTCTCTCTCTCTCTCTCTCTCACTCTCTCCCTTCCTTCCTTCCTTCTCTCTCTCATTCTCTTCCTCCCTCCCTCTCTTTCTTCCTTGGAAAAAGAGCTTTATTTGAATTAGGACAAGAGCTGGAGAAAGAGAAGGGCCTGAGCCAGCTTATTAAGTGAAGGAGTGAAATTAGGTTCCAAAATGCCAGGCAGAGTTTATCAACCAAATGGACTCCACCTCCCAGCAGCCTTCCAATTAGGAATTAACAAAGGCCTGCTAGGAAATGTATTTGCAGTAAGTCACCAAAATTTGCCAACCACCATTTCAAAGGTAGAGTTTCTCTTTTCCATCCACAACACCTCCCACAACACCACTAAGAAAATCACATTTGATAGATGTTTTTTAAATGCATTTTAATTTATTTTTGAGAGACAGAGAGAGGCAGCCTGAGCAGCGGAGAGTCAGAGAGAGAGGGAGATACAGAGTCTGAGGACAGACTCCATGCTCTGAGTTAGCTGTCAGCACAGAGCCCGACGCAGGGCTCAATTCCATGAACCATGAGATCATGACCTGAGCTAAGTTGGATGCTTAACCAATTGAGCCACCCAGACACCCCATGTTTGACAGACCTTAAACTCATCTTTAGCATTTAGCTCACAGGTCTCTTCATCTTCCAAAAATACTTCATCAGCTGAGACTCCATCTGAGAAGTGAGAGGACAATTTTGGCTGAGCCATGGTAATTTGTGTTCAATTTCCCTAGCAAGTCAGGGCTAAACAGCAAATTAAGGCTCCGATTGGGGTGAAGGAGGGGGGGCACAAGGCTAATTTTCCCCAGTACAAGATGGCATCTGAAGCTTGATGGGAGAGCAGACCTGGAAAGGCTTAAGTGAAGGGTCCAGGCCCTGCACTCAGTCAGAAGCACTGCTGGAGGAGAGGAGGAGGACGAGCAGGAACAAGAGGAGGAGGGGGAATGCTTGCCTTGCTTTTGGTGTTTGTATAGCTTTTTAAAAACTTTCTTCATTTTCTTCCACATCTTCTTGTCCATCAGCATTCTTAGTCCTACCATACCAGATGCCGAGGGATTCACAAGAGGGATGCCAGGAGCTGGTGGTGGGTAGGGAGGGGTTAGGGACCTAGGGGTTGGCCTCCTGGGTACCCTGGTTGTGCCGCAGGATAGAGGCTGCAAATGTGGGGTAAGCTGAATTTCCCAGGGGAGCTGCTGCAGAAGATGGAAAATTGCCTGGGATCAGGCAGGATTGACAGGCGTTGGATGGGCAGGATGGGCACCTTCAGGGTACCTGACATTAATAGATACGGATTTGGACCTGGCTGCTTGGCATTGGGATTTCACAAATTCAAGTGTTTCTTCCATCCTTTACACAAAGCACCACTTGTGCTTGACTCACCCTGGCTCTCCCCTCATGTTCTTTTTTCCTAAAAATAAAGTCAAACCAAATCTATTAAGATAATTTGCATGTCATAGAGTTCACTCATTTGAAGTATACAATTCAGTGGTCTGTGGTATATTTACTGAGTTGTGAAAACTGCATCATGATCAAACTGACAACACTTCCATCACCTGCAGAGTAAACGCTGACCCATCAGCAGTCAGGTCATTGTCTCTCTCTGCACTCAGCTCTTTGTAACCACCAATTCCTTCCTGTCTGCAGTGATTTCCTATTGTGCACATTTCACAGGTGCGGAATCACAGAATAGGTGCCATTGTAAGTGCTCCATTCACTGGCAATAGGAACGTGTGCACTGTTGTGGGAACATCACCACCACCATCGTAAAAATGTGGATTGCTTCACGTATTTACTTGTCCCTCTTGGGCAGCGACCATGCTGATCTATCTGTGTGGTTGCAGTTTTTATGACATAGGCTGTCAAAATATTTATAACTTATTTTTCCTTAGCGGTTTATAAAGTAATTAAGGATTTCTTTTCTTTTTTTTCAATTTTTATCTTCCAATATCAATTCACACCTTGCATGTTTTATTTTATATATTTGTACATTCTTCCTTTTTGTTCAATAATTTAGTAGTTGCTTTATTCTGTTATGAAAAATATATGTGCTAAATAAAACTGTTTTTCTAGTTTTTGTCCATAGATTTTTGCTTTACTTGTGGTGGGGAGATGGGGTGTGTCTCACTTCTCTTTTTCCTTTTCCCTGGTGCCTGGCAGATGCTAAATGTCTCCTTCTCACGTCTTTTCCCATCCCTGAGGTGTTTCCAGAGCTACTCTCCCGACTTTCTCACCCCATCTCCCCACGGACACAAAGAATGGAAAAACATCCTGTGCTCATGGATTAGAAGGATAAACACTGTTAAACTGTCATTATTACCCAAAGCAATCTACACATTCAACGCAATTCTAATCAAAGTTGCACCAGCAATCTTCTCAAAGCTAGAACAAATTATCCTAACATTTGTATGGAAGCACAAAAGACCCTGAATAGCCAATGTGATATTGAAGAAGAAAACCAAAACAGGATGCATCACAATCCCAGACTTTAGCCTCTACTACAAAGCTGTCATCATCAAGACAGTATGGTATTGGCACGAAAACAGACACATAGACCAATGGAATAGAATAGAGAGCCCAGACCTGGACTCACAAGGGTATAGCCAATAAATCTTTGACAAAGTAAGAAAGAGTATCCAATGGAAAAAAGACTGCCTCTTTAGCAGGTGGTGCTGAGAGAGCTGGACAGGAACATATAGAAGAATGAAACTAGACCATTTTCTTACACTATACACAAAAATCAACTCGACATGTATGAAGGACCTGAAAGTGAGACAGGAAACCATCAAAACCCTAGAGGAAAAGGCAGGAACTAGCCTTTTTTACCTCAATCGCAACAATTTCCTACTCGACACATCCCCAAAGGCAAGGGAATCAAGAACAAAAATGAACTATTGGGACCTTATCAAGATAAAAAGCTTCTGCACTGCAAAGGAAACAAACAAACAAACAAACAAAAAACTAATAGGCAACCGACAGAATGGGAAAAGAGAGTTGCAAATGACATATCAGATAAAGGGCCAGTATCCAAAATCTACAAGGAACACACCAAACTCCACACCCAAAAAATGAAAAATCCAGTGAAGAAGTGGGAAGAAACAAGAATAGACACTTCTCCAGGGAGGACATCCAGATAGCCAACAGGCATATGAGACAATGTTCAGCGTCACTCATCATCAGGGAAATAAAATCAAACTACACTGAGATACCACCTCACTCCAGTCAGAGTGGCTAAAATTAACATATCAAAAGACTATAGATACTGGTGAGGATGTGGAGAGACGGGCACCCTCCTACACTGTTGGTGGCAATGTAAACTGGTGCAGCTGCCCTGGAAAACAGTGTGGAAGCTCCTCAAAAAACTATCGGTAGAACTCCCCTATGACCTAGCAATAGAACTGCTAGGGATTTACCCAGGGGATACAGAAGTGCTGATGCATAGGGGCACATGTACCCCAATGTTCATAGCGGCACTTTCTACAATAGCCAAATCATGGAAAGAGCCTAAATGTTCATCACCTGATGAATGGATCAAGAAGATGTGGTATATATATACAATGGAGTACTATATGGCAATGAGAAAGAATGAAATATGGCCATTTGTAGCAACGTGGATGGACCTCGAGGGTGTCATGTTAAGTGAAATAAGTCAGGAGGAGAAGGACAGATACCATATGTTTGCACTCATGGGTCTAACAGGAGAAACCTAACAGAGGACCAAAGGGAGAGGAAGGGGAATAGAGAGCTGAGGAGAGTGAGGGACACAAATCATGAGAAACTATTAAATACTAAAAACGAAACGTGGACTGAGGGGGAGGGAGGGAAAGGGGTGATGATCTTGGTGGGAAGCTCTTGTGGGGAGAAGCACTGGGTGTTACATGGAAACCAATTTGAAAATAAACTATTAAAAATAAAAAAATAAATAAAAGGAATGCCTCTGTTCTTGTTTGAATAGAAGTCTATTAATATTTTATGAAATTGCGCTTTTTTTTTGTTAGCCATGAGTGGGTTTATTGTGGGTTTTCCCAACACGCAGGAGTGTCCATTGTGATACTCAGTGAATCCCCAGGAAAGGCCTAATTCTACAAACGTCACAGCAGTCCCAGCGATGAAATTACCAACATAGACAGGATTTCCAGGGAAGAGTGATTTGGGGACAGACTCATCTCTGGAGCAGGCACCCTGGGTCTTGAGTCTAGTATATTCAGCACAGAGTTCTTGTTCATTCAGCCACCCATGACTAGAGGAATGAATTTCTATCCAAGGCCACCTGGACCCAGAAGTCTCTGTCACAGGTTCCACATCTGAGTGGTAGAGAGGTGGAGACACGAGGACTCTGTCCCTGAATTCACAGACCCTGGGGCCCTGGGTTGGAACAGAAGGGGTCCTGGCCTTTGGAGGTGTCACCTAGGATGACTAAAGGAATGACAGCCAAGGTGTGAGAGCACAGGAAAGGTGTGTCTTACGTCCCCATGGACATGCGCATTGTGGGAGCAACACTGAGGCTGCTGCCCCACAATCAATGTACTGATCAGTTATTGGTGCTGATTGGGGCCCAAAATTTTCAGGGACTGAGCTGCCCACAGTGACAAAGACTCATCCTGGCATTCGTCCTAGGAGGGCAGCTGTTCAGGGCACATCATGGCTGTCTGATGACAGGGCCCTGAGCACACTCGATATCCTGGATTTCTAGTTGATGGGGATTCTGTTTCCTGGTAATGGTGACATTGAGGACAGCTGGTTGAGCACAGATCAATCCTGACTTCTGGAGGGACAGAGAAACCCAGAATCTGTCGAGTCCAGGACACTATACACTCAGACAGTGGAGAGAGGTGTGTGTGTGTGTGTAACCCCAAATGGGGCCATGTGGCCCCCAGTCCCTCTTATGGTTTCTCCTAATGCATGCTTCCCCATAAATCTGATAATCTGATTCTGGGTTTAAAGATCACATGTCTCAAAGACCATTTTCCTGACAGAGAATTTTATTTACTCCATGAGGCTCACTTGAGAGCAAACCTGTTAACAAAGTACTGAGTGAGAAGTTCAGGTCATATGTTGTCATTTGTGTAACTATTAGCCGTATTTATAAATGAGATCATCTTATAATTTTCACATCTGATACTCTTCTCATTGGGTTGTGCTCCCTCCATTAATTTACTGGAATGAGTAGAGGAGCTTAGGCAACATGCCCTGTATTTTAATCTATATTTCAAAAAATTTTAAATAAAGACTTAGATATTGTGGATGGCAGAACCAGCCCCATCTGTCTCAGACCCAGAAGGAGGGAGAGAGCATGGCAGAAGGAATGGGATGGTGATCTCCTGTGCTCAAATCTTAGAAGCAAAAGGCAGAGCCGAAGCACTTCCTTGCCCTCCCCTTTCACTTTCCCTTTGAGATAACCCTCTATTCCATCAGTGAGGAGGTGAGGAGAGGATCCAGACCATGATGGAGAAACCCTTGACCTCTACTTGCTGAAGCTAATTTGCAGGCTGGGAGAAAGTCCCTCCTCCAGTGTACCCTATCCTTTGCCCAGGGAACATTTCAGCTCAAGTTCATGAAGCAAATTTATTTTTGTTGTATGATCACCCTGTCCATCTATCTTTCCATGCAAATCATGTCTGCACAGTTTACTGCATGATGCAGTGGAGGATGAAATTGGAGGCCTGTGTGATTCAGGGCTGAGGCCTCATGGGTCTCCTGGGAGAGCAGGTGCAGGAACGCCACATCCAGTGAGGACTGTGCTTGCCCAAGAGTGCCAGGGCCAGAGATAGACTTTCCTGGTCTTCCTGGCCCAGACCCCTACCCTCCCAGGAGCAGGCCATCCATGCCAGCTGCTGGCTTCCAACTTTATGCACCGCAGACCATGCCATCCTCTCCAGCACTCCTGCAAGGGCTTTCTGAACTCTACATTTGGGCCTTTCTGATGTCTCCAGCAGCGCAGTTGAATGACTAGGTCAACTCTGTGGTGTTTAGGGTTCAGCCATTCTTTTTTTTCAGAGCATCGATGCCCTCAGGTAGACAGCTAACTGAAACATTTTGTTACAGGATATTTCAGGATTACTTGATATCTGACTTTGCTTCTACCTTCTCTCTGGTTTCATTACTGGGACATAATGTACTTGAACCAACTTCAAGGCTTAAATTTCCCCTGTGAAGCCCACTGGGTTTAAAAAAAAATTTTTTATGTAAGTAGTTTATTACCAAGTCGGTTTTCATATAACACCCAGTGCTCTTCCCCACAAGTGCCCTCGTCCACGATAATCACTCTCTTCTTCCTCTCCCCTCCCTCTTCAGCCTCAGTTTGTTTGCAGCATTTAAAAGTCTCTCATGATTTGCCTTACTCTCTCTCCCCAACTCTTTTTGGGGTGAAGCCCACTGGTTTAGCCCTGGTAATAATTCTACTTGGGTTTCCCTTAGATGTTGACTAATTTGATTATTTTTGTTATTGTAAAGGTCTCCTGTTAGTTTCACCTGTTAGAGTCTCCTGTAATGCTCATCGCATGGTTTTTGTTCTTGATTACTTCTGTGGATTCTATTTTACCCGTGAATAATCATTTTATCCCTATAATAGTTCTTTTATATGACCCTAATATATTTGAGATATTTTTAGCTTAATTCTATAAATTATCTCAGTACAAGGATGGATATTAAATAATATTTCTATAAATCATATATATAATCATTATGATGCCACATCCTGACAATACCCTCTTCTGTTCCTGACAATACTCTCCTCTGTTCCTTCTGGAATGCAATATATATATATATTTTTTCCTGTGTATATTTAAATACACACACACACACACACACACACACACACAAACACATTTAGTTTGCCCTGAGAGCTCAGGTGTCTGATCTGGTCATTGGATGCCCAAATCAAATAATCATATAAATATGTATATATATATATGAAGAGACTTTACTTTTCATGATCCAGTGCTCTATGACTGGATTTTCTATATAAAATAAGTTTGTGGCCTTTGTTTAACAGTACATATAGGTCTCTCTTTTCCTGAACATAGTTCATCTTTATTCCATAGAATGATTTAGTATAATTTGGCCACTTTCCCATGAGAAACATCCATGTTGGTGTCAATATTTGTCATTGTTAACAACTCTGAACTGGACATGCTTGTATATTCATTCTTAAGTGTTTTATATAGATAGTTTTCTTTAATAATTGATTTCTAAAAATATAATACTGAGGAATGCTATGTATATATTTAATATTCAGATACACATTAAACATTTATGTTCCCAAATCATTCACCAATTTAGCCTTTCAACAGCAATGTGTAAAAGTTCCTATTTACCCATACATGATAGCAGATAATAAATACATCAATCTTAATCAATAGTTGCCAATTGTGTAATTGAAGAATGCTTTCATTCTCAACTTGTATTTCTACACTTAATATGGACATTTTCCATATTTGTGCATTGACGTTTAGGTGTATTATGGTACTAGTGCTACCAGAACAAAGGACCGCACACTAGATGTCTTAACAACAGAAATGTGTTGTCCTACAGTCCTAGAGGCTGGAAGTCCAAAATCCACAGGGCATGGTCATGTCCCCTCTGAAACCTGTAGGGAATCCTTCCTTGTCTCTTCATGAAGACTAGGAGCCTGAGGGCAATTTTTTGTCTTCCCTACCTAGCAGCTGAAATTTCGCTCTCTCCCTCCTTATTCCCATGGAGCCCTCATCATCCCCACATGGCAGTACTAATATAAGGACACCAGTAATAGTGAATTATAAGGTGACCCTACCCCAGTGTGGCCTCATCTTAACTGATGACATTTGCAACCAACTTGTTTTCAAGTAAAGTCACAGTCTTGGGTCCTAAGATTAGAACTTTTTCACATATTTTCTTTGGAGGACACAATTTCATTAAAAGAAAGAAAAAAACCCGTCAAGGCAATCTAGCTATACACATACGTGACAACATCCCTCATGACCTTGTAACACGAGACCACTTAACCAGAACGCAAGTTTGTGTGTTACCATATGTGAGAGACAAAGAAGTAAAAATATATATGAAAAACTACACCTTATAGTATTCTGGACTCGGTTAAAATAAATGGATTTTAAAAGTACACAGGGTTATGATTAAAATTCCTCCTCCTTGGATCTAAAGGATGGGAAAATGAAGGCAATGACCTTAGTCCAGGCTCCAAATCCCACACATTTGTGTTGTTCCTGTTTAGCAGATGAATGGATGCCTTTACCATGTGAGGGATGGATGATATATAAAAGGCTTTTACTAAAATATATCGGAGCCACTTTGCTAAACTTGGCCCATTGTATGTCATAAATGGACATCCACTTGGCAGAAACATATATATATGGGAAATGTTGAAAAAGGCAGGGAAATAAACCTTGACTTTGGCCCTTTAACCCATTCCCTCAATGGCCAATGATCAATATGTAACTTAGTATTGGGCCAAATAAAGTTATTGCATCCTATGACAAACAAGAAAATCTTGCTTGGTTACAGTCCATACCCCCAAGGTCCTACAGGTGGGAAACAGATGGAATACAAACAAACAAACAAACAAACAAAAAACAAACAAAAAACCCCACAAAAAAACAATCAAACAAAACAGAAAGGCCAGGCCAGCTCTGGGAGGTAGAGTCAAGCATTGGGAGACTGACAGCACCTCGCGAGACTGTCAGGGCTTTTGCTGCCAGTCACACAACCAGCCAAAACAAAAGGCCAGGAGATGAGATTTCTACTGGCCAGCTATGGGAAATTGAGATAAGGAACTACTTTCTTCCTTTTTCCTATAGATGGGTAATTCCCCAACCAAGACCATTACTCCAAAGCCCATTTTCTTTAACTCCATCATTTACTCCATGATTCATTTTCTTTTGCACAAAGGCTTGGCCCCAGGACAGATTGAAAGAGGGAACCCGGCTGCCAGAAAGGAAAAAAAAAATATGTGTGTGTGTGTGTGTGTGTGTGTGTGTGTGTGTGTGTATAATATTACTATCCTACAATCTGAGGTGTTTTGCAAATGTGAAGGGAAATGGGAAAATTCCCCTATATTCATTATTTTGGGACCTTAGAAAATAAATCAAATTATATGTACACAATATAAGGTGGATCCTAATTTAATGGCAACCGTTTCTAAAGGCCAGCACTCAGGAGGGGAAAGAGTTAAGAGCCCCTTACCTGTATCCAAAACAGACCTAGAGAAGGAGGTAGGGAAATCTTCCACCTCAAGCTCCTCCTCAGGTACTCGATCTATATACTAAAAACAAAAGGAAATCTAAGATTCACCCCTTAAATTGTGCTAAATTAGTCCCTATTTGGCAAACACAAAATGAGAGCCCAATGGCCTTCCTGGAGAGGTTGAGGGAGACTCTCATTAAATATATGGCTATGCCCCTGACTCCCCTAAGGCTGAGATCATTGTAAAGGACAATTTTGTCCCTCAATCAGCACTAGATATTCAGAGAAAATGCAAAAATTGGCTGTTGGCCTTGAGGAGCTCTAACGAGCTGCCAGTTTAGTTGAGGCCTTACGTGCTGTGTCAGACCAGACTTCCCAAGGTCCTGGCACCAAGTGCCATTTATATGGCAATTCAGGGCACGAAAATGAGAACGTCCTCAGAGGGAGACAACCAAAATGAAAACCCCATCAGCCATGCCCCTTCTATGGAGACAATCTCTGGAGACCTCGCTTGACGACCTCTCTCTGTTAGGGCTCAGATAAACAATGTCCCTGGAAGGGACTATGCAGGAACTGAGGCTCTTCATGGTGGCTCCCCTAAACCAACTGCCTATCAGAAACCCAGAGTCTCAGGTCTCTAAATATAGAATAAAATTGTTGATTTCCTTATTAACACCAGAGCTACCTTTTCTGGCCTCTATTCCACTCCAGGCCAACTCTCCAAATGCAGCATAATGATTAAAGGCATTTCCAAAAACTTCTAAATTTTTCTCTCAGCCCCTAGAACATATATGAGAAAACCTATTTTTTTCTCGTTCTTTCCTAGTAATGCCAGAGAGCCTTACTCCCTAATGAAAAAGGGACATTAAAAGTAAATTAGAGACTAAGGTGCTACTAACTCCAGGACAGATAGACTATTATGTGAGGTCTTGAAAATTCCTGGATATTATAGGCTATAGATGCCAGAGTTCAGGAAAATAGTTTGCTGCTATCTCAATTATTGAAGGAGATTCAATTCCACCTCCCCCCAAAATATAAATAAACTGGGGTCTGACTCCCAGACACTTTCTCCAGCCCTTGGACTGGTTACAAACATAGCAAGGCATTGACTATTACAGCTCACAGAGCTAAAAGATTATTCAAACACAGAATCAGACCATTCGTTTAGGGAGGAATAACATTTATCAAATGTCCCAAAGAATTTTACTGGGAAAAATTATCAAACGAAGTTCTACAAGTAGTATCAGACTGTGAAATATATCTTAGAAACAATATTTCAACCACAAACTTGCTCTCCCAGACAATCAAGGAACTGGAGACTATCCAGGAAAGACTAGCAAGTAGGTGTCCCTCAGATGCCAAGGTAAAAAAAAAACTCCAATGACTGTTTCTATGGGTGAATAATTTTACTCATTGGGGAAAGGCCTTCCCCTGCAAGACAGAAAAGTCCTAATAAGTAATAAAATATCTGCTTTATAAAATTTTACCCACATTTGGCTTATCTAAAAATTTACAAATTAATAATGGTAAATGGCTGCCTTAACACTTTCTCTAGTAGAACTCCTGGCTTTTGAAAAATTTTTACACATCAAAACAAAAAAGACTGTCTGCTTATACTCAGCAAAACTCTAAATTGCACTGCACAAGCATTAAGTGCTTTAAAAAGAAGTTTTTAATTAAGTTAATCTAAACTCTTGTAAATAGAGCCACCATTGATTACTTGCTGCTCCTGATCCTCCAATAACTGGTTTATGAGTGATTTCCTGACATATGTTGTTTACAAAATCAGTGAGTCTCCTAGATTATTTGACAGGTTTGGAAACTGTAGACATTATCTTAAGAGGCCATCTTTTTGGTCAACATAATCATTACCTTGTGTTTTTCTCTTTGTGTCTGCTAATGTTTATGCCACCTCATGCCTGGAAACCTTCCTGTGAAACCATACTGTGGGCCACTGGACCGACCCTTGTGTAGACTCTAACTGCTGTACCTCTATCCTGTCCCTTATCAGCTTGAAGAAGTCAGAATGGTCATTGTCCCTGTTCCCTAACGGAAGTTACAGGCCCTATTCCAGGGAGAAATAAATGTGGAAAGGCAGGGAGAAAGAAGGGACCTTCAGGGAGGCAGGCTGCAGCTGAAAGTGGGAAGCTAAAGAAACAGATGGGGCTCTCCCCTTATAAAATCCTTTATGGGCACCCTCCCCCCATTATCAAGGTCATAAGGCAGCTTCTAAATGAGATAGACAATCTAACCCTAAGACAACAGATTCGGGTCCTTGGCTTTACCCTAACACCTTACACCTCTGGGACAGGGAGCGATTACCTGTGAATCTGACCACAGACGCTCATCCCTTTAAACCAGGAGATGCGATATGGATAGAGAGTGAAATGTCCAATCCCTGAAACTCCTCTGAAGGGGCCCGCTTACTGTCATTTTGCCCACCTCTACTGCAGTACAGGTAGCCAATGTGGGTCCCAGATTCACTACAGCAGAGTGAAGCTGGCATCTCGAATCTGGGAGTGCATTCCTCATCTATCAATGCCATGCAAGCTGCCCATGCAGAGGACACAGTTTGCATCTTCAGAGGCTCCAGGAGACTGCAGCCCTGCTTTAGTCACTCCAGAAGCTGACAAATCTACCCATGACAGAAGCTTCAGGAATCAAAGCCATGTTGACTCTTCCCTTAATATCAGGTTTTTAAGTGACAGAACAGTTGACTGATTAACTTTTGCATAAACTGGATAAGACACAAATTGCAAATGAGAAATCTCATGTAGACAAAAATAAAAACTGAAAATAATCATACTGTTAATTCAGGTTTTTAATATCAGGTTTTTAAGTGACAGAACAGTTGACTGATTAACTTTTGCATGAACTGGATAACACGCAAATTGCAAATGAGAAATCTCATGTAGACAAAAATAAAAACTGAAAATAATCATACTGTTAACCTCTCTTAATAATAAGTAAAAAGAATAGTTCACTAGGAAGGAAAATGGTTCCAATTAAAAAAATAAATAAACAGACCAATATCCATAGAAAAAAATAGACAATATTTTTAGGAACTCTTCCACAAAAAGGCACAGGATATGGATCATTTCTGTCTCTCTCTCTCACACACACACACACACACAAATTACTAACAGCCTTCACAGATCATAGTTTCATTTATCTCCTATATAGATTTTTTGAAAATCATTGTAAAACACTGGAAAATTTAAATACTTATGAAAGGAATATAAAAGTAATGCATAGTTGATGCATAAAATACAGAAAAAGGAAAATGCAGAATATTAGGAAAAATTGGTGCAGATCTTCTAAATAAAATATCAATACTGACTCTCCATTATCAGATTAAAGTAGTCACACAGTGTGACCATATGTGATTTTATTGCAGATATAGAGTGGCATTCCATAGTCATAAATTATCTAATATAAGACATCATATTAGTTAATCAACAGATGAAAATCACATGACCTCACTTAACCTTGTAAGATCCTTTGCAAAACTGAAAGGAAACAGCTGATAAAAACCACAACAAATGGAAAAGCAAAATATATTTTTTACTGTGATTACACACTCTCTTCTACACGCATACAACTCATCCCACAACCAAAAATTAGCTAATGGGATGGGGGTGAAGATGATATTTTACAACCTGAACAGATGATTAACACCTAAACACCATTATTATTCAACATCTTTCTGCATGTATTAGACAATGCAAGTGAACCAAAAAATTACTGGTGGATCTCATCATTGATGGGAGTGGACAGGGATTCATTTCAAAAGACTCACAAATATGTTTCAGCAATAGGTATTTGGGGCTTGCCCTGCAGTGAGAGAAGAAATCATCCCAAAGAGCCAGAGGAAGGGGCATTCCTATTGAAGACTAGTAAGAAGATTACATAGCTCTGGAAACTTCTAGAACTAGGTAAATGACCAAGGATGGAGAACGTGGATTCGATGGAGGAGGTCATGTGGGAGATGAACACATTGGACCTACACCCCAAGTCCATGAACTTCACTGCAAAGAGACCTTGTGTCTCAACCTGATGGGTGAGATGAGCTTTCTGTGTCCTTTAAGACCTTTTGTCTAGGAAGGGGCTGCTTCCAGTGATAAAGGGAACAGAAGGGAAGGAGGAGACCTCACTCCCAGGTGTCACTGCTGCATGCGCCTGGGCCCATGGAGGCAGCAACAGGAGTATCAGTAGCAGAAGTCACAGGCTGAGCTGATCAGCTGCTGGGGCCTCACCCTTCCAACAGATGAGACAGGGGTTCTGTGTTCAGTTCTCATGGGCCTGGGACTCTGTGTGACCCTGAGCTGCTTTCCGAGGAGGGGCAGAGACCAGAAGCCTCCTCTTCAGACATCAGCCCAGTGATTATCTGGGAGCAAGAATTGACACACATGGAGCCAAGAATGGATCAGGATCCCCAGAGGTCCTAATCATAATAGACGATGATTTGGGGGGCACATTTGTGGGATCTGTTATTACCAGGACACCTATTGGACACTCCTGATGTGTTCTGACTCAAACAGAGCTAGTTTCTGGCCCTCACTTGTCATGGCCTCTGTCCTCAAGGCAGCTGGCCCATGGCATCCAGGAATTGGTGCTCAGTTTGAGAAAATAACACAGTATCTTACTTCCAAGGACAGGTGTCATGGAGAAACTTAAGAGAACGTGGAATGACTTTGTAGACAAATTCCTAGAGGTAGGTTTCAGACACCAAACAAAGAAGCATCTGACTTGGCCAAAAAGTCAGAACTGGATGGGAAGTCCCATTGCTGTAAGGACAGCAGGTTTTTGTCTCACTTCCCCACAGGCCTGGAGCACTGTGTCAGCACCTAGAGTATCATCAGCAGACAGGCAGTAATAATCGGCCTCATCCTCAGACTGGAGCCCATTGATGGTCAGAGAGCCTGTGTTGCCAGACTTGGATGCAGAAAATCGATCAGGGACCCCTGAAGGTCGATTGCTATTACCATGGATGAGGAGTTTAGGGGCTTTTCCTAGGAGCTGTTGGTACCAGTTCACACTATATTTACCGATGTTGTTGGCACTTCCAAGGCAGGAGATGGTGATCTTCTGACCAAGGGCCCCAGACACTGAGGGTGGCTGAGTCAGCACAGACTGGGCTCAGGACCCTGGAAGTGGAAGAGACAAAGAGAGGGTGTTCCTGGGATCTAAAGGCATAGAATCAGATTGCACATCTTCTCCCAGGACCGCTTCCCCTGTCCCCACCCCTAGTCACCTGTGCAGTGAATGATGAGGGTGAGGAAGAGAGGTGACCATGCCATAATGGAGGTCATCACTGATCCTGCCTTCTATGGCCCCACAGCGGAGCAGATTTCCCCTAATCTGTCCCTTCCCCTTTTCATGCTCTGAGAGAGGGAGGGCCCATCCAATGCAAATGAGACCCCCAGCTCTCAGACATATCACTGCCCTGGGTCTGGTCTCTTGGCAGGAGCATATCAGAGTGGTGGGCAGGGGTGGGGCTCTGTTTTGTAAGGGGGTGGTTAGGTCACAGCTGTGAGTCCTGAGCAGAAGTCACAGGCAGTGTCAGGGGGCAGGTTTAACTCTGATCATTCCTGACTCCTCAGAAACAAGTAATGTGTGTCCCCTGGTATCAAGATGCAGACACAGCATTATGTGACATGGTCATCAGAGACCATCAGAGACTTCCTGCCTCCCCACTGCTCTATCTATCTCCCCTTATCTCTGAGGTGGGCCAGGAGTCCTCCTATGGGACCTCCCATCACCTCAGGGTACACTTTACCCTACTCAGGCACCACATAGTGAGTGTGTCCACGGCTCCCTTGGCTGATGATCGGGCAGGACTGAGGTGGTAACTCTTATACAGCCACACAGATGGGGATCAGGGCTGGAGCAGTGCTGGGTCCACATTGAAACATTCTGTATTATATGCTGGAGTCTGGTTTCATTCCTAACTTGATTCCTCTCTGGTTTCAGAGTCTTGCTTTCCTAGAAGTCCCCTCAGCATTGAGGAGACAAGGAGTCCTTCACTCTAGGTTGTGGGTAGAAGCCCATGGGTGCATTCCTAGAGGGTCTACACACTGAACATCTTTGTCATCTGACACCACTTCCACCTCCGTGAAACAACAGTTCACACACTGTGGTTAGTGATTCCCTCCTAGGATCTGTCCTCCCGGCACACAGACACAGTCTGAAGGAGCCCTGTGTGTGGCATTGACTTTAGATCACAAAGATAAACCTGCAGGGAGTTCTAGGAGAGGAGGACTGATACCTGCAGGTGCTCTGACAGAGACCTCACTGCAGACTTTATGTGTCCATCACCGCTTGGACAACTGTCAACTGACAATGAATGTGGCTGATTTCATACAGAAAAAAATCATCTCAGTAAGAATGAATTAAACTCAATGACACTGTCAATGGGAAGATGTCAATGGGAAGACAAGGATATTTTCACAGATCCGTGCTTACCATAGAGAAAATACAGACTGAAATAGTAGTTGATAAAATGGTTGAAAAATGATGGAAATACATTACTTTCCATTCACGGTTGAAAGGGATCTATAAACTTGTTTTTAAATAATTTGACTTATTATTACTTTTAATGACAAGCTTTTATATTAATTCTCATCCTGCAATTAAAGTAGGAAAGTCCAAAATGGTGCCCAAGAAACCATCATTAGGACCCTGTTCCTTTCAAAGTTAAACTAATCTCAACGATGGAATTAACACACACAGAGTTTCCAGGATGGACTGATTAGGGTTCAGACCCCTCTCGGGTGTGGGTAGATCAGTAGTTATTGTGTCTGTTGTCCAGCAGGTTCAGGATTTTTAAAAAATGCTCATTCAGCCACCTGTGACTAGAGGAATGGGTTTCCATTACCCAAGGCCAAGTTCAGGAAGAAAAGTTTGCCAAACATCCCACATATGCCTCCAGGTGGGGTGGAGATAAGGAGCACTGTGTCCCGGACATCACAGATCCTGTGACCCTGGTTTGGAACAGATGTTTCAGCAGAGACCCATCCTATTTGAAGGTGTCACTGCAGTTTCTGGGAGTGACAGACCAGCCATGAAAGAACCCAGCATGTGTGTCTTATGTCCCTGTAGGCCTTGATCTTGTGGGAGCAGCACTGAAGGTGCTGTCCAAAAATCAATGTTCTGATCAGCCTCAGGCACTGACTGGAGCCCAGAGATGCTCAGAGGCTGAGTTGCCCACAGAATAGAGACTCACCCAAGGGATTCCTAAGCATCAGCCTCATCGCAAGAAAGCAGGTGTTCCTGGCACATCCTGCACTGGTGACAGGACCCCAGTGACACTCGATGTCACTGGGTGAATGGGGATTCTGCTTCCTAGATTGTGATGCTGAGGATGCCTGATTGAGCACAGGCTGGCTTACGGTGGGGCATAGAATCTCAGGAATGGCAGGACACTATACATTCATAGAAATGAGGTGTGTGTGTGTGTGTGTGTGTGTGTGTGTGTGTGTTTGTGACCAAAAATGAGGCCAGGTAGCCCTTAGTTCCTCTTAAGCTTATCCACACACTGAGGGAGGGCTTTCCTTCTGAGGATTCTACATTTAAAGGTCAGTGTCTCTTTTTAATTTTTTTTAAATTTATATCAAAGTTAGTTAGCAGATAGTGCAACAATGACTTCAGGAATAGATTCCTCAATGTCCCTTACCCATTTAGCCCCTTCTCCTCCCCCAACCCATGGTAACCTTATTTGTTCTCCATATTTATGAGTCTCTTATGTGTTTGTCCTTGTCCCTGTTTTTATATTATTTTTGCCTCCCTTCCCTTATGTTCTTCTGTTTTGTGTCTTAAAGACTTCATATGAGTGAAGTCATATGATAGTCATCTTTCTCTGACTAATTTTGCTTAGCATAATATACTCTAGTTCCATCCACGTAGTTACAAATGGCAAGATTTCATTCTTTTTCATTGCCAGATAATTCTCCATTGAATATATACACCACATCATTTTTATCCATTCATTCATCTATGAACATTTGGACTCTTTCCATACTTTGACTATTGTTGAGAGTGCTGCTATCAACATTGGGGTGCTTGTGCCTCTTCAAAACACCATATAAAGGTCAATGTCTTAAACACCATTTCCTCTGGAAGACAATTAATTAGGCAGTTAGGTCTCCTGTGACAGCAGACCTGTTAACACATCCCTGAATCAAAGTCCAGGTCTTGTCTCGTGACAGAAGCAGGAAGGAGAATGTAAGGGATTACATGCAGCTCTATATTCTGGTCATTCTCCTCCATGGAGGAAGATACTGGAAGTTACAACAAGATCACTTCCAGTTTTCTCTAACTCTGATATAGAACCTGAAGAGTCAGGGGAAAAAGCTGACCCTGAGGGAGGTGGGAGCAGAAGGGAGAAGAGGAGGGAGGGTGTGTGTGGGTGTCAGGGAGAGTCTGTAGAGGCAGATCCAAGTTCACGTGTAGCTGGTTCACAGAGAAAAGACTGTGTCTGTGACCAGGGTTATTGTCAATATATCAGCTGTGGAAACATCAGTAGTGACACGAGGTCACAATACGGGATTCGAAGGTAGAAGTGACATGGTTGATGAATGTTTGCTGGGCAACAGATTCATTGCAGACACAGTATTGATTTCTGTTCATTGACAAGACCCCATGGGACAAGCACGTGGGCTGTGTTCTGTCAGTCTCAGCTTCTTCCTGGGAGGCTGTGCTGCCCCACTCTCCAGGTATCATCTGGGTATTTCTCTTTCCTTTGTTCAAGGACCAATATTTTTATAAGTGATGGAACCCTTGGATGTGTCTCCATGTATGCTTCTCAATGAAAAGAGGCTGAGGCCATGGTCTGTGGACCCAGAGATCCTGTATCACTTCCTCCTTACCTGAAGCACTGTGAATAAAAACAGTCACTCCCACTGTCAATAGCTGGAGCACAGTAAGAGCCAATCTCGTCCTCAGGCAGCAGTCCAGACATGAGAAAATTGCTGTATCAGTGAAGGCCTCTTTCAATCCAGATATATGGTTGGGGATCACAGTTGCCAGCTGCTTGTGTGAGTCTCAGCAGTACCACAGGAAAGAGCAGAGAGGGCTCCTGGCCGCCTGCTGGTATCAGAAGGTGTTATACCAAGCGACACTCATACCCCTGCTCCGGGTGCAGATGGGTCTGGCAATTGCTCCTGGAGATGCACCAAGGGAGGGTGGTTGGATCAGCATAGGTTGGGACATGGATCCTGAAAACACAGACACTCATAGGTGATGGAGCATTGAATTTGGAAATGTTTTGCTCTTAGAGACTGGGTATGGCATTTGATAATGTCTGGGAGCTCACCCAGCAGTGTGATGTTGTTCCTACCTGAGCAGAGATGGAGGGACAGGAGGAGGAGGGTAATCCAGGCCAAGGTGACACAACCCCTGGTCTCCACAGTTGGGTAGGATTGGGTTATTGCAGGCTTGTTTCACGCTACCTATGGTGTCCAGGAAGCCATAGGACCATTGAAGCAAATCTGCACTCCCTTCCACACTCTTTCAGAGATTGATTCATGATCTGAGGAGACCTGTGAGAGAAGAGGGTAAGAGCAGGGCCTGTTTCTAGTGAGACTGAGAGGGGGGAGAGGGAGCAGCCATGGGAACAACTACAGGACCCTTACCATGAAACTCTCCCAGGCAGCTGGGCCTCATCAGGGAGCACAGGGGCAGGTCAGCCTCTGCCCAACCATGAGTCCACAGGGATCCCCCCACTGTTAGGCTCCTCTCATAGGGTCCTGGGAGATACCCCGTGCCACATACTGGTACCATGTCCATTTTGGGGTTGCTCAGTGTCTTGATGGTAATGTCCACACCTGTGTCAGGAGTGTTCAACCATGCCCTGAATAACTGGGAAGCGTCGTGTTGGATCTGATTGAAATAATACGGAGAAGCTCTCTGTAATGTGAGAGGCTGACAACATAGTGGAGAATATAGTCAGGAAATAAACTCTCCTTTGAGTACAAGAATCCCTCCAAAATAGAAATCATTTAAAAGAGTGAGATTATCGTGCCCTTTGAGACTGTTTGGGAGTTCCTCAGAGGAAGGCCTTTCAAGTAAATCTCACGAGAGGACTGACTGTGTTCTCCCCATGGGCTCATAGAGGAGAAAATCATAACAGGGTTTGAAGAAGCACTAACCATGGTGAGACATGATTTCACAGAGCATCAAACCACCTGGTGACATTGTGCACACAGAATGGAAGGGTGGACACAGCAGAGCTGGACTTAGTAAACTATGTGGTTGAGAAAGAGAAACTGAGACAGGAAAGCAGAAGATGGAGACCCAGGGGGCTGTGCCTACAGGAGATGTTCAGGACTGTGGAGCAGAAGGAAGTCAGGTAGACAAGGAGGAACAGTATAGTATGAACTGGGGGTTCCTGCTCTGGATGACCTGACAGACGGTGCTCCTATTTACTGGGGTCGAGCATTAGATAAGGAGATGGTTCTCTGTTAATAAAATACTTGAAGATCTGGGAAACAATAGAAATACTGAATTCCAAGTGCAAAAATGTTCTACCTTGCTATGTGTGGCAGCAAGGAGTGATTGTAGCTGAAGCTGGTGTCCAGGCATGGTGAGCAGTGTGGGTGTGGATGTAGGAGAACAGGAGCCTGGGACAGAACCCTGAGCACCATCCCCATCCATGTACAGAATGGGTGAGTGGGGTCCTGGAGGCAGAGTCCCTCAGTTCAGGCTGGCTCTGGTGCCCAGTCTTTTCATCATTCCTGTGGCATGTGTGTTAGTGACGTGCTACTTTCTGGTTGAGGTCCCATGTGGTGAGCAGGCTGTCATTTAGGTGAGACAAGCACCTCTCAGTCTTTCCCCTGTAAATGTACCAGGTGGGCTGAGAAGTTGAAGTTGTGTTTTGCAGTATGATTGGAAGTCATAGGCTTGCTCCTCCTCTACCCATGACCTCTCTGTGGCCCCAGGTGTGCTCTGTAATTTCCAGGTCTTTTAAGTATAAACCTTTATTTTTCAAAGTGTCCTGTGTTGTCGCAGAAGTTTGTCTTGTAGTCATAATAAGAACCACGGGGGCAGGTCTGATAAGTACATTGGTTATGGAGAGGCTGAGACTCCCCAATAACATAAACTTCCATTCTTGAAGGGAGAGCACTGGCTCCCACCATCTGTGACCGTTGATGTCATTGTTCAGTTCCAGTGGACGACCCAGGAACATCACAATTATTGAACATTCACTCAGTGGGACACAACTCTGTCAACTAGAGTAAGGACTCATGTATATACTTTCTTTTATCTCTGCACATGCAGGCTTCTCTAGTGCTGAGGTGGATTCATAGATTAGTAGTAGTAGATGAGATTATGTTGTACGGTGCACTCCACTGAGGACCCAAGACTCCCAGGTGACTTCACAGGCATGCACTAAGGTGCTGTCACTGTGCTGTAGAGTTTAATGGGCTGTGACTACAGCATACTGTGGTGTGGCCATTATCATAGTGTCACGTAGAAATATGGCACCGTCACAAACACAATTGCTGTGCTTCACACCTTCACCCTCCTCTTATTTCTCGACCTCTTGTCACTCACTGACTTTATCATCACCGGCCTCTTCTAAAATATAACACAGTTACAATTATATGGAATGTGGCCTTTTATATGTTCTGCTTTCCTGAGATATATGAATTTAAAATTCATTTCAATTTTTGGACTTGATAGGTTACTTCTATTAATTTTCTAATAATATCCCATTCTATGAAAATATATCAAACTGGAAGACATCCTTGTTACCTGAAGTCTTAGTACTATAGAAAAGCTAGTATAAAAATCAGTGTGCAGATTTTTGGTTGCTTTCAGATGTGGTTGTTATGAATAGAGTTTCTATAAACGTTCATACGCTGGTTTTTCTCTAAAAAGTTTTCTTTTTACATTTTATAATTTTTAGTTCAGCATTGTTTATGTAGTTTATACAAAAGTAAAAAAATAAATAAAATAAAGACCAGAATTAGTCACCTGATTAAAGCTACGTTGATATGAGACCGGATGCAAAGAACCTGACAGGACCATTAACCACAGCCAGGTCAGGGCTGAGGCCCCATGATAGTTAAATAGCCTGAGGAAGTTTCCTTTATTGAGAAATCAGAAGATGACAAGTTAATATCCACCAGCCTAGAAGTCAATTGTTCCAGCTCATGAGGACAAAACTTTCTATTTCTTTGGAGACTCCTTCTGTACGAATGGCTGCCCTCAGTGACTCTGAGGACAGAAAGGAGACAAGGAGCCACCATTTCTTGGTGGCACCCTTGGTTGATGGACCTGGTTCCAAGGCATCAGCAAAAGAATAAGCAGAATGAGGTGAGCCTAAGCAAACAGCTGCTGGGGTGTTCACTCACTTTCTAGATGAACAAGTAGGTTTTTGTCTCACTTCCCCACAGGCCTGGAGCACTGTGCACCCTTAAGAGTTTTGTCCCATGATGAGCAGAAATAATCAGCCTCGTCCTCAGCCTGCAGCCCAGCGATGGTCAGGGAGCCCACACTCCCAGATCTGGAGCCAGAGAATCGATCGGGGACCCCAGACGGTCGACTGCTAGTACCATAGATGATGGTTTTGGGGGCCTTTCCTGGTAGCTGTTGGTACCAGCCCACATAATAACCATCCCCGATGTTGGTGCTGCTTCCAGTGCAGGAGATGGTGACCCTCTGGCCCGGGGCCCCGGACACTGAGGGTGGCTGAGTCAGTACAGACTGGGCCCAGGACCCTGAAAGGGGAGAGAAACACAGGGTGATGCTGGAGACTTGAGACAAAAGGTGAAAGCAAGTCCCCATGTGCCCCCAGAGCCCCTTCCTCTGTCCCCACATCTAGTCACCTGTGCAGTGAGCAATGAGGGTGAGGAGGAGAGGGGACCAGCCCATGGTGGAAACCATCACTGATCCTGTCTTCGGTGGTTCCACAGCTAAACAGATCTCCCTTCACTGCTCCTGTCCCTTCTTTATCCCCTGAGAAAGGGAGGGCTCATCCATGCAAATGAGATCTCAGCTCTCTGCTGCCTCACTGTGCCTGGGTCAGTTCCCTCTGCAGGAAGATATCAGGGGACAGGCATGGGAGGCGCTGTTTCAGGCCAGGTGGCTGGGGGTCACACTGTGGGCCCTGACCAGAGGCCACTGGCAGTGTCTGCCAGCAGGCCCCAGCTCTGATCATCCCTGACCCCTCAGAAGTAAGCCTAGGAACCCTGCTGGTGTCGAGAAATGGCCACACCATTTGTGACATGGTCACCAGTGCCCACTAGACACATATCCTGCCTCCAGAGCTCTGTCCACTCTCTCGCTACTTTAAGAACAGGACATGAGTGGGGTTCCTGGGTGGCTCAGTTGGATAAGCATCTGATTTCAGCTCAGGTCATGATCTCATGGTTCGTGGGTTCGAGCGCCAAGTCAGGTTCTGTGCTGACAGCTCAGAGCCTGGAACCTGCTTCAGATTCTGCATCTTCCTCTCTCTCTTCCCCTCCCCTGCTTATGCTTTGTCTCTCCCTCTCCGTCTCTCTCTGTCTCTGTCTTGCTCTCTCTAAAATAATACAAAACTTAAAAAAAAGGAACAGGACATGTGTCCCTTCACATGGGCTCCATCACTACAGCACAGATTTTATGGTTCATTCAAATGTCTTATGGAAGTCTGTCTATGGCTCCCTTGGCTGTTCATAAGCCAGGATGCAGTGGTGTCTCTACACAAACTCCTCTTACATGAGCGCCAAGTACAGAGCAGTGACACGTCACCTTGTACAAGTGGCCCTTCTTTAGGACGATGGGTCTTTCGCTTATATGATTCCTGCTGGTTCCTAGAGCTCTCCTTTTCTGAGTCTCCTGAAGCACTGAAGAGACGGGGAGCACTATTATTAAGGTTGTGGGGAGTAGCCCTCGTGTGCATTCTTAGAGGGGTCACACACTAAAAATCTTTATCATCTGTCACTGATTTCACCTGCTTCAAACAAGTTTTCAACATGCTGTGGGCAGTGATTTCTTCCTATGATCTGTCCTCCCAGCACACAGACACAGTCTACAGGAGCCCTGTGGTTGGCATTGACCTCAGAGTCCAAGGGCAAACCTGCAGGACGATCCAGTAGGCAAGGAGTGAAGCCACAGATGCTCTGACAAGAATTCAGTGACAGAGATTATGTATTGGTCACCACTTGGGCAACTGTGCACTTCAAATGGATGAATGTTCTTTTCTATGAAATTCTTTTGGATAATACTGATTAAAACTCAATGCTAATGTCATTGTGAAGATGCAGGAACAATCACTAGTATATTATTCATTGATCTGTGCCTGGTGCAGGGAGAGTATGGTTGGAAATTATGCTTAAAACATCAGTGTAAGACAAAGAAAAAGAATGACTTCTGCTTTTATTGCAATTGAGGTCTATAAATGATTTTCCTAACTCATTTGTCTCATTTTCTTTCCTGACATTTTATCGTGTGTCTGATTCTGCAGCTAGGAAAGCTTGGTGTGGTGTACACGAAACCCCATGAGGGGTCTGCTCCTATTAACTTCAGAGCCATCTCGGTTAGGGAATTACCAAAGACAGAGTTTCCAGGATGGAGTGATTTGGTATCAGACTCATCTCTGGGTTGGGCACAGCTATAGTCCCTGCATCTTGTGTCCATCCTCTTCAGGATAGAGCAGGTACTCACTCAGCCACCTATGACTAGAGAAATGAATTTCTATTACCCAAGTTCACCTGGACCCAGAAGTTTCTGTCAATGTTCCCACATCTGTGTGGAGGAGAGGTAGAGGTAAAGGGGACTGTGTCCCCAAGGTCACAGACCCTGTCTGTGGCCCTGATTTGTGACAGAAGTCTTAGGAGAGGTGCACCATGGCTGAATGTGTCACTGAGGGGACTCAGGAAATGACTACTCAGGCCTGAGAACACAGGGAGGATGCGTCACAGGTCCCCATAGGCCTTGAGATCCATGGGAGCAGCACTGAGCCTACTATCTAAGGATCAATGTACTGATCAGCCTCAGGAGTTGAGCTGAGCCCAGAGATGTTTGGGGTTGAGCTGTCCACAGGGATACAGACACAGCCTGGGATTCTGATCATCAGCCTCATACCTGAGAGCAGGTGTTGAGTGTACATCCTTACCCCCTTGGTGACAGGAAGCCAGTTACACTCAATGTCATCAGTGTTTTCTGCTGATGGAGATCCTGCCTCCTGGAGATCGTGACACTGAGGAAGGCTGGGTGAGAACAGGTTGACCCTCATTTCTGGGGAGGGGGAGGAGTAGAGAGAAACCCAGAATATGCACAGTCCAGGACACTACCCCCTTAGAAGAGTGAGCTGTGTGTGTGTGTGTGTGTGTGTGTGTGTGTGTGTGTGTGTGTGTGTTACCCAAAATAAGGCAATGATCCCCTGTCCATTTCATGTCTTTTCTAGAGGGATGGTTCTCTTATGAATCTGATTCTGGATTTAATAAGCAAGTGTCTCAAGAGCCTTTTCCTAGGAGGGGATTTGATTCAGGTCATGCGGACTCACATGAGACCTGACTTGTTGACCATTTACTGAATCAGAACTCCAGGTCTTGTCGACTGACATAAGTCTCTCCATTTTGTCACATCTTGCCTCAATCCAGTGAATAGCATAAGCAGGATTTAAAGCAAAGACATCCTAATAGTCGAGAATAAGTTTTTGACCAAGTGGAAATATCACCAGGTTGTTTTGCCCATCCCCCAGGGGTATTTGGAAATCCGGTGAAGGAAGTAGGGGAACCCAGGTCATGCCCCACACTCTGCATCCTGAGCCCCACAACCAGGCCTGAATACACCAACTATTCTTATGTGTCTCCCTGATCCTCAGAGTAAGAAGTCTCCATGCAGTTCGGCCCCTTTCTGAAGGTCATGCAAACCCCTACTTAGATGGAAGCCAGGGCTCCAGATGAACAAAAGAGAATGTAAAAGTGGGGCGTGCTCACCCAGGTTGGACACCTGAGCACCCAGAAGAGGCAGGGAGACAATTGCTCTCAGCTGAGGAATGGGAAACCTGGCGCCCTCTGGTGGATATGGAGACATTACTATGTCCGGGTCTGAAGCTGGTGCCCAGGGCTCTTGCTCCCCATACCCACTGCTCACTCTTTCAGCCTCTTCCCATAGACTTCTTTCACTTGGAAATACGTGTGAAAATCCTCCATCTCTTCATATGGCCTGATAAGTCTAGTTCTCACTGAATCACATTCAATGTATGGACCTGCCAGTTTGTTTATTTCTTCAGCTTTTAAAGGATATATCTGTTGGTTGGTTGGTGGTGGTTTGTTTGTTATGAATCTTGGGGAATCATTAATAAATGAGCAATAAACATTTGTGTACATATTATTATGTGTACAAAATAACTCATTGATGGAAATAACTAGAAGTGTGATTTTTGTACTGTATCATAGAAAAATATGTTTGAGTTTGTAAGAAACTTCCAAGGCTCCTGCCAAAGTGGCTGGAGTGTTTGGCATTCCAACCAGCAGTCCATGAGAGTTCTTCCAGCCCCACATATTGACCAGCCTCTGATGCTGTCACTGTACTGAATTTCAGCCATGCTAATGGAAGTCCAGTGCACCTCACTGTTTCTATTTGTAATCCCCCAATCACATGCCATGTAAGACACTTTTCACATCTGTAATAGTCATTTGTGTAACTAACTTGGCAAGAGGTCTCTTCAGATCTCCACACTGGGAAGGCCCCTACCCAGCACCCGGGAAATCAGGAGTGGAGAAAAACTCTAATTTCAAAACAAAGGGGGGGGGGGGAACTGAGTATCTCTAAGATTTCTGACGTCAGGGGATTTTAAGTAAAACCCGGATGTACCAGGAAACAATCAGGGGGCTAGGCAGAGTGCTACCTGGTTCTCTGAGCAAACATCCCGCACGACTGTCCTTCCTGTCGTTCTAACCCAGCAAGTGTGTAGACTACTTTGCTTCTGCAAACAAACAGACTATTTTTTATTTGGAGACCAATACTCCAAAAATAAATATTTCCATTGATTTTATACATTGACACCTTCTGGTTTTAGTAGTGTATGTAAAGTTCAAAGCCATAATCTGAACTTTTGTTTGTCCCTGAGAAGGAGAGAGATGAATCGGCCAGGATAGGGGTGAAGAGTATATTTTCTCACATGTCCCCGTGTAGTGGGAGCTCTTTGTTACATTTGGTTGTATGCAGATCTTCAGCAATGAACCAGCCACTTTTCAGGCCTGACACCTGGAAGAGGTTAAAATTTTCATCAATCGGGTGCCTGGGTGGTTCAGTCAGTTAAGCATCCGACTTCAGCTTAGGTCATAATCTTGCAGTATGTGGGTTTGGACCTGAGTTGGGCTCTGGGTGGACAGTTCAGAGCCAGAAGCCTGCTTCAAATTATGTGTGTCTCTCTCTATCATACTCCACTAGCTCTGTGTCTCTGTCTCTCTGTCTCTCTGTCTCTCTCCTCAAAAATAAATAAATAAATAAAAATTTTAAAAAGAAGTTTCATCAGCAAACCTACACAGGAGAATTCATCTTGAGCTCCTGGATGGCCCCTCATGCCTGTCCCGGATCACAGTGTACAGGCTCCTTCTGGCAGCCGTGGTGCCATTGCCATGATTATCGCCAGAGTTTCTGTTGCTCCTGTGCAGATGCTAGGATCTGGGATCATCAAGACGTTCATCGGAGAAGAGACGCATGCACAAATGGGGGAGTTCCTGCTCTGTATGTTCCACAGCCCCCCACACCCTGATTGAAGAAAAGACCTAATTTGTCAGAGGGGATAGGTGGACAGAGTCAGTATATGTGGGCTCAGGAAACCTGTTCATGGGAGTGTGCATGAGTCTGGTGTCATCTGTGGTGGAAATCCATCTATGGGCCTACTTGAACCACTTCCCTGGAATCGCCTCAGCATTTTCCTAAAAACTGTACAGCATGCCTCACCCACTCATGGCCCATAGGGGAGTTCCTGGCCATAGAACCCACATTTCCCCTTTAACCCCCTCCTCCCTGAGTGTTCCAGGCTAGCTCTGTGCCTCATCAGGCCTATGTTCCCAGGCCTGTGTCCACACTCAGCATCTCACATCCTTGTTTCCTCCTTGGATCCAATGAGTTTCAGTCTCTCCAAAGCCCCACAGCCTTGGAGGGAAGAAAGGGTTTCTGCTCTGACCACTGGAAGGCAGAGCCTGTTCTGTGGCCTCTGAGGAAAATGAAATCCAAGAAATACTCATTTTCCTTATTTCAAGAGATAAGCACAGACTCTGGTTTTATGACGTGTGGCCATTCAGGCACCATAAATGTCATCACAAAACTGAATTATTTTGTTTTATTATTGTTTTGTTTTTCCTGATGTCACAGAAACACTGAATGGAAAATTGAGAGTAGATCCATTATTCACTAGGTTGTACCTGCAGGTATAGTTCGTGTATATGCAAAGTATTTTACCAGTTAAAATGTCATAGAACAAGCCTCTAAGCAGGGTCAAGATTTTTATCCCAAGACTCCATCTACCTGTGTCACTTTGAGAAGAACTATTGTGTCCCCTCAAACAGTAATAGTCAGCCTCATCATCAGGCTGCAGCCTAGAGATGAGCAGAAGCCCTGCGCTGGCAGAGCATCGTGGATCCAGAGAAGTGGGGACCTTGGAGCCTTGCTGCTACTTCAGTCCATATGACAGGACAGGTTGTACCAGGGAGGGCTGCCTGGCTTCAGCTACAACTAGCTGGGGTCTGAACAAAAGGGACTAATGCAGAATGGAAGGCTCTTCTTTGTCCATCTCCACCTGTTCCTACCTGTACAGTGAAGGAGAAGAAGGAGGACAAGATTTCAGGGTCTGGTGCCACAGCCCCTGGTCCCCACAATTGGCTGGGCTTTCCCATGCCTTCTTTTTCTCCTCCACCCTCTTTTGCAAGAAGGAAGGGCTTTCTATGCAAATAGATTCCCTCCAGTGACTGTTCATCCCATCGCTCAGCCCTGGTGATGCTCTCAGCTCACATCACACACTGTTGAGGATGGGGTTTGGCTTTACCCTGGAGAGAGCTCTGGGGGGAAGGCCCTGCTGAGACAGCACAAAAGTCCCTGCTTAAGGGACTCTGCCAGGCCAGAGAAGGACACAGCTGCTGAGTCTCCATCAAGGAGCACATGGTGGTGCCCCTAGGCCCAAACACCCTTGAAAGAATGATCCTCATTAGGCAGCTGTGCAAGGACCACAATCAGTCCCACAGTGCACCCTGCTGGTCATGAGGGATTCACCTGGCCATGGCCCAAATCCCTAAGCTTCCTGCTGATTTCTGCAGCTCACAGGGTCACTGTATTCACACATCAGTGACCTGACCTATAGATAGTGTGATCCCATGGCATTCCCCGTGATTACCGTAGTGTTTTTTACTCTCAGAAGGAGTCCTGGTTTATGGAAGATGCAAGCATTTGCCACAGTTCCAACTTAAGTTGTGGGCACCCCAGAAAAGGTACTGCAAATATCATATCCCTCTCTTGGTACGCAGTTTAGAACATACCTACATTTTGGGGCGCCTGGGTGGCTCAGTCGGTTAAGCCTCCGGCTTCGGCTCAGGTCAGATCTTACCTTCGTGGGTTCCAGCCCCGCGTCAAGCTCTGTGCTGACAGCTAGCTCAGAGCCTGGAGCCTGCTTCTGGTTCTGTGTCTCCTTCCCTCTATGCCCCTCCCCTGCTCATGTTCTGTCTCTCTCTGTATCAAAAAATAAATAAAACATTACAAAAAAAGAATATACCTACATTTTGAGTATTTATAACCCATGTGCATTGAAGCAATGGATTCCAAATACACTCCCATAACTTCAGTTTTATTTTAATCTGCTATGTTTGAGCTCATTTCATTGTCTTACTAACTTACAAGGGAAGGAAAACCATGAATTTACCTTTGATGAAGTCAAATTTATTTGTTTTTTTTCTTTTATGCATTGTGCTGATAGTGATTCATCTAAATATGTTTATTCAAGCCCTAAATCCTAAAGATTTTCTCCTCTACATTTTTGAAAAGTTTATAACTTTATGTTTTACAATTATGCCTATGATGTTTTAAAAAATTTTTTTTGTAAGATAAGGATTTTAGTTGAGATTCATTTCTGCCTATGGATATCCAATTGTTCTATTGCCATTTGTCGGCAAGGCCATCCTTCTTCCTTTGAAAGGCTTCTGGAAGTTTATCAAAAATAGTCTTCCATACTTTTGTAGGTCTGTTTCTTGGGTTGCTGTTTCATTGTATTGACCAATGTGTCTATAATTCCATCCAAACCAATCTGTCTTGTTATGATAGCAGTGGATTATATTTTTATACAATTTGGGAAGAATGGCATCTTTTTTAAAAAGCTTATTTATTGATTTTGAGACAGTGAGAGCAGGGGAGGGGCAGAGAGAGAGGGAGTGAGAGAATTCCAAGCAGGCTCCACACTGCCAGCATAAAACCTGATGTGGAGCTCCAACTCATGAACTACGAGGTCGTGACCTGAGCCATAATCAAGACCAGAACGGTTAACCGGCTGAGCTGCTCAGGTGCCCCAGGAAGAATAACATCTTCACGATGAGCCTTCCATTGCTTCATCAGGTCTTGTCTCTCCATTGTCGTAGTTTCAATTTGATTTACCAGCATTATCCAGTTTTCAACATCCGTGGTCTATACATGTTTTGTTAAATATGCACCAAAATATTTCATGATTGAGTGGTTTTTTGTGGTGATATAATCGAGATTTATATGTTTATTGCTGTGTATACACATGTAAATGATCTTTGTATATTGATCATGTATTGTGTGACCTTCCTGAAGTTATTACTCCTTTAATTTATGTATTTACATACATGTTTGTATCTTCTTCTGTCATTTTCCTGGAGATGATTCTCTCACCTGAAAAGAGGGATGCTTATGTCTTGTTGTCTGTATGCTTTTAATTTTTTTCTTGCTTTATGGTTCTCTCAGGCACATAGAATCTTATGTTGAACAACATTGTTGAGATGGACATGATTGCCTTAGTCCCCACCCTGGGGGGAATCTTTCAGCACTTCCCCTCCATGTATATTAGCTGCAGGTGTTCTATAGTTTCTTTATCAAGCTGAGGATATGACCCTCTATTTTTTGTTCTCTAATTTTCATCAATCATTCAATCCTTGTCTTTCATTATCATGAATAGATTTTGAATTGGGTTAAATGCTTTTTCTTATTGATTGATAAAATAATGGATTTTTTGTGTTCAGTCTTTTAATATAAGATATTATTACACTGATTTATTTTTGACCTCCAAGTATATGTGGTCTTTCCAATCGACTTCAAGTTTCATAGCATTGTGGAATTCAACTGCACATGGTATGATCCTGACCTTTTGGTACTTGTTGAGAGTTGACACAGTATGTGATCTACTCTGGAGAATGTTCCATGTACAGTTGAGAAGAATGTGTATTCTGCTGCATTAGGATGAAATATTCTGAAACTATCTGTTACATTCATCTGGTCCAGAGTATCATTCATTCAAGTCCATTTTTCCTTATTGATTTTCTGCTTAGATAATCTGTCCATTGCTGTAAGTGGGGTGTTAAAGTCCCCTACTATTGTATTATTATCAACGAATTTCATCATGTTTCTGATTAGTTGATTTATATATTTGAGAGCGCCCAAATATATAAATATTGACACTTGTTAGATTTTCTTGATGGACAGACTCCTTAATTATAATATAATGTCCTTCCTCTTATCTTTTTACATTCTTTGTTTAAAAATATAGTTTGCCTGCTATAAACATGGCTATTCTGGATCTCTTTTGATATCCATTAGGGTGATAGGCTGTTCTTCATCCCCTCACTTTCTTTTTCTTTAATTTTTTGACGTTTATTTATTTTTGAGAGAGAGAGAGAGAGAGGGAGAGAGAGACAGAGAGAGAGAGAGAGAAAGAGAGAGAGAGTAGGGACAGAGAGAGACAGAGAGAGAGAGAGAGTAGGGACAGAGAGAGGTAGAGGTTAGGGACAGAGAGAGAGGGAGACAGAGAATCCACAGCAGCTTCCTCACTCTCAGCGCAAAGCTGGACATGGGTCTTAGACTCATGAACCATGATATTGCAACCTGAGACAAAGTGGGACATTCAACCAATTGAGCCAACCAGACGCCCGTTCATATCCTCATTTTCAATTTGCAGGTCCCATTAAGTATAAAATTAAGCTCTTCAAGGCAGCATATATATGAGTCTTGTTTTCTTTTTGATTCATTCTAATACCCTATGTCTTGATTGAAGCACTTAGTGCATTTACATTCAGTGATTATTGAACAATATAAATTTAGTGTCATATTGCCTGTAGAGTTGGTGTTCCTGGTGATGTTCTCTGGACTTTTCTAATCTTTGTTTCTTTGGACTTCTTCTCCTTCCTCCTCCTCCTCCTCCTCCTCCTCCTCCTTCTTCTTCTTCTCCTCCTCCTCTTCCTCTTCCTTATGCTCCACCTTCTCCTCCTCCTTACTCTTCTTTTTCTCTCCTCAGCATCTACACCTTAAAATTTTTAGCAGGGCTGGTTTAGTGGACACAAACCCTTTTAGCTTTCGTTTCTCTGGTTGACTATCTCTCCTTACTTTCTGAATTACAGCCTTACTGGAGAAAGGATTCTTGGCTACGTATTTTTCCCATTCAGCCCCTTGAATATATCCTGTCACTCCTTTCTGGCCTGCCAAGTTTCCATGGACAGATCTGCTGCGAACTTGATCTGCCTTCCCTTGTAGGTTAAGGACTTTTGCCCCCTTGCTGCTTCTATGACTTTATTTTTCTGTGTATTTTGTGAATTTGACTATGATATGCCTTGGTAATGGGAATCTATGTTGAATCTAAGTTGTGCTCTCATCCTTTTGGATTTTGAGGTATGTGACCTTCCCTGGATTAGGGAAGTTTTCAGCTATAATTTGCTCACATAAACTTTCTGCCTCTTCTTCTCTCTCTTCATCTTCTGGGACTCCTCTGATATGAATGTTATTCTCTTAATAAGTCGGTGAGTTCTCTAAATCCTCTATAATGATCTTTTGCTTTTTTCCCCCTCTTTTATTTCAGCATCATTATTTTTCATAATTTTATCTTGTATAACACTGGTTGTGCTCTATTTCAACCATCTTCTCTATTGGCATCCATTCAAGATTGCATTTCAGTTATAGCATTTATAATTTTGGCCTGACTAGATTTTAGTTCTTTTATCTCTACATAAAGGGATTCTCTGGTGTCGTTTATGTGTTTTTCAACCTCAGCCAGTATTCCTACAATCATGGTTTTAAATTCTAATTTAGACATCTTATTTATATCTGTGCCTATTAAATCTCTGTCCATCCATCCCCCCTGTTCTTTTTTTTGGAGTGAATCCCTCCATTTTGTCACTTAGAGGAAAGAGTAATAATAAAGTAAAATTTGAAATAACAATTAAAATAATTAAAAACAAAAAAATCAAAGGAAGTTAGATGCTGGGTGTGTTCTGGTCTGCTTATTGAGAGACGCTTCATGGAATAGAGAAATAAAGAAAAAAAAGTTTGAAAATTTTACAATATTATTTTAAAAATTAAACTCAAGGACACCTTGGTGCTCAGTTGGTTAAGCGTCTGACTTCAGCCAGATCATGACCTCACTGTTCGTGGGTTGGAGCCCTGCATCAGGCTCAGTGCTGACAGATCAGAGCCTGGAGCCTGTTTCAGATTCTGTGTCTCCCTCTCTCCCTGCCCACCCCTGACTCGTGCTCTGTCTGTCTCTGTCTTGAAAATAAATAAACTATAAAAACATTAAAAATCAAAATCAAAATTAAAGTAAAAAAATAAAGAAAATAAAATGAAATAAAAGACGTTGCTCTTTCTGTATCCAAGAAAAAGGAAATAAATTAAAAATAACACACAAAAGCTGAAGCGAACCAAAGGAATGAAAGAACAAACAAAATGAAAAGTGAATGAAGTTAGATCCAGGTTCTCCTAGAACTGAAACTTTGTAGCCCAGTACGGTCCTGGATTCAGCAGATGGAAGGGGTTTGTGTTGTTCTTCTGGGGGAGGTGCCTGGAAGTCTCAAGTGGATAGGGCTCTGGGTAATGGCTCCATTCTCCATCCAGTGATGCTGCTTAGCTCACTGGGGTGGATGAGTGTGGCTGTGCTAAAGGCAAAAATGGCTTCATCCTGCTCTCTAGTCTCTTGTGCAGAAATCTCACATCCTCTTGGATGCACAATCTGTCATCCTTCCTTTGTCTCAGGCTTCTGTCCATTCCCTTTTTTACACTGTCTGTGTTTACTTATTTATTATGAGAAAGATAGAGCACAAGCGGGGAAGGGGCAGAGAGAGAGGGAGACACAGATCTGAGGTAGACTCTAGACTCTGAGCTGTCAGCACAGAGCCCAATGTGGGGTCAAAACCATGAACCATGAGATCATGGCCTGAGCCAAAGTCATGACCTGAGCCACCTACATCCCCAGAGGTTGAGCTCTTAAAAGCATTGAAAGCACTCGGCACCTCAAGAAGACACATGTGTTAGTATACATTGGTCATGGAATAAGTGAGATTGATGCAAGATTATGTGCCAACGTGAGGAAAATTTCCATGAATCAAGGTACACTGTGAAGCACAACACAGTCCCAACCCCGTGACATATCCCTCCTAGGTATTAGTGTGGCTGCACGAAGCCAAGGTCTTCCAGAATAAACTTTAAAAAATGATTATAAACGGATGTCGATTTCTCTTTCATCTTGTCTATGACCTTAATATCTTGATTTTTTTACTAGTGAGCACTTTCTTCCTGGAGTCCAAACTTGGGTGAAACATTTTGGTGAGCCAAACAGACTGGAGAAACCTCTCCCTCTGTCTGTCTATGCCTCTGTCTATCTCTTGGTCTGGATGGGTCTACTGTTGGGGAGGATAGTCATGAGAGTTTCCAGAAACTTCTATCACCTCAACCTTCAGATCTGTTAATGATAAAATGTCTGTTCGAGGAGCATTAGTCCAGTGCCATGGTTAGGTGGGCCTGTTACACAGTTGTTTTATAACTACATGTGAGACTGGGGACACTCTTTTCACTACAGGCCCCTCACCACCTGAGCAACAAAGGTGTTTTCTTTCGTAGACTAATTTAGGAGTAAACTTTTGGATTCTTGAGTGACCCAATCAAGTGTAGGCCAGGGGCAACGGTGGTAAAAGAATTCATCCAGCAGAGCAAAGGAGATCAAAGTTGAGGGAATACACTGCATGGGAGCAGCCAGCAGGACAAGCATAGCAGAGACGGTCTCCCAGGAGACAGCGGTGGGGAGTATGGGTAAGGGGGAAGGTGAGGAGGTACGGGAATATATGGAACTTTCCTTTCTGGGCAACTGAGTCTGGGTATAAGTAACACATTGGTCAGCTGGAGTTTATAGGTATTTTGAGGTGAGCTGCCTAATGGACCTGTATGCTTTCGGCCCAGTGGTCACTGCAGGACCTTGTATTATACCCAGGTTTCCATTGCTCAAGCCTTTACCTAAAAGTGACCTCTACTTTACTACTTGATAGATCAACAATGACAAATCCTTGACATTTGGGCAGAGGTCTCATCTTCAGTAGCTCTTCCTGCTTAACAGTGGGATGTGCTATTCATTCATAACTTGTCTACCATCTGGGGACTGAGCAGATATAGACCAGAGCATGGTATTATACTAACATGCTGAGAGGTGATTTGATCAAGTTTCTTGGTGGTTGGTCCATGGGATTCAGGAGGAGGGAATCCTCTGAGGCTATGTGCTGGAATCCTTGTCAAACCATCATTCTTATATGGAATTGTTCTATTCTAGAAGAGATAAACTTTAAAAAGGGTTCAACAGTGGGGGGGGGGCAAGGAATAGACATATGAATATTGAGGCCAGGGGTCCTAAAAGAGAAAGAACACAGCATAGACATGACCAGGTTGACTTCCAGGAAAACCATCCTTATGTTGCATGGTCTCGGGGGGAGAACATCCATTCAATCAAATTATAGACTTTTCTTTTATTGTCCTTAATTACCCAAAAGCAACATTGTTCCTTTAATAGGACACAGATTGCCCCCTGGGCTTCAGCTAGGAGATCTAAACTCAGTCGTTTCTGCAAAATGAATACAACTAAAAACTCTAACTGGGTTTGTATAATCATAGTGGATTTACCTATGGTTTATAGATCCTGGGCATGTTAGTTGGGCTCTATTCCCACACCTGTGTGTACTCCCAGGATGCCTGTGCTGTTTCAGGCAACAGTATCATCTCTGTGTGTCACTCCTTCCTCCTCCAGGACAGGTCTCACCACCGAGAAGTGTCCCCAACAGAAGCCTCTACTGAAGCAACTCAATAAAAGAGATGCAGGGGTTTTTGTCTCACTTCCTCATTATCTATGACACTGTAATTAATGATAGTTGCTCCCACTGCCATGAATTAGAGCACAGTAGTAGTTATCCTTGTTCTCAGGCTGCAGCCCAAAGATGAGAAGAAGTCCTGCATTGGCAGAGCCATCTTTGGATCCAGAGAAGCGGCTGGGGAACCCAGAGCCCTGGTGCTTATCTGAGTCTGAGTAGTAGTACAGTAGATATAGGGTAGAGATCCCAGGCATCTGCTGGGATCAGTATATGTTATAGTCGCCAACACTGATGTCCCTGCTCAGGGTGCAAGTGAGTCTGGCAGTCGTTCCCAGAGATGCAGAGAAGGACGATGGCTGGGTCAGCACAGGCTGAGACAGGGAACCTGCAAACACAGACACAGCAGAGTGAGAAGAAGGAATAGGGTACATGAGATTAGGGAGCTGAGTCAGAAGGAGTTGACTCTGGCTGTGGGCCTGTGCTGGTGCCCTGGGGCCTGTCTCTACCTGTGCATTGACAGAGGAGCACAGGTAGACAGAGGTCAAGGCCATGGTGACAAACACCCCCTTTTTAGGCCACAGAGCTGGAGCTGGGCTGCCCCTGACCTGTCTTATTCCCTCACCCGGGGTCTCACAGAGGAGGGGCTGCTCATGCAAATGTGACCCATCCCTACCTTTTCTCCAGGTGCAAGGCATAGGGTCTGTGGCCCTTGGACAGGAAGACTTCCAGATGTACTAGTTTCCCCCTGGGAGGGCCTGGAGGCAGCAGCTGCTTAGACTACATACATGTCCATGTTCAGGGGACCCCACCAGATCTTGACCAGACACACCTGTCCTATCCCCACAGGAAACAACGGGGCCCAGATCCGGGGTCTTGTCAGTGTGGGGCTGCCAGCTACTAGAAGACCCCATCCTGCAGAAACCCTTACACATGATATCACAGCAGCCCCTGCTGCTTTCTGGGCAAACCTCTCATTGTGTTCCACTTTCTTGTTCTTTCACACTGCTCCCAATGCTCTCCTTTACCTGCTTCCCTGACGTCTGTGCTTCCGCCACATGAGAGACACCCTTCAGAGAAGGAGCAAGGTGCAGTCCTGGTGCACTCTTCCTGACTTGGGTTCATCCTTGGGCAGGACTATAGTGGGAGGGACAGGAGCAGTTCTGACCCAGGACAGTCTATGAATTCCCATAGAGCTGATGACAAGATACAAGAAACACAGAGCAGAGGGGATGTGCTCCCACACGGGGCTCATAGGAAGCAGGCTGACTCTGGGTGATGAGTGTGAACAGGAATTTGCTGCGTAGTCACAAACCTTCACAGAGGAGGACACAGAGATTATGGAAATCTGAGCCTTTCTGGGGCACAGCACAGCGGACTCCACAAACTCTGAAGCTGCTGAGGGTATAGGGACAGCCAGGGCCTGGGAGTCCAGCAGGACCACTGTGGAGCCATCCTGTGACCTTCCATCCATGTCCTGGAAGTCTTTTAATTCTAGCTGTGCTTCTTCTGGTCAGTGCTGCTCATTAGGGATTTAGTACTGCAAGAAGTTCTAAGACAGAATTTGCGACCTCCTAGGAGACCTAGAAGGCAACACTGGGGGAGGCTGTAGGAAGATGACAGCAGACGAAACAGGAAGGGTGAAATGGGTTATGTTCCCAAGTGGAACAGAGGGAAGTGACTGAATGGACCCCAGGCTGTGGGTGAGGCAGTGATGGTCCAGAGTATCAGGTGGCTAGAGGGTGATGTCCTCAGAGACAAGCATGCCCTGACTGACACAGGTGAAATCAGGTAGGAGGGCAGGTGGAGGGCACGTGATGGGTCTGTTGTCCCCGTGTCACATTGAGACCATGGTGTGATATGTGGAGAGGTGTGAAAACATCACAGACAAACTGGGCTGCAGGGATACCTTCTGTCCTCCATAGGAAGGACGGGGGTGTTACAGTATTCACTTGACTGAGAGCTTACTTTGCATCCTTTATTCAGTTGGTCTCCATCATCAGATTACTGAATGACAACAGGTCTGTTAAATGTCATTTGAATAAGCAATTCACAGGGAGCAAGTTGCTGAGGTTGCTGACTCTCACTGTTGGTTGAAATATTTAGGTGCAGAATCCCCTCCCCTTCATTATATGTGGAGATGTAGAGAGGAAGCCCAGTCTTGGAGGGTCACACTAGCGAGATGGTCACACACTAGGAAATATGGGATGGGCACATGGAGATGAAGCACTGGGCAGCAGAATCAAACTAGTGAACCTAACTTTTCATAATGGTGTTGACCATTCTCCCTCTCACTTCGTCCCCCTGCTGCTCAGGGCTGAGAACTTCTGAGCCTATGAGTAGGTTCTGGCTGCATTTCTCCACACATTTAGATCACTGTGGAATGACACAAACTTTAATCGTTAATAATCTACCTCACCCCTGTGATGGTGAGGACGGCTTTGCTCCTAGAGGACCTGGAGAAGTGATCAAGGACCCCAGAGTAGCGACTGTTTATAGTAGATAAGAAGACGGGCACCCTTGCCTGGAGTCTGTTGGTACCAGCCAGGGTAGTTACTAATAGATACTGACCCAGAGCTAAAGGCAGAGGTGAGTGTGACCATGCCTCCCGGAGACACCGACAGAGATGGTTCCTGGATCACCACAGTATGGGAATTGGTTCCTTAAACCAAGAGGAGATATATGTGTTGTTATGAGAGGCAAGGGTCACCTTGAGACCTTGTGCCCTCCAAGAAAGCAGTCTCTTCCCCTGACCTGACCATAAGCAAGGAACCTGAGAAGAAGCACCATCCAGGCCATGGTGGGGACCTTCACAAGTCTTGCCTCCTCAGTTTCCTGCCAGAGTGGTGTGTCCTCTGGGTCTTTCATGCCTCCAGACCCATTAGAAGGAGAGGTGTTTCATGCAAATTAACTTCCTCTCTCCTCCTGTCTCCTTTTCACCCTGATGTCCCCTGGGGGAGATATTGAAAGAGGCATATTTTGGGAGTACACAGAAATCAATAACTCCAGAGAGACAGGGACACTGAGTGACAGGGTGACATCTTTCATGCAATCATATCCCCAATGTCCCTGTCCCAAGTTTCTTCCTTGCAACGTCAAACTGAATGAAGGCATGTGTTTGATTCTCACTTCCTGGCCTTGCTCCTAGGTCATTCCACACATACCCCATCCCTGGGAGCATTTTCTGCCCTACCCAGTGAAATGGCCTCTTGTGTCTTTGCAGAAACTTAGAGGTCTCTCCTTCAGGAGTGAGTCTGCTGAATTTCAGAGCCCATGTTGGGAATGAAAGGACAGGGTCTCCTCTGACTCAGGCCTATCAGTCCCTGTGTCCTGATAACCACGGGGAAGAAGACCAGAGATGGGGGAGTCTACACCAAGAGCCACCCCAGGGTTTGGAAGTCCCCCTCATTGGCTCTTGGAAGCCATCTATTATATGAAGTAGCATCAATGTAACTTCTGGCTTTGAGGGGAAGGTATTCATATCACTATTACATTATGAGACTTCTCCAAACATCAGGAAAAAAAATAATATGAACAAAACTCGCACTGTTTGAAAACATTGTGTAACCCTCCTGAGGCATGATTCTACACCCCTGCTGCTGTGTGCAGTCGCTATGGAGCAGAAGAAAAATACCGTTTCTGGAGTAATAGGTGAAAGAGAAACCACAACACTGGGGTTCATCCCACTGAGGAATTAAAATGTGTTTCTCAGCTCAGGGCCTGGAGCCTGCATCAAGTTCTGGATCTCACTTTTTCTTTCCCCCTTTCCTGCTCATACTGGGCCTCTCTCTGTCTCTCAAAAAAATAAAATTGAAAAGGAAATGTTTTAAATGAGATCCAATGCTAATTTTTGAATTGTTTGTAAGTTGTTTAATGATATTCATGCGGCTGTTGTTTTCTTTCTCATCAACTGTGTTCAGAGACTTAACTCACATCAGACATAAATATTTACATTAAATTTGGGGTAGCTGGGTGGCTCAATCAGTTTACAATCCAACTTTTGATTTTGGCTCAGGTCATGATCTCAGAGTTCCTGAGTTCAAACCCTGCATTGGGCTCTCTGCAGTCAATGCAGAGCTTGCTTCTGTTCTTCCGTCTCCCTCTCTCTCTGCACTCTCTCAAAAGTAAATAAAGGAATTCATATTAAATTCAAGTCTATTAGCCAAATTTATTCCTGAGAAAGTGGTTAATGTGTAAGTATATGTATAAAATTTTAAGATGAAGAAGACCTAAAACTTAAGACAAAAGATAACATAAGTTATCAATTCACATCAGTCACTACAAAATGCTGAAGCACTTGAGAAGTAACAGAATATCTGAATCTTATATGTGACTGTTGCAGATAATGGAAGCTGTGTGTAATGTATTTTACCAAGAATAAGTAGGGGCTCCACAGTTTCCAGAAGGATCTCTGTCCGCTAGAGGGAGCCCTGGGTCAACGCTGCCAATTTTCCCAGCCTTCTCCTGGGTCTACATTACTGAATTACTGTCCCTGAGGAATGTCTACAAGGCAAGTGGGAGCCTGTGGTGAAAAAGCCAAGTGGGAAGCTGGATGAGGGAGAAGAACCAGGGCACCAGGAGTCCCTTACAATGCAGGACAGACAGCTGCGGTCCAGCTGTCCTATGGTGATGCTGCTTGATGCAGCAAAACGCTTTCCTGGGGCTGTGCTTTGAATCCCCGAATGACTGTGCCCAGGCACGCCTCCGCCATAGCGAGGGTGCCAGTGAGTCCTAAGGCAATGTGTTCAATGACTCCATCTTCTCCCAAAATTTTTCAGGGAACAAGAGCTGAGGACTCAGGGGCTTCTTCCTTAACTGAAACATTTGACATACTGTGCATATTACTTGCCTCACATCTAATGTCCCTGAACGGTCATTTACACCACCCTCCAGAGATCTTGCAGATGTGCCAATTGGCTTCTTGCTTCATAGGAAAGCTGAATCTTTCTCAGTGTATCCTGAGTTACACTCACTAATATTTTCAGGGCACTTTCATCCTATGCACACTAATGTGAATGTCTTGTAATATTTACATCTGTTACTTTTTCACTGTTCTCTGGAATAACAAAATGAGATCGATCTACATGATACTTACATATATATTTATTTAAAAAATATCCAGACTCTGTTGATAACAGAATCCACATCTCCTGGCCCTGAAAGTAAGGTAAGAAAATAATAGAAATATTTGGATGACTGGTCACTTGGGTTGAGCTGTATGGGACAAGAAGGTAGTGGAAATGTGTCCCTCATGGTCTTTTCATGTGTTCCTTAATGGAACTTCTTATCTACTGATCGAGGATTGCAAACTGCAGAGAAATTGTGGCCACACCGAAGCCCCTAGACTCTGATTGCTAAGGACACGTGGTTGGAAATGTGACACTGCCATCCACAGGTGTCTCTGATCTGATGGTAATATGCCCTTGTAAGTCAAGTTTTCTCATGCAAATTGGTCCCTGTGCATGATTGTCTATTTATCTCTGCCTGGAGCTCATGCCAGGACAACAACTTGATGCAAGGGTGTGAGCCAGAGCCAAATTCTCATGTGGCTTTGGGGGACCCCAAGTACAGGAAGTTTCACTTCAGTGAAGACACTGCTTGCTCAAGTGTGCACACTCAGTACAGTGTATTCCTAGCTGGCCTGGCCAGAACCTTGCCCTTTATGGACCTACCCAGCAGGGCCTCCTGCTGACCTCAGAGCCCCTCTCACACCACCCAGTTCTTCTGGAGAGTCCTGATTTTCAAATGGATTTTTCAGATGCTACTGCCCAGGGGTATAGAATGAACACGTCTTCTAGACATATTTGGGGCTGAGATGTTAATTTTATCCAGGACACTAATGAACTCTAGAGAGCTAATACAGGATGTAGTGCACAGTGATTACGTTACAGATACTCAGAATTACCTGGGATTTGAGTTTTCTTTGGCCATGTGCCTGAGGCTATTACTGCTCCATAACTAGCTTGAATCTAGTTTTAAGTCTTTGGTTTCCAGAGTTTCCCCTATGTCCATACCTGCTATTAATGCTCCATGGGTTCCTCCTACAGAGTGACTTCCTGTGTTGTTCTTATTGGTGTGAGGCTCTCCTGTGAGCTTATCCTGGCCTCCATCGTGTAAGTCTAGACATTTGATGACTGCTTTTGTCTTGAGACTATAAAGTGCTCAGGGAAAGTGTCTTCTGCTCTTTCTTATATCTCTTGCTTTCCATTTGCCCTTCTTCCTTTGCCTGGCAATGCCTCATTTTCTTTTCCCTCTCTGATATATGGAAATATTTTACTGGAGTTTTGTAATTGTTGTGAAGAAGACAATTGATATGAAAAGAACATTGTTATAAATGGAACCTCTTTCCACTTAAAGGTCCTCCCACCACTCCAGGATCGCAGGACCCCCATGACCTCTTACCCATCAGCACTGAGTCTGATCAAGTTTGCTAAGCTCTGCACTTATTAACACTTAGAAAAATAGGACTTTCTAGAATTTTCCTATAATAACAAGTTTGTTTCTGATAGTGGGGTTTTGGCTTTAGAGGATCTAAGAAATATACCCAACATTATCTCAAACAACTTGAGAGAGCAAAGTATGTGAGGCCTGGGAATAAACTGGGAGAAGTGAGCAGGTCTGAAGGCCCTTGTCTTCAAAGTGGAGGGGTCATCTTCTGTCACAGGGCATTCCCACATTCCCCACAAGACATCATTGGAAGAGACACAGAAATACAGACTTGTTAGCTACAGAGTCAGGAAGTGATCACAAAACCTGAGACAGGACCAGAGGACACGTAGGGGACTTAGCAGAGGGGACTTGGGTCTTCCGGGTCACACATGCAAGATGATTGGTTTCCATCTCCATGCAACAATCATGGAGGCTACTTTTGCTTCTTGACACAAAGTGAGTCTGTTTGCACTGGGAGACAATTGAGAAGAGTGATTATTTTCATTGACCCCATGAAGAAAGACTTACTCCCGTGCATGGAGTCCTCTCATTTCTGCAGTACCAGTGACAGCAGAAAAGCAGTTGTTGTAGGTCTGAGGCAAGGACAAGGGAGTAATGGGTCAGAAGGGCGAGGAGCATGCAGGGTAGATGTTTATCTTACTTCACAGTGGAAAAATAGCTGTTTGTGCCACTGGGGTTTTCTCAGCTCTGTGAAGGCAGGAGCCAGTCTCATCCTCAGTCAGTAGAGCGCAAGTGGCCAAGGAGGCTGTGTTGACAACCTGGTGCAGCAAAAGTGGTCTGGGTTCCTTGAATGTTCATCACTGCTCCTAGGTCACAGACCGACGAGTCGTGCAGGGGGGTGAGTCTACCTAGTTACCATGGTAACCTCCAGTGTTTCTACTGCACTCTCTGAGACAGAAGATGACCTCATCATTGGGACCCCATGAAGAACTTCAGAGAAGATGTTCTTGAATTTATTATTATGGCATTTCTGGTACTCCACATCCCTCCCTCACACCCTGGGACCTTGATAGCTCCTGCAGGACAGGGAGGAGAGGAGAAAACACGTAAGTCCATGGGCTCAGGAAACCCAGAAAAGTGGTGTTAACTAGGTCCTGAATGGTGTCAGCTGTGAGAAAGTCATATATAGAATTAAGCATTTTTCTAAGAGTGCTATAAACTCCTGTTCATCAGTTCAACCCTAAAAATAGGTTTGTTGGTCTCAGGATACGAATATCCCCATTTTGCTGCCGTCTTCTTGCCTTGACAATGGAAGGCACAGATACCACACCAGTGAGTCAGTACAGCTGTGGGCCTGGAACTCCCTAAGGCCTACATTTGCCATCTTAGTGCCTCACCCAGGAGCACAGTGCTCATCAGCCAGTCTCTTAGAAGGGGAGGGAATGGGAGGGCTCTCTGTCCCTTAAGGAGCCTAATCCATAAGTACTGTCCATTTGCTGGGATAGTGACTCACTCTGTACATGAAAGCTAATAGAGTATTTCTTTCGTTCACTGGGCATACATTCAGTTTTGTTGTGATTGTTTATTGTGATTTCTTTTCTTGAAATTTGCCTCATATGTCAGTTACATGGAATAGAAAGTTGGGAGAAAAGGCATTTCTGTGTGTGGGCACATGGGTGAAAAGTCACTTCGCATAAAATTACTGTATATTATCATAATTTAAAAGAATTATCGTCTGAGACTCTGATCAGGCTGACGTTTTGGTACCTCTTGCACTGCTGCATGTGCCACTGTGAAAAATTTTAGTGTCCAGTGTGACAGTAATCGTCAGCCTCATCCTCAGGCTACAGCCCAGAGATGAGCAGATGCCCAGCACTGAACAAGAGATCTTGGGATGCAGAGAAGCAGCTGGGGACCCCGGAGCCCTGGGGCTTCTGAGTCTGAGTAGCAGTACAATAGATAGTGAGGAGGGCTCTCTGGCTTCTACTGGTACCAACATAACCATAGCTTCCAACACTAAAGCCACTGCTCATGGTGCTGGTGAGTCTGGCTGTTGATCTGAAAGAGAGAGAGAGAGGATGGCTGGGTCAGCAGGGCCGGGGACAGGAAACCTGAAAACACTCAAAGGTGTTGTGACAGGTACATGATTAAATTTCCTCAAAGTGCTCAGCCAGAGTAGGTGACATAGGCTGGAGGGGTGCCTTGTGTCCTTGAGCCTTGTCCCTAGCTGCACAGTGAGTCAGAAACACCAGGACAAGAGGAGTCCAGGCCATAGTGGCCCAGCCCCTAATCCTCACAGTGCACTGGGCTGCCCCAGACCCCCTTTTCTCCGCCAGCATCTGCCACAGGAGGGGATGTCCATGCAAGTGGTTTCGTCCACCTACTGCTCAGACCTTCCCTGAGTTGTGGTGCTGGAGCTCAGCTCAGATCAAAAGCGGAGGAAGATGGATGTTCCCATCTCACTCCCTGGGGAGAGCCCTGGGTGGAACCACCTGTTGAAACAACACATAGGCCTCTGCTCAGGCCAGAAAGGACACAAGTGTTGGGTCCCCAGCTGGGAGTACACGGCTCAGCCCCCAAGTCCAGAGTCCTTTAGGTGAGTAGTCCTCACTGAGCAGCTGTGTAGGGACCACAGGGCAGTCCCACAGCACCTCCCACAAGTCACAGGGCACACACCCTGACTGTCCAGCATCTTGAAAGCTCACCATTCCTGATTTCTAGTTACTGGGATCCTTTAGGCCTGCATGTGATACTGTAGTGTCTCACTCTCAGAATGAGCCTTGGCTTATGAGAGTGTGAACATATTTTTATATGATGTGAAAAGTAATCAAAAGAAATCTCCTTTGAGTTGGAGACCAGTAGGGGGAGCTCTTATGCCCAGCACACCTGATTTGCAACCCAAGGTGAGACTAACCTTGCAAGTCTAAACTACTTTAGCTACTACATGACCATCTCCCAAAAAGAAGAAAGATTTCCTCCTCCCCTGGCAACAGCCCAGCCAATGAGTGACTGTCCCAACTCAGCCAATGAAAAGACATTATGTTTGGAATTCCCAATTTACTTCCATGGACTTTGTGTTCCCAACGGTCCTCTCCCACTCCTGCTTTCCTCCATAAACAAGTTTTCCTTCCTTTTCTTCTTGGATTTGCTCATGGTTTTCCTAGAGCTGCCTGTCCTGGATAACAATTTTTTTTTTTTGCTTTATTGAATAAAGCCATTATTGCTGGTGAAAATTACTGGCCCTTTTATTTTGAAAGTTCACAGTAACAATTTAAGTACCGGTGACTCCCACAGGGGATTCTAGAAAGAGCTGGAGGATCCACGCCAGATGTCACTTAACAGGGGACACCAAATCTGTTTCTGTCTGTTTGAATGTCCTGTAGGAGTTCTTCAGAGCCTCAGAATAGAACGAGCACATTCCAGGAAATGAAAATGCTCAGCTCATGTCAAAAATGCCAGTGTAGTGCAAAACCATGAGACATGTAATGGTTTTATAATACTTGTGGATTCATTTAGGTGTAGTGATATACGAATACAGGTAAATTTGGTAAACTTAACAAGTATCAGTGGATTACATAAGATTTTTCTCTATTTATATACTTAGGTTTATCTAAGTCAAGTGTGTGTTCTTAAGCACAATTGTGTCATATATTATCCACTGACATTTTGTCATAGGTTACAATTTGCTGATATTGTCATTTTCCTACCTTAATTGTTTGCTGTTTATTTGTATTTCCCAGTAAGATAATATATATTTATCCTCTTATGACAGATGTCTTGAATTTTTAGGTGAACCGGGCCAGAAACACACATTTCCTCAAAGGATTCTGTGTGTACCTTTGCATCAGTTGGGTAAATGTCTCCAGACATGTAGAGGCATTCTGCACTTCAGCCTGCCTGGCACACTGTCCACCCCCACACAGGGATGAAGTCTCTCATCCCCCAGGGGCTCCATCCTATGTTGCGGGTGCCACCACACCTCAGTCCTCCCTTGAGAGAAAATGGCCTCCTCGGAATGAATCACCTTCTGTTTCTTTCACCACTTCCATACTGGTGATATTGGGGTCACAGGGGAGTGACCCCTCAGGGAGGATGTTTCACCCAGGGAGAAGAAGGGTAAAAGGTAGACTCTTCCCTCCACAGGTTCTTAGGGGAAGACCAGAGGTGTAGCCAATCTCTCCCTCAAGTCTAGACATTTCATACCCATTCAGACCAGTTCCCATAACCCTTTGCTCTACCCTTGATGAAGCAGGTTTTATTAATAACAAAGCACAGAGAATTCTTCAAGGAGAGACTAAAACTGTAAAGAAGTGAGATGTGGTTCTTCTGTTGCTCTTCTCCCTCAGAGCACCCACACTAAATGGCCAACAAGACAGCCCACCCAGGATGCATCCAGGAGCCCCTGCCCTGAGAGGAGAAACCAGGGGTGAATGGGCCTCCTGCACCAGAGGGGTGCATCAGCTGAATGGGACTGCACATTTTGGGACTTCAGAAGGGTAGGAGTTGAAAGGACAGAGCTCAGTCTCATGACAGAAAATCTCAGTGCCCTGAGCCATAGATCTCAGTCTGTGATGTTTTTCTTATATTTTTTAAATATTTATTTATTTTTGAGAGAAAGACAGACAGAGACATAGTGTGAGTGGGTGAAGGGCAGAGAGAGAGAGGAAGACACAGAATCTGAAGCAGGTTCCAGGCTGAGAGCTGTCAGCTCAGAGCCCTAAGTGGGGCTTGATCTCACAAGCCAGAAGGTCATGACCTAAGGTGAAGTCTGACGCTCAACTGACTGAGCAACACAGGCGCACCAGTCTGTGAAGTTTTTTTTAAATAATTACCCACCAGTTTACATTGCCACCAACAGTGTAGGAGGGTGCCCATCTCTCCACACCCTCGCCAACATCTATAGTCTCTTGATTTGTTCATTTTAGCCACTCTGACTGGCGTGAGGTGGTATCTCAGTGTGGTTTTGATTTGTGTTTCCCTGATGATGAGTGATGTTGAGCATCGTTTTATGGCAATGTAAACTGGTGCAGCCGCTCTGGAAAACAGTGTGGAGGTTCCTCAAAAAACTATCAATAGAACTCCCTTATGACGCAGCAATAGCATTGCTGGGGATTTACCCAAGAGAGACAGAAATGCTGATGCATAGGAGCACATGTACCCCAATGTTCATAGCAGCACTGTCAACAATAGCCAAAACATGGAAGGAGCCTAAATGTCCATCACCTGATGAATGGATCAAAAAGATGTGGTATATATACACAATGGAGTACTACATGGGAATGAGAAAGAATGACATATGGCCATTTGTAGGAAAGTGGATGGGCCTTGAGGGTGTCATGCTAAGCGAAATAAGCCAGGCAGAGTAGGACAGAAACCATATGTTTGCATTCATAGGTCTAACAGGAAAACAGGAGAGACCTAATGGAGAACCAGGAGGAGCGGAGGAGGGAGAGAGAGTTGGGGGAGAGAGAGGGATGCAAAACTTGAGAGACTATTGAATGCTGAAAATGAACTGAGAGTTGAAGGGGAAGGGGGAGGGGGGAAAAGAGGTGGTGGTGATGGTGGAGGGCACTTATGGGGAAGAGCACTGGGTGTTGTATGGAAAACAATCTGACAATAAAATATTATGGAAAAAAATAATTACCCACCGGATACCTTTCCTGTGTGTATGCTTTCCATTTTTTTCTTGCTTTATATTTCTCTCAGGCTACAGAATATTATGTTGAACAGCATAGTTGAGATTGGACATGACTGCCTTAGTCCCCACTCTGGGGGAAATCTTTCAGCACTTCCCCTCCATGTATATTAGCTGCAGGTGTTTTGTACTTTCTTTATCAAGATAGGGATGTGATCCTCTATATTTTGTTCTCTGATTTGTCATTTTCGTTAATCATTCATTAATTCATTGTCTTTCATTATCATGAACAGATTGTGACTTGTGTTAAACGCTTTTTCTTACTGATTGATAAAATAATGGATTTTTTGTGTTTAGATCTTAATAAAAATATTATTACATTGATTGATTATTTTAATAGTTCATTGTCAAATTGATTTCCATATAACACCCAGTGCTCTTCCCCACAAGTGCCCTCCTCCATTACCACCACCTCTTTTCCCCCTTCCCCTCTCCCTTCAACCCTCCGTTCGTTTTCAGTATTCAATAGTCTCTCAGGTTTTGCGTCCCTCTCTGTCCCCAACTCTCTTTCTTTCTCCCGCTCCTCTTGGTCCTCCATTAGGTTTTTCCTGTTCTCTTGTTAGACCTGTGAGTGCAAACATATGGTTTCTCTCCTTCTCTGACTGACTCATTTCTTTAGCATGATACCCTCGTGGTCCATCCACTTTGCTATAAATAGCCATATATCATTCTTTCTCATTGCCATGTAGTACTCCATTGTAAATATATAGCACATCTTCTTGATCCATTCATCAGGTGATGGACATTTAGGCTCTTTCCATGATTTGGGTTTTGTTGACAGTGCTGCTATTGAACATTGGGATACATGTGCCACTATGCATCAGCACTTCTGTATCCCTTGGGTAAACCCCTAGCAGTGCTATTGCTGGGCCATAGGGCAGTTCTATCGATAGTATTTTGAGGAACCTCCACACTGTTTTCCAGAGTGGTTGCACCAGTTTACATTCCCACCAACAGTGTAGGAGGGTGCCCGTCTCTCCACATCCATGCCAGCATCTATAGTCTCTTGATTTGTTCATTTTAGCCACTCTGACTGGTGTGAGGTGGTATCTCAGTGTGGTTTTGATTTGTGTTTCCCAGATGATGAGTGATGTAGAGCATCATTTCCTGTGCCTGTAGGCCATCTGGATGTCCTCTTTGGAGAAGTGTCTGTTTATGTCTTCTGCCCTTTGCTTCACTGGGATATTTGTTTTTTGGGTGTGGAGTTTGGTGAGTTCCTTATAGATTTTGGATACTAGCCCTTTATCTGATATGTCATTTGCAACTATCTTTTCCCATTCTGTCGGTTGCCTATTCGTTTTCTTGATTGTTTCCTTTGCAGTGCTGAAGGTTATTATCTTGATGAGGTCTCAATAGTTCATTTTTGCCTTCATTTCTCTTGCCTTTGGGGATGTGTCGAGTAGGAGATTGCTGTGGTTGAGGTCAAGGAGGTTGTTTCCTACTTTCTCCTCGAGGGTTTTGATGGTGTCCTGTCTCACATTCAGGTCCTTTATCCATTTTGAGTTTATTTTTGTGTATGATGTAAGAAAGTGGTCTAGTTTCATTCTTCTGCATGTTGCAGCCCAGTTCTCCCAACACCACCTGCTAAAGAGGCAGTCTTTTTTCCATAGGATACTCTTCCTGCTTTGTCAAAAACGAATTGGCCATACATTTGTTGACCCCGTTCTGGGTTCTCTATTCTATTCCATTGGTCTATGTGTCTGTCTTTTGCCAATACCATATTGTCTTGATGATGACAGTTTTGTAGTAGAGGCAAAAGTCTGGAATTGTGATGGTTCCTGTTCTGGTTTTCTTCTTCAAGATTACTTTGGCTATTCGGGGTCTTTTGTGGTTCCATATGAATTTGAGGATAGCTTGTCATAGCTTTGAAAAGAATGTTTGTGCAATTTTGATGGGGATTGCATTGAATGTGTAGATTGCTTTGGGTAGTAATGACATTTTCATAATGTTTATTCTTCCAATCCATGAGCAAGGAATGTTTTTCCATTTTTTGGTGTCTTCTTCAATCTCTTTCATAAGTTTTCTATAATTTTCATCATATAGGTTTTTACAGCCTTGGTTAGATTTACTCCTAGGTATTTGATGGTTTTTTGTGCAATCGTGAATGGGATCAGTTCCTTGATTTCTCTTTCCGCTGCTTCATTATTGGTGTATAGGAATGCAACTGATTTCTGTACATTGATTTTGTACCCTGCAACTTTACTGAATTCATGGATCAGTTCTAGAAGCCTACTGGTGGAGTCTGCCGGGCGTTCCACGTAGAGTATCATGTCATCTGCGAAAAGTGAAAGTTTGACTTCTTCGCCAATTCTGATGCCTTTTATTTCCTTTTGTTGTCTGATTGCTGATGCTAGGACTTCCAGCACTATGTTAAACAACAGTGGTGAGAGTGGACACCCATGTCATGTTCCTAATCTCAGGAGGAAAGTTCTCAGTTTTCCCCCATTGAGGATGATATCAGATGTGGCCTTTCACAAACTGCTTTTACAATGTTAGGTAACTTCCTTCTATTCTGACATTCTCAAGGGTTTTTTTTTAAAGAAGGGGTGCTTTATTTTGTCAAATGCTTTTTCTGCATCTATCGACAGCATCATATGCTTTTTATCCTTTCTATTGTTAATGTGATGAATCACATTGATGGATTTGCGAATATTGATCCAGCCCTTTAACCCAGGAATAAATCGTACTTGATCATGATGGATAATTCTTTTTATATGCTGTTGAATTCGGTTTGCTAGTATCTTGTTGAGTATTTTTGCATCTGTATTCATTAAGGATATTGATCTGTAGTTCTCTTTTTTTGAGGGGTCTCTGTCTGGTTTGGGTATCAAGGTGATGCTGGCTTCATAGAATGAGTTTGGAAGTTTTCCTTCTATTTCTATTTTTTGAAATAGTTTGAGAAGAATGGGTATTAGCTCTCTTTTAAATGTCGGGTAGAATTCTCCTGGGAAGCCATCTCCCCTGGGTTCTTATTCGTTGGGAGATTTTTGATAACAGATTCGATTTCATCACTGGTTATTGGTCTCTTCATGCTTTCTATCTCTTCCCATTTGAATTTTGGCAGTGCATGTGCATTTAGGAATTTGTCCATTTCTTCTAGGTTGTCCAGTTTGTTGGCATATAAATTTTCATAGTAATCTCCGATGATTGCTTGTATTTCTAAGGGATTGGTTGTAATAGATCATTTTTCACTCATGATTTTGTCTATCTGGGTGCTCTCTCTTTTCTTTCTGAGGAGCCTGGCTAGAGGTTTATCAATTTTGTTTATTTTTTCAAAGAAACAACAATTGGTTTCATTGATCTGCTCGACTGTTTCTTTGGATTCTAGATTGTTTACTTCTGCCTTGATCTTTATTATTTCTTTTCTTCTGCTGGGTTTGAGGTGCTTTTGCTGCTCCCCTTCTAGTTCCAGTAGGTGCTCTATTCGACTTTGAATTTGTGCTTTTTCTAGTTTGTTGAAATAGGCCTGGATTGCAATGTACCTTTCTCTTAAGACTGCCTTTGCTGCATCCCAGAGATTTTGCAATTGTGTATTTCTGTTTTTATTTGTTTCCATATTTTTAAAATTTCTTCTCTAATTGCTTGATCAGCCCAATCATTCTTTAGTAGGGCGGTTTTTATCCTCCACATTTTTGGAGGTTTTCCAGACTTTTTCTTGTGGTTAATTTCTAGTTTTATAGCATTGTGATCTGAAAGTGTGCATGGTATTATCTCTATTCGTTTATGCTTATGGAGGGCTGTTTTATTCCCCAGTAGATGATCTATCTTGGAGAATGTGCCATGTGCACTCAAGGAGAAGGTGATTTTCTGAACTCAGGATGCAGAGTTCTAAATATACGTATCAATTCCATCTGTTCCAATTTGTCGTTCAGGTCCATTGTTTTTTTTTTTTTTTTTTTTTTTTAGTGATTTTCTGTCTGGATGATCGATCCATTGTTGTCACTGGAGTATTAAAGTCCTCTGCAATTAGCACATTCTTATCAATAAGATTGTTTCTCTGTGATTAATTTTTTTAATATATTTGTGCACTCCCGAATTTGGCGCATAGATATTTATAATTGTTAGTTCTTCCTGATGGAGAGACCCAGTAATTATTATATAATGTCCTTCTTCATATCTTGTTACTGCCTTTACATTAAAGTCCATTTTGTCTGATATAAGTATGGCTACTCCGCCTTTCTTTTGGCTTCCCGTTGCATGATAGATATTTCTCCATCCATTTACTTTCAACCTGAAGGTATCTTCAGATCTAAAATAAGCCTCTTGTAGACAGTAAATAGATGGATTTTTTATATCTATTGTGCTACCCTGTGTCGTTTGGTGGGAGCATTCAGTCCATTTATATTCAGTTTTATTATTGAAAAGTGTGGGTTTAGAGTTCTTGTATTCTCCCTAGAATTCATGTGTATAGTAGTATGTCTTGTACCTTGTATTCTTTGCAACTTTTCTTTCATACAGTCCCTCTTAGAATTTTTTGTTGAGTTGGTTTGGTGGCTTTGAATTCTCCCAATTTTTGTTTATTTGGGAACACCTTTATCTCTCCTTCTATTTTGAACGACAGGCTTGCTGGATAAAGGATTCTTGGCTGCATGTGTTTTTCTGTTCCTTACATTGAAGATTTCCTGCATTTCTTCCTGGCCTGCCAAGTTTCATCAGAATGTTGTGTAACCACTCTGATTAGTTTCCCTTTGTACTTGAGGGCCCTTTTCTCCCTAGCTGCTTTCAGAATTTTCACTTTATTTTTATATTTTGCCAGTTTCACTATGGTATGTCGTGCCGAAGGTCGAGTCAAATTACGTCCTATGGGGGTTCTTTGTGACTCTTGAGTTTGAATGTCTATTTCTTTCCCCGGATTTGGGAAATTCTCAGTTATAATTTGGTCTAGTATCCCTTCAGGACCTTTCTCTCTGTCTTCCTCCTCTGGAATTCCTATAATACGGATGTTGTTCCATTTGATTGTATTACTCAGGTCTTGAATTCTCCTTTCCTGCTCCTGGATAAATTTCTCACTCTTTTTTTCAGCTTCCTATTTTGCTTAACTATATCTTCTAATTCTCCTATTCTTCACTCTGCCTCGTCTATCCTTGAGGTGGCTGCCTCCATTTTATTCTTCACCTCATTTATAGCCATTTTTAATGCATCACACCTATTTTCAAAGTTGCTAGTCATTGTCCCAGTTGCTTCTTTGATGATTTTTTCAACTCCAGCAATTAATTTTATGACAAGGGTTTTAAATTCTTGTTCAGTGATGTTGTTTTGGTCTGTGTTGAGCAGTTCTGTGGCTGTGACTTCTTCCTGGAGGTTCTTCAGGGGAGGTTTCTTCGTTTTGTCATTTTGGCTAGTGTTTGTCCTTTGTCAGTTTTACAAAGCTCGTTGTGCACTGTGCACCTGTTAATATTGCTCTGTTAAAGGGGGATTATTGACTGTCTAGGGCCTGTCATTTCAGGAAATATTCTTTTATTGGTGTCTCTCAGTTTCTCTTATTGTGCTTTTGAATATTTTATTTCCCTCTCAGCGATATTTGGGACTCGGCATCATGTGCACTTTGGCTTGTTTCTTGGGGTACCCCTATGAAGGAAAACAGACAAACACAGAGGGAACAGAAGCACACAAACATACAGACAAAACAAACAAACAAACAAATTAAAAGGGGGAAAGAGAAAAAGAGAAGAAGAAAAAAATAAATAAAGGGGGCAGGACAACAAAGGACAATGGACCGTCTAAAAGTGTATGACCAATTGAGGGGAGAGACAAAGATGAGATACAAGAGAATATATTTGGAATGCAAGAAAGAAAAAAAAAGAGGTAGAAAGGAGAACGAAAATAAGGAGTAAAAATTTGAAAAATCAATTTTTAAGTAAGAAGGGTAATAATAATAAAAAATAAGTACCAAAAAAAAGAAAAAAAGCAGCAGCAGCTCCCCCTAGCGGATAGGCGTGGTTTGGTGTAGTAGGATCTCAGGGGCTGCTCTGAGAGTCCCTGCCTTGGTGGTTGCAGAGAGTAGAATGGCGGCGCTTCAAGCTCCACTGGAACTATGCACCATAGGCCACTCTAATGAGTCCAATTCTTTGTGCAGCAGCTGAGCAAAGTTGTATTTTCCAGTCCCACCTCATTTCAAAATCCTAGTCCATGCACTTTTATGGTACCACAGATGAGATGTAATGTCTTTGGTGGTTGGCTTCTTAACCAGGATCTCGTAGGGGGAGGGATCGGTTTCTCTTGGCACAGGCCAGAGATTTGCGCTGTCGCTGCCTGAGGTGAGGTGGGCTGCCTGAGGCGAGGTGTGTTGCCTGTGGCGAGGTGCGCAGCAGCAGGTGAAGTGTATGCCCTTACAGGTGCCACCCTCAACTCCCAGTCCCCAGCCAGAATCTCGAATGCATTGGGGGAGGGATCAGTTTCTCTTGGCGCCTGGCAGGGATTCGTGCTGCTGATGCTAGAGGTGCTGGGCGCTGCTGGAAATGAACTGTGCGCTCCTGCAGCAAAGCGTGCCCTTGCCTCCACTGTCGCCAACTCCCTGCCGGGATCGCGTAGGAGGGGGCTGTTTTTCCCTGTTGGCACCCGGGATTTGTGATTCGCGTGGCCAATGCTGGAGGCGAGATGTGCCGTGGAAATGAGGTGTGTGATCCCGCTCTCATAGCCGAAGCCGAAGTGTGTGCCCCTGAGGCCGCTGCCACTGTGGCTGTCGACTCCCTGCTGGGATGGCACAAGGCTTTTTTTCCCCTTATGACACCCGCATACGGTATTTGGGTTATGCAGCAGTTATATATGTAGTGAGAGTTTTTCTATCCAAGCAGGATTAAACGTTCTTTATCTCTTCTCGGGAGACAGTACTATGAGTGTGTTCAGTGTCTCTTTCTCTTCCCTTTGTCTCTCAGGGGCTCCTCGTGCTTGCCCTGTGTTGGGCTGGGGCTCCCACCTCCCCTGCCCATCTTGGGCCAACCCATTTGCCAATCTCCCCAGTTCACCCTCACTCACTCAGGCATCTTTAAGGTTGTCTTCTTTCTGGAGTCTGTATTTTCTCCTTCCACTCATGCAGATGAGAGTAATACCCTTCTCAGTTCGATAGATGGGGAAGACAAAGTTTACAGAGCTCCCTTCCTCTCTGCCATCTTGGCTCCTCCACTCTGCCTGTTTCAAGGACTTGTCAGTGGGCTGTAGGCAGTAAGGGAATTTAGTTTTTCATTTGCCTTTGTTCCCCACACCACCATGGCAAGCACTTAAACCCCCTTACATCTTGATGAGGATGACATTGTATTGATAAGCTTGTCCTTTTCTTGTTTTTGGGCAGCCAGGAATGCCTGAGGAATATCACACTTATCCCATGGGGCAGGGAGTGGTGAGGCTCTGTTAGCTTGTGCTTGACCCTCAGCTTGCCTTATGGTCCCTCATCAGTTACTACTTAGTTTTCACTAGAAATTAAAGTTCCTGAGAATTAAGAATTCTAATAAATGTAATAAAGACTGTTGTAAATTACAAGGGGAAACAACTCTACATGAGGAAAATAATACATGTGTTTTTGGGAAAAAATAGATAAGAGAAATAAATATACGTTTTTGTTTGGGGGCAGGGAGGAAGGTTGTTTTAACCTAAGGTAAGACTGGTTATTTAAAAATGAAAACAAAGTACAAAATGTGAATATAGGAAAGAAAGTCTTTAAAAGGCTTATGGAACTGGAATCTGTGGAAAGAAATTTTATGTGTAGTCGGTACTGATTAAGATTAGGGCCACTTTTAAGTGAATAAAGAAGTTTAATATCAAAAACACACTGGTGCAAATTTCTTTTTGTTAATTAGAAAAAGTTTTTTTGAATTTTTGATCTGCTCTTAATAAGAAATTATAAATAGAAATTTTTCTTTACCTTTGAAGTTATGTGTAGAATGTAAAATAAAAACCCCAAACTGAATCTTATTATTAAAATAGCGAAATTTTATTTGTAATTCTTTAACCTTTCGTATTTGCCTTTGAGGTTTTTTTTGACGTTTTGCTTAAATGGATAGCTAAATATTGTTTCAAAGCAATTTGTGAACCTATTTAATCACACGTTCAAACATTTTGATAATTTTTGACATACTTCCCAAAATCAAATTCTAGGTGAAGAAGGGCCCATGAAATACTTCAAAGATTTTGTGAGGAATTAAAGTAATTAGACTTTCTTGGTATGTTAAATTTCATTGGAAGAATCGTCATATAAGTCATACTAAAACCACTTAGATTATTGAGATTTTGGGATATTTTATTAAAACAAATGTTTTGGGGCACCTGGATGTCTCAGTTAGTTAAACAACTTACTCTTGATTTTGGCTCAGGGCATGATCTCATGGTTCATGAGTTCGAGCCCTGCATCAGGCTCTGTGCTGACAGTACAGGGTCTGCTTTGGAATTCCTCTTTCCCTCTCTCTCTCTGCCCTTCCCCAGCTTTCACACACACACACACACACACACACACACAGACACTTTCTCTCAAATAAACATAAAGTTAAAAAAGAATAAATGTTTTAAAAGTTGCATAAAATTCCTAGAACTCTCCTATCCTGCTATGTTATTACCTTGAAGTGCTGTGTATCACAAATATAAGCAAATTTCCTTGTTAACTGTATCATAATAAATTCATATCAAATATTACCTATGGCCATATTTATGTGTTTCATCATTACAGGCATACTCAGATTCATTTATACAAGCTTCCTTGCAAAGGTGCTTCATCTTAAGTGAGACTCATAGAAGGAATTCTGAGGACAAGTTCTGATAACTTTAAGATCATAAAACTAATCTAGATAAATAATTCCAGTGCTAGTGGGAAAACTGGATTTAAGCAGAACAAGAGTTAATAGTATAGGAATAGACTTAACCAAGGAAGTAAAAGGCCTGTACTATGCAACCTATAAAACAGCGATGAAACAAAATGAAGATGACACAGACCAATGATGGAATGATATCCCATGCTCAGGGACTGGGAGAAAAATATTGTGGAAATGTCCATACGACTCAAAGCAACCTACACATTTAATGCAACCTTATCAAACTACCAACAACATTTATCTCAGAAATAGAACAAATAATCCTAAAATTTATATGGAACCACAAAAGACCCCAAATAGCCAAAGCATTTTGAGAAATAACAAAGCTGGGGAAATCACAATCCAAATTTCAAGATATACTACAAAGCTGTAGTAATCAAAACAGCATGGCACAAATATGCTTATTTTTTATGGCAATATATTTATTTGGATTAATTCAATAAGACTCTCTTCTTGTAACAAAGCACAATAGCACATTGATCATATTATCAAGACTTTGCTGGAATGTCCCCACCTGGGGATGTGTCCTGCTGTCAGCACAGCAGAAGGAAAGAGGCCCTGGACCAATCACATCCCATTGTTTAAACCCTTCTTCTTCTGACCCCATTTTCCACTGAGGCTTGTTCATATCCCTGGCCTCACCCTGTATTCCTTCCTATCCACCCCTGGTGGGGTTGCGGGGCTTTCATCAACAAGGACCATGGAGGAAGGGATTGAGAAGAGGCTGCTCTGCATGGACAGAAAGACAGAGGTCAGTTCCCTGGGATGCATGTCTCAGCACAGCTGTTTCAGGAGGACCTGAGGCTGGAACCCTGACCTGAAGGTGAATGGGTCTCCATGAAGAAGAGGAGCTTAGGGTGGAGCTGGGACTCGGTGGGAGGAAAGAATGAGAAATGCATCCAGGGAGTGAGAAGTGGAGGGCCCAGGTGACCCTAAATGTACTCTTTGAGGGACTAAACTGGGGCTAAGTGACAGAAAAGAGGGGTTTCACAAAGTCCTCTGTTTCCATAGGGGCACTCACACATCAGAAGATGACATGAACCATCTATTAGATTGGAAAATCCTTTGGTGATGGAGTGTGCTGAGGAAGTGTACCGGGAGAGGACTGGAGACCTGCACAGCTACCTCTGACTGTCCCAATCACCTACCTTCCCAAGAAAAATATTCAGAAAATGGTTTTTTACTTCGCTCTGTGTTTCTCTCTCAAACACATAGAGAAATGCCCAGTGAATCAGCCATGATGGGCATGTGTATTATGACATTTCATACCATAAATGATACTGAATTTGTTGTAACTGTGGTAATGGTCTCATTTGGTCCTAAAATTTTTACGTGTCCCATACATTCTGTGTATGGTCATTTCCCTTCCTATGGCTAATTTTCCTGAAGAGATCATAAAAATTAATGTGACTGGGTGTCTATTTCTTACCCAAAACACACATCTTAAATTTTGGGGGTTATCTAAAATATTCCATTAAAAATAATTATATATAGGTATACATAATATATATAATTATTCACCAGCCCATTCACCACGACAAGAATGCACTGTGGAAATATTGTAATATGTTTTTCTTAATTTTTCAATGAAGAGGCAACTTTTATACACACAATGACAGAGAGATGGTTCATGAGTCCATAGGGAGAGAGGACACTCTATAAACAGAGTACAGGACGTCAAAAGAAAGCTGGAGTAGTCATTCTTTTATCAGACAAACTAGGTTTTAAACTAAAGGCTGTAACAAAAGATAAAGAAGGGCATTATATAATTACATGGTCTATCCATCAAGAAGAGCTAACAATTTTAAATGTTTATACACAAAATTATGAGGCATCCAAATATATAAAACAATTATTGATAAACATAAACAATCTTATTGGTAAGAACGTCGAAATTGCAGGCGACTTTAATACTCCACTTAAAGCAATGGACAGATCTTCTAGACAGAAAATCACTATAGAAACAATGGCCCTGAATGATACACTGGGCCATATGGACTTGACAGATATAGCTAGAAATTTTCATCCTAAAGCATCAGAAGATACATTCTTCTCGAGTGCACATGGAACATTCTCCAAGATAGATCTTATACTGGGTCACAAAACAACCCTCAATAAATATAAAGTTGAGATAATACCATGCACACTTTCAGATCACAATGCTATGAAACTTGAAATCAACCACAGGAGAAAGTCTGGAAAACCTCCAAAGGCATGGACGTTAAAGAAAATCCTACTAAAGAATGAATGGGTTAACCAGGTAATTAAAGAAGAAATTAAAAAATATATGGAAACAAATGAAAAAAAAAACACAACACTCCAAACCTTTTGGGATGCAGGAAAGGCAGTCCTAAGAGGAAAATATATTGCAGTCCAGACCTATCTCAAGAAACAAGAAAAATACCAAATACATAATTTAATAGCACACCTAAAGAAACTAGAAGCAGAACAGGAAAGGAACCCAAGGCCAACAGAAGAAAAGAAATAATAAAGATCAGGGCAGAATAAACAATATAGAATTAAAAAAAACTAGTAGGACAGATCAATGAAACTAGAAGTTGGTTTTTTGAAAAAATAAATAAATTGATAAACCTCTAGCCAGGTTTCTTAAAGAGAAAAGTGAGGGGACCCAAATAGATAACATCACAAGTGAAAATGGATTCATTACATTCAATCTTTAAGAAATACAAGCAATTATCAAAAAATACTTGAAAAATATGAGTTCTATGTGTGCAATCTTTCATTTATGCATGTGAGAGGGTTTTCTTTTTGTTAATATTTTTACATTGTAGTACTTGTTTTGCTTGTTGGTGGTGTTTGCTTATTTCATACATTCTGTCAAGGACAGGAATTACATGCTGGTTTTTTTTTTCCCCCCTAGGGGGTGTGTCTTGGGTTTTTCCCTTATTATTTTCTTTACTTTTTTTTTT